>OU860797.2:16667500-17017500 GCA_917862395.2 Heliconius sara | reverse complement strand
CCGCAACAGTAATGCACGCATAATAAAGAATGTCGGTTAAGGTTTTTTACGACGTGCCTACGTTATGCAAGCGCGTGCGCAGCGAGCATTCAAATAAGTCCCTTGCCTTGTCAATGCGAGATATAGCATTCCTGCATAGATAATAACAATGATATATAAACATTGTGATGAATCGCTCAAACTCACGATAATTGACCTAAGATTTGAAAAACATGGGTATGTGATATCATCGCACCCAAAACCTCAGTTTCGAATGCTTTACCAAGAATTAATACGATACAAGTTCTTTTTTTCTTATATTTTTATTTTTGCTGCTTGTTTAGGTACCCTTTATTATAAAGGTATAATATGTAACCGCCAAATTCGTCATGAATTTAGGTTTTTAAAATATTATATAAAAATGACAGTGTCAGTAACCTTTACTAATTGGAAGGCAAAAAAAACCGACGAAACGAATATTTAAAAAAAAAAAGAAACAGTATAATTGAATGCAGCAACACAAACAAATTAAAAAATGACATTTCTGAACTAGATAACAATTCTTAATCAGTGATGCGCTCTAAAGATTATCATCAGATATTGGGGACCGATACGTAGCCGTTGACTTAATACGTCCTCTACTCCATGTGTCGAATAAACCAGCGGAAAATGATAAACACGCCTTCTTTACGTAACGTAAGTGGATCAATAAATCTAAATGTCAAAGGTTTAACGCTTAAACGGTACCTAACAAGCTTTAAGGTATTTTCTTTAGATATCTTAAGATTCCACTTCGTTCAGTTACTACAAAAAATTGTCCTACAAAACCAGTGGTTAAAAAATTTAGTTAATAACCGACCTTTTTTAAGTAGAATATAAGATTTTGTTTTCCTTTACGTACTTTGAAGGATTTGTATTAATTATTAAATACTTTAATATATGTGTAAGATTTTAAATTAAAATTAGTTAATTTGTCGACAAGATCGTACGAAAAGCGTACTCAGCTGCGAAATTTCATATAACTATGTAAATTACTTAGAAAAGTAAATCAAATTTTCAGTCTAGACCATAACGCAGCGTATTAGTGATGTCGACGTACTAAATTTCAGACTTAGTAAGCTCGAGATCGCTTTAAATTTTTATTGTGGAATATCCAATTTAATAAGTTGTTGAATAAATATGGTTTTAATAATTTTTCATAGTTCTAAAACTTAGAAAATATATATACTATCATTGCGTAATGTTTCGTATAACATACCACGCCATATTACAAAATAAAAACTACAAGCCTATCTATATATTATTTATTGTTATATCTAACAAACTCTTACCTAACATAACAATAAAATATACCAAATAAAAGATGAACAATACTTATCATATTTACGGCCGCTAGTATATCGAAGCCGGCGTTAGGTATGCATGGCTAGTACACGAGTCTCGCGTCTGCCCATCCCTAATACGGGGGGGACATTAAAATTCACGTGGCATGCATGAATCCAACTCCAGTATACTATACACTTGTTATCCAAGTATTCAAATAAATCTAGAAATGCAACGCCAGCTCCATTTCCTCTGAACGCGAAGTGTTCGCAACACGAAACTTGTGAAAACTATCTTGACTCCTCACAAATTATGAATTTGTATGCACATTAAAAGTTTTTAAAATTACTCGTATGTAATTTACATAGAATATTCTGAGACTAGTCGTGGCGCTGGGGCACGTACATGTGACTGTAAAGGCGAATGTTGTGGGTTCCCATTCGAGGAGACACAGAGGCAACGCTCAGTCTTGAGTTTCGCTAATCAACAAGCAATACCTCCCAGCATTCGGCGGAGAGTGGGGAACAAAGTGTCTTAATACTTGGTCCCCACTGTTTACCCTACTATCTGCAGGTTTGTTTGAACCTCTCATCAAATATGTAAATTGTATGTATATTTTATAAATAAAATCTATTAGATAAATGACTTATGTAAGTACTGAATCATAATTATCCAGGTCGTTAATGAACAAAACATGAAAGGCTGAAAATTAGGCTTATTTATATATCTAGAATTACATTTTGAAATCAAAGAGTTAATTGTTGTATGTATAAATAATAACGTCACACGCGTCAATTTATATTTAAAAAACATACTTTTGGTAAATATTATGCCAACACATTTCTGTGGTTTACCGCATTTATGAATCATATATTGGAATTTATAATACCAACATGACATATTTTTAATAACTGAATTGAATTGAGGCCAGTCGTGGTGAAGTATCATTATAGTATGCGGGTTCGTTTCCCACTCGAGGGAATCAAATATTTAAAATTTTTATTTTCTCGCTCTGCTAACGAATCAAAGCGCACTGTTGAATTCTGGAAAATAACAAGCAATGTCTCCACAATTCGACGGAAAGTGGGGAACGGAAGTGTCTCAATAGGAACAGAGTGTCTAAACTTAACACTAGATAACTTCAAACTAATTGGAAATAAATATTGGAATTTCTAGAACCAGAATTTTAACTAATAAGTTCAAATTTCATAATCAGAACTATTTTGAAAAAAAAGACCAACACTGCAACAGGTTTTTTTATTTAGTGTTTTACAGGTTCTATGTTTAAAATTTGGCCCAAAAAACATTTACATACCTAAAATTGATTTGAACATAGAACCTACACGTAATATAGACCAATCTCGATAAATACGACACTTCGTCTATGAAACGGCTTCCATAATGAGAAATGCCGTTTCATCGTGTTCGCTTCACTTGATTCACCAACAGCAAAGTGACACGTAAAGATGTGAACTAAAACTCTTCAATAAGTCCCTGCTTATTAGGGTGTAAGCCTGTAAGCGAGGCCGACTCATCCGCTATTTAGTATACTTACCATTGACAACTTGCCAACTGAAGATACTCAGAAATGTTCACTATTCCGAGTAAAATGTAGTTAAAATTTATATTAGTTTAATGCTGTATCCCGCATATACGAGAATATGTAAAAGGAACCTGGGAACCTAGTGATAAGACACTCCGTTTTTCGGTTTCCAACGAATTATGGATGCATTTCGTGTTGAGTGGCGGAACTCAACTGCCGCGCTCTGCCGCAAAATATTAAATGTTCATTGCCTCAAGTGCGAATCTAACCCACAACCTATCGCGTTTATAGTCCACACGCTGTGCCCCTGCGCCACGACTAGCCTCGGTTAAAATGTATATATCCTATAACAAATTCTTTGTTATAATTATATTTTTAGATTATATTTAATGCAAGTTAATGTAAACCTTTTATACTTTTATAATATATACATAAGTATAATAGCATAGAAATTACGATACACAACGACATTCAGGGCTAAAACCTCTTAGGACCCTTCGACAAGCACACGCGACTTATGAAGGGAATAATAAATGAGTATATAACATACCCTACGACACCCACGTACAAAGCGTGTATTTGAAGCTTCATACAATTTGCTAAAGATAAAAAAAATGCGTCATGTTCGACGTTGCTCCGTATAAGAGGAACCGGAAATACCTTTAATTTAACCGTTAATTAGTTTGTGCTGTCGAAATGTCCGACATGTTCCGGTGTAATATTCAGTATGTTTGTTAATTATTGACTTCTCTCATAATTACCTGCAGTTTCCGATCTATCTACATAGCTCGGTACGGTGCAGTGGTAGGAACAATAATAATTCGGATGAACTAAAATAAAAAGCAGTAGCACTCGAAAAAGCAGCACTTTACGCTTTTTTCACACAGCACTCTTCGTTCTCCATTTTCTGATGAATTCACCATGATATAAAAATCATTTAAATACAAACCGAAAACAAAACCCACCGTGGCCATTGATTATTACAAACTTTAAAGTACAAAACCCCATACTCATATAATGTAGAAAAACGAGATCAGAATTTTAAGTCATATTTTGATACATTATATTCACAATGATAATTCTTCGCATTATTATTCAATGATCGTCCACCCCATTTGATATCTAGAAAAAGTTAAAACATCCCTGTTCTCATAAATATTACCAAATGTACATACGTACAATGCTACAGATATAGATATAACGTCCATTAGATTAAATCGGCATTAAGTTAAAATCTCTTGTAGCTACTGATTGTATTAATACCTTATGCTAAGTTGACAATAATGCAGATTAGTAAGACAGGTTCAAAGGTGAACGGTGGAACTTGACCTTAGGAACGCATTAGTGAGAAAGCCGGTAGCGCGAGTTAATTGACCCGATAATTGGTTAGACATTCATCATCGACGATAGTATTGACGCGTTAATATTTGCCTTAATTCTTTTCTTTTAAAGTACTTAAAAAAATTTTTTTGAATGTCGTGATTTTATGACCAAATTGTTAGCCGCAACTCCACTGTCAAATAATTGTGCAGTGTACTGGATATTAAACCTTTATAATGTATGTTGTCTTTATACTTTTGGCATGCATCCAGTAATATATCATAGGTAACTAGAAATCATGCATATTTATATTGTAGCTTGTTTCATAAGTTTTAATATAACTGCGCTAATTATATTGTTCCGACAAAATAGTGTAATTTTGAAATATTTTTTATTTCTCAACTTTAACCACTTCTGCAAAGCCAAGTGAAGAAAAATTGAGAACCGCACAGAATGTAGACATACTATATTTATCTGTCCATCATATAAAAATATTAAACTTGCATCAATTGAAAAAAAATATTTGATTCAAAATTTAAAAAAAAAATCAAATGAATCCAAAAGTGTAGTGTATAAAGTTGTAGATTTTTTGTACAAAGAGTTTAAAACTATCTTTATTAACAACACACACGCCGCATAGAGGCCGTTACATCGAGCCTGACCTTTAATACAGGGCGTCATGACACCAAATATGAGAAGTAAAAGTAGTCATCTATATGTTAAACTTGGGTATGTCCAATATAAGGAAAATTTATACTAGTACTAATGTATAAAAGTAAATATCAACATATAGGTTATGTTATTCACAATAGTCATTTTATGTACAGCATCGAAGAGTTAGCCTGTTTAAAAAATATTGTATTGAAATAAAAATCGATATACTTTTTAAATATGTTTCTCTATAGTAATATAAAAAAATTTTAGGAAGAATAGGAACGTATCGATATATTTAGGAAACATACCTACCTAAAATTATATATTTCGTATGTTTTCTACAATAATTATTAAAGAAATATCAATTTTCAACATAACTCAGTCCGTATAGAATAGAGTTAGATGGAAAAATTCCAGTAACTAAGTTACATACTTTTCAAACACTGCGCATATACCCTAATCAAAAGGCGTCCGTTGAGGACGTCCTCGGGGCCTCCACCCCTCGGGTTTTCGTGTCATAGCTCATTGCAAATTACAAGACCGTCGGCGGCTAACGCTCGGCCAAATCTTAAAATCCTTAAGATTTTTCGTATTATTCGATCTGAATATTTTCTTTCTTATAAAAACAAACGTTAAGGTTTTCGAACTGTATAAATTATGTTGCGTTTGTACTTTCCGAACAATTATGAATAAGTATAATGAAAAGATTACCGTTATATATACTTATTTATCAATTTAATAGACTATTTTTATAAATAATTTAATTGAAATACAATACGTATATACTTAGCAACCCATTTATAATATTTTTTAAGTGCTAACAACATTAGTTAATATGTCAAGTAGTATAAAGAATTAAAAGTTAAATCTAGGTTATCTAGATAAAAAGAATATACAAAATATATATAGATTTTTTTATGTATTTACTTTTATATAAAATGTGATTTAAGTAAAGACTTGGTAGATAAACGTCTATAATTTAGTTTTATCGCTAATGCCTACGGTCCACTGGCACCATTGCCAAATTGTCCTTACCCTCCGATACAGGTGATATATCAGGGATGTTATATGAAATTCTCAACTCATACTGTTCAGCTGTATATATCATAAAATGAATTGTTCAACTGTACATATACTTAAACACTGTATGACTGGCCTCACTATAGTGAGGCCGGTCGTGGCGCAAGTGTTGTGCCTCGTAGCATAAACGCGATTGGTTGTAAGTTCGATTTCCACTCGAAAAAATTAAATATTTAAATTTATATTTTCATTTCTTCTCTCTGGTGACAAGACAAAGCGCGTCGTTCAGTTCCGCTACTCCCGCCACGCGCAATAGCTTCAGAGTTCAGCGGAAAGTGGGGAACGAATTGCCTTAGCAAGCACTTATTAAAATAACTCCTTCTGTGTGTGTTTGGGGTGCAACGTTAAGCGGATTGAATTTAAAACAAAATAACTATATATATATATATATATATATATATATATAGAGATATAGAGATATATATATATATATAGATCTATATATATATATATATATATATATATATATATATATATATATATATATATATATATATATATATATATATTTATATATATATATGTATATATATGTAAGTATAAATAAAATATATATAAGTATATATTGTCTTTAAAAACAACGGTAGCTAACATCTCTTACTGAATCGTAGGCCAAACAATGAATCTCGAGAAATGCTTTATAATATCTTACAAGGTCCATTCATCTTCCTAATGTACTACTTGTAGTCTTAATTAACGGCTACCACTTACATTTACGTAATATCTTTAACATGACTGTCTCCTTTCAGTCTAGATATTCGGTTACATTTCATATCACAGGAAAGGCGTGATAAATCTTCAAGAATTTTTGAATATTTTCTCAGATGTCAGTGTAATTTTTTGTATAAATAATAAATAAGTTGTGCATTTACAAAATAATATTATAAAAATATAGTGTTAATGAAAATTTTACTTTCACACGCGCTACCCAGCCAGATCTCTTTTAGTTATAAAAAATATATATTATACTTATATGACTATAATTGAGCCACAATGAAAACGAGGCCACAAAGTACAACAATACCGCTGCATTCGATAATTTGAAAAATGAAATTTTATGTTCGAAGTGCGCTCATTAAACGCATGTTCATTTCGACGATCGCCTCGAAACATTATTAATTATTTTGTAATGGGAGACATCGTGGATTTTAAATTTCATACAATCAAATAACATTTATTATCATACGAGCATAAATTGTTTAATTAAGCTTTTATTATAATTAGTTTATGATGCGGACACAGTGTATTAAAATTTTAATTAAAATTAGACAATGGATTAAAATGTCGCGCTACAAGTGAGAGAAAATGAAAATATTTTAAATACAACCATTCCCCCTAAGAACCGAACCCACAACCACCGCTTTTACTGTCAATCGCTATGCTACTACGCTACGACATCCGTTGTATATATTTAATATACTATACACAATGAAGATAATCAGTTGTCATTATTCATACAAACAAAATTTATCTAATGTAATAATAACATGACAAAATGTGTTCAAACTTTACCTAACATTTTGAAGCACCATTATTAGAATAAACAGGAGTTGGTATATTATTCGGCATACACTGATAACTAATTATAATTTTAATGCTATTGGATATTTATTTTATTGTATACAGTGATTCATTATCAATTGTTATATATTTTATATCCTTCTGATTGTTATGAAACAGTAAATAGTCACGAGTTCAAATCCGTTATAGGAACATTTTATAAACACTTTCAACATATCATGTCATCACCGGTCTGGTCAGGCATGATTTTACCAAATGTCATCTATATTAACTAAAAGAGTGAATTGACACTAAGTTCTCTTGAGAAATATTTCTCTCTACCTACAAAAAAAAATCGTGGTCAATAAAATATTTCAGATACTAGGTGTTCTAAAATGACAAAGACAAATTAACTTCAAAGTCAAAGTTCTATTGTAGAGCTTATTGACAATTTCAATTTTGATTTGTGTATTACAAAGCAAAAGAAAGAAATGTATATATTTTTTCCTAAATCAAAGGTTTTTTTCATTCAATGTTTATACAATAAAGGAAGTTCTTTATTGAAAATTTCGTAACAATTTCTTCACACTGTATACAGCTTTTCCAAGCTAAGCAACGTTAAAACAAGGATCCCAGTTCAATCTAACATTCAATAAAAAACTCTTTACACGCTCACTTCACGTAAGTCGGTGCATGACGCACTGGAAGTTCCGGGTTTTACAACTACCTACATCTATCGCTTATGCTATATAGTTATGTAGGTACATATATAACTACTCCCTTCTATTTTTTATTATACCACTGTGGAGTTTGTAGGACGAAACGTTTAAATCATTAATATTTAAAATGTAAACAAAAATCGTAAAAAAGCTTTCTATGAATAAACGATTACTATATCGATTTCATATCAAAATTTTAAATGACGTCGGTCGGGTCGCAAGGGTTCATTTCTACGACAAAATCGATCCATAAACCTATATATGTATATTATAAGATTTAAAACTAAATTAAAACCAAAAGAAAATAACTAACAAAACGTTTAAAATAGAAATAAGTAACCTAATAAGTACTATTATAAAAGTTTTTTGAGCCGATTGATGCGTCGGCACAATATTCTTCTTCACTTTCTGTCCGAATTTAAATTTCACATTTTACCTTGACCATGTTGACCAGAGAAAAGAAATGAAAATGATCCCTGAGTAGGAATCGAGTCCAATCATTGTGTTTACAGTCACACTCTGTTGTGTCTCAGTCCAATGCGCGACAACATACTCAATAAATTACATATTACTCAAAATTATCTTAAGAAAAAAAATCTATAAAAATATACTATACAAATACATGTTCCAGAAAATGAGAATGTACACAATAACTGACAAAAACTGAAAAGCGCTATAAAAAGAAAGAATATAAAGGACTTTCGTTCGTTCTTTCTAGTTTTATAACTTAAGAATTTTAGACTGAAATTTTATGTTGCTGCACGAGACTAATTAGCAAAACAAGCAACGATTTGCAAGATTTTTTTCAAATAAATTACGCTATATCCCATAGAGCCAAATAGAAGATGATTTAAACCCTTTTTAAAAAAAACAAAACATTTTAGCAATCATTTTACTACAAGTGTTAATTTAAATGTTGTACGGTTTCTAATAATTTGACTGATGACATACGCATTTTACAAAAGTGAAACAAATTGACACATCATGCAGAGGAGAGGAATAACTTTACGTTATTTTCACAATATTCTCTAAACTTTTCTCACTTTGGAACGTTATACCATGGAAATAAATATTTAGATATATCTGAATAAGTATTTTAAGAATCTAACTGAAAATCATAACAGATAGACTATATTTGCGAAATAAAAACAAGTTATAGAAAACAATAATAATGAAAAAAATACATACATTATTTTAACTTGAAGGAGAATGTAAAAAAAAAATATATGTTAGATATAATTTAAGAAAAGATAACAGGTAAAGTAGGTATAACCAATAGTAGTATTATAAGCCAAGGTCGAGAATGAACTGATAACATTACGATATCAGCTCGACATGTTGTTAAATCAATATAGTTTATTTCGTGTTTACAAGTGGCCCAATCAGTAAACCACTGCGCTGATTTGCTGCGAACGCGACTTGGCAAATATTGAATTCACTGTATATTTTATATCCGGCGGAATCTTAAGACACAAATTCTAAACAATTTTAAAAATATATATTTTATTGAAATATATACAAGTTTCCAAATATTTTTTTCGTTTCAATTCCACGATAAATTAAAAGTTTAAATTGACCAAGTAGATATCAGTGGATGCTAAAAAAAATCTTTCATAATTTACATCTACACATTCAGTACTCGGGCTTCAAAGATAGCGGTGACAAGAGAAGCGGCGCTACTTTCACACGAAGAAAATTCTTTTACATAACCTCATATCCAAATAATGAAGTTTAAATTACGCAATCAATGCCATTCCACTTCGTCACATGGTCACGTCTGCAAATATTCCGCACGAAACGTTGGGCTGAATCTAAAATTATGCTGAAAAGGTTGATATTTGCCATCATGAAACTAAATTTCGGAGAACGTAAAACTACGTTTGGGCAATAATGAAATATTGAAGTTTTGGTTGTTTCAGACTGCGTCCATGAGCACAGAATACAGAATGTTATATTAGTTACACAATTACATTACCATAAAACGATTTGTCAATGTACTTAAGATTCTCTTCTAATTGTTACAGTGGTCAAAAATAATACTTACTGAAAAATATATTCCTATTTTTCTATCTTTTTTCTCAGCTTCACGCTGTAACAGGATAAGTAGAGGGCAGCCTAGTGTTAAGACACTTCGCTCCTCTCTTTTTCTCGAATTCTGCAGCCATCAACATTTTAAGTGGCGGAATTCAACGCGTCGCTTTACCTCCACACCAGAACGAAGTAATGAAAGTATATATTTGAATAAATATTTAATTGCCTCGAATGGAGATCAAACCCACAACCAGCCGCGTTTACAGTCACATACGAAAATATTTACGTATACGAAAATATTCGATCTACGAAAATATATCGATACTGCCAACGATTATGAAATACGACTCGAATAACAAACGTGTTGGAAAATAATCCACAGACGTAATCGATTTGCAGTCAGCAGAAGTTAAATCTTTAGAATTCACGCAACGGTTATGACAGACATAGCAGTTATTGGACAACGCCTCGCCAGCTCACACTGAAGTAGAAAACTTTATAGACAGTTCAATATCTTGACCACGTCGAGCTAAAACTCAATTATAAGTGTAAATGTACGTATATCTATAGTAGGTACTCTCTGATAATATATGACCAACGACGGTGTCAGTGCGTCACTGATACAGGAAATCTTTTGAAGAAAATATATAAAGAAATTATATACTATTCACGTTGTACTAAGCTTTTATTATTTAAAAAAAAATGTAATCAAATTACGAATGAACATTAAACTAGCAGTAATTTTCTTTATTATACAAAAGTGTTTTACATATTTCATAAAGTAGCAACACAAAGAATAGAGACAGTAACGACTGGAAAGTATAATAAACTACAATACATCACTTTTGTTGTTTATGGATCTATATTGATAAAGATAAGAAGATAAACATAAAAAAGATATAAAACAAATTATAAATTATTTTTTGACACTCTATTTGCAATAAGACACTTTACCATTTTCCCTCGAATCCTGAGAGCATTGTGTATAGAGTGGCAGAACTCAACGCTGCGCTTTGAGTGGTTCCATAGCGAGAAAACGAAAACGGGAAATATTTCATTCCTTCGAGTGGGAATCGAACTGCAGTCAATCAAAGTCGCACGCTTGCGTCCCTGCGTCACCGCTGGCCTATTAAGTTTCATATTTAAAATTTATATCATATTATTTTGATTTTGATCTTTGTAAACAAAAAAAAAGTCTATTCTCCTAACTATATTGAAGGCACTAAAAAAACGTACAACATTAGTTTTTTTGTTGCAAAAATGCCAAAATATAAATGTACTACTACTGTAGATACATATATGGAGCTCCTTTTATAATTTGAAGTGTCTCTTTAATATAAGAAAAAAAAGAAAAGCATAACGTTCACGGTTTTATTACGATGTATAGATACAAAATATAACGAGCAATTAGGTCTGAAAAATGTGAGATCCCGCGTCTGCTTCGAGAATAAAGACAAAAAACACCGAGACGGCAAAGTAGAAAAAAATTCTTACGTCTTCTAACACCTATGTACTAAACATTTTTATGTATATTACTTTCGTCTTATATAACTTGCACATTGTAACTTTGTTTATGTCGTTTTGTTGTTGTCGTTTTAAATTCAGAAAACGAAAACGTACGTATATTATAGTTCACTCGATTATAAAGCTGTTGTTGCATTAAAATATTCTATATGGTATATATATATTATGTTAAATGAATTATAAATTAGATTTTTAAAAAGTTAAAATTACATTTATACTTACTTACTTACTTACTTAGCTTCACGCTTTATCCCTAGCGGGGTAGTCAAAGAGAACGGAGCGCCAAACGCTACGGTCTCTACATACCTCTTTCGCCTCGTCCACTGTCATCAACCTCTTCATACATGCCCTCCGGGGGATCCTCATGCTTTTTACGCGACCTTCCTCCAGTATCTTTGATACTGTGTTTTCGAAGGTCAACCCAGGTCTCCCCCTACCTCTCTTGCCACTCACTTTTCCATCATAAATCTTTTTTGCCATTCTTTCGTCGCTCATTCGTTCGACGTGTCCAAACCAGCTGAGCATTATTACATTTATCATTTACAAAAATCAATCGAAATGCGATGATTGTTTAAATTATTTCTTATAATATTACAGTTCCGTGCTATACTTGTAACTGTAAAAATAATAATAATAAAACGTGAAGGAAACTGTTCAAAAATTTCAATTTAGTATGAAAAATAACGAAGCAAAAAGTGGTAAATTTTCCTTATAACTCCTTACCTACCTTGACCTAAGGCCATTTGTTATTAAAATTGGGATTTTAAGCCTTTTTTATGAATACTTAGAAATAACAGTGTCCGTGTTCAATTTTTTTTGGTACGATGATTGTGTTTGTGTTTTTTATATCTGTAGAAATAAGGTAAAACTTTCAAGACAAAGATATTTTTTTAAAAATTAATAACTTTTATCATTTTTTAAATATTAAAAAAGTATTTGCACATAACTGAATTAAATATTCAGTTAAGTGCAAATACTTTACAATTTATGAACATAGAATATTTATTTCGTAATTTTCAATTAAATTCAATTCTTTTAATATCCGCATTAAACGGAGAAATGGAGAAATAATGCTTCTTCGATCGTTAAAAACCAGTCGTGGCGCAGAGGCTCAAAGTGTGACTATAATTGCGACTCGTTGTAGGTTCGATTCCCACTCGAGGAAATGCAATATTCAAGTAAATATTTCTATTTCTCCGCTCTGATGTCGAGGTAAAGTGCGGCGTTGGGTTCCGGTACTCAACATGCAATGCCTCCAGAACTCGGCGGAAAGTGAGGAATGGAGTGTTTTAACACTAGGTTCCCTGCCTACCCCGCCTACCCTGCTGTGTACGGGATACAGTGTGAAGCTGATTTATTTTTATATAAAGAGAAATTATTAATATCGGTATATGTCTAATCAGCGTAATGTATTAATATGTACTTATTCTAGATAAATCAAAAAATACTTGTTAGTATATCTGTTGTTATTTGAAAATATGCTGACAAAATTAATCAAAATTCCAAGTAATAAAAGGATTTATAAAACATTACAACAGCAGCAGTGTGAAACTACTATTAAAGCATTTTATTTTACTAAATGCCGCATGAGACTTCTTATCGGTAACTGAATATAAGGTTTCTCGGTTCAAATATTGCCATCTTCATCTCCTCCCTTTGGGAGACATCTTTTTATAGAGACAATTTCTTAGCTTACAATAACAGAAAGGAGAATTCCTTGTTATTTTTTGTAATTGAGATTGAAAATATTTTGATGATAAATGTAAAATAACAAATGGTTTTTTTTAAACACAATCGTATCATAACAAGACAAATGGACAAAAAAATTACTATTTGCTCAAACAGGTTTATTTAGAGTTTTTAAAAGTTTCATTAATTGTACGCTAAAAAAAACGTACAATAATTTACAATTAATAAAATGTATCAAGAATAAAGTCGTGATTTTTTTATATGCATAGATAAGAAAACAAAATCTATAAACATTATTACAATCTAGTAACTAGGTAAACTGTTTTAGACAGGCATAAAAAAGAAGACGAGAGAAGTACCGTAAGACCATTCGTTCAAAGTTGTGAGTCGCTGGCTTAATGTAAGGCAAGGCTGGGAACTTGTTTCTAGTAAATTCTATTTTTTTTTCCTTTCCAATCACCGAGCCGTAGGAAAGTAAACCTCTTTCTCGCAGCTAATTCAATATCAAGACGTTAATAGAACATTTTCACTATTTTCTGATAGAAACGTTAAAGCATTTTACATTTTCTTATTTTTTTTTCTATAATTTATATCTACATAAATAAATAAAAATAATTCTGACATTCTTGACAACATCGGGAAAGAACTTTAAACGTATTCACGTATAAAATCAAATAAAGATGTGAAAATGCGAAGTGATGCAATACATATAGTTTACATAAAAATTGGCTCATACATTTACAAAAACATATTTCAGTACCAGTTAAAAAGCTTATATACCTACGCGAAAATTAAGAAGAAATAAAAGACTTGCAATTCAATTTTCGCTGCCTAGTTTGACTGCATCAAGAAATAAAGAAAAATAAAAAATTTATCCAATTTACTCAATAGAAGCTTACAACCGGAAAACAAGCTATATCATTCCAAAGGTACAATCGTACAAATAATTAACATCATTTGTCGATGTTAATTACGTAAGGGCTTCCTTACAATGACCTCAGCTTGTTAACCACTGAATGCCCGTTCCGCTTGTACGGCGTGCATTACATTTCTATTTCGTACTTTACGTTCCACTTACTCTATTTTAATAAATGCGTTTAGTTGTATAAAACTGTTTTAGGGTCCTTGTCGAGAACGTTTTTCATGTAAAATTAAATTTGAAATGAGTAGGAACCACTCATTTAAATAAAAAAAAATGTACAGTATGTAATGATTATTTATTTACAAGAAATATAATGTGATGTAAAAGTAATAATGATAACGAATAAGAACAATATACTAAAGACCAGATAAATAATTTTGCTACCCAAAACTAAAATAACGTATGAACGCGTATCGAAGTTAAATATTTAAAAAGTCTTATAAATTTGTCGTATAGTTTCACTGACCATGTATCTCTCTAATCACTAAAGTAATTGAGCAACATGATAACGACACAAGACTTCTTTATATAAGACAAAATAACAGCACAATCAAACATTATACACTATTTAGACACAGTTATACGCCCTAAGATGTATTTAAAATAAATTTGAAACATGAAATGAACATGATATTATAATTTTTTTAAGTACCTACAGTTTGAGCATTTTAGTAAAACTGTACGAAATTTTATTTTAAAAGAAAGTAAAGAGGACACTACTTTTACTTTATTTTTAAGAAATGATATTAAAAATTTATCATTTAAAAAAAATATTTACATATGACTATTAAAATTAAAAATTTATATATCATACAAATGAGCGACGTATAGTGGCGAAATAATTCACTTTATCTAAACACTAGAAAACGGTCAGTTCGACGGGTTAATCATAATAGTAATGTAAGCAGTAATGAAATAAGTAAGTAAGTTTCCTTATTTAATTGCATAGTAACCAGCTCCACGGTTTACTCTTATTCAGGCGGGGGGTCGGGTAGGTAGAGAAAATTTAAAGTGCTAAGACACTCCGTTCTTAGCTTTCCGCCGAATTTGAAACATTGCTAAGTAACGAAAATATAATCATTTTCCGAGTTAATCATTTCCATTTAGGAATCGTATCCACAATGATCACTCAGACCAGCTGGATGAACTAATAAGAAGTGACTTTTTTATGATTTTCATTACATAGTAATATTGCGGAGAATATAGTGACTCGACTCGCTGTCTATACGAACAACTGTCATGCTGTTTCTATCACTGTGTCGCACAAGTGGAGATCAAGGTAGGTCAGTGTAAATAGGACGTCGATCTGCGGTTAGTTATTGTGCCTAGTTGCCTACCTGTAGTCGCGTCCTCATTCAGGACATACCTACCTTTACCTATATACCTAGCTAGTAGTAGTTTTAACACAAGTATGATATTGTACTCGGATCCTTCGCGGTTAAAGCTCCGTTGTGATACAGAATGGGCGTATCTTTAAAAAGAAAATAATGATAAATGTTAAAAAAAAAATGTTGTCTTTTCATAAAGAACCACGCTATGGTGTTGTGGGATTAATATTTTTAGTTGGCGGTTGGGATTGATTGAATATATTATGGATAATAAGTGTCTTAACACTTTCTTCTCTCTACCTACCAGGCTACGGGCGGGTTAAGCTGTAAAACACACCTTAAAATTTAAATGTAGGGTTAATTATATAATCTATGTAACTCATCTCTGATCAATCTGAAAAGAGGTAACTTTTATTTCAGGTTCACGCACTATACCGCAAGTAGAGTAATATTGTAAATGTTACAATATTATAATGTGTAATATAGGATATTTGAGTTATACTGTATACAACATTCATACATACCTGCTCTATAGGATTTTAACTTGTGGAATTAAATATCTGGTACAAGTATACAAGTAACAGATAAAATATACAAATATCATTAAGTTAATGAGTCTGCAAAAAAGACTAATTCCTATCTTTTATAAAAAAAACCTACATTTTAAAATATAATTTTATAACATAAAGTGGAAAGCTTGATTTCAGTGGGAGAACAACGGTTTTAATTATCTTACAGTAGTACATAATAAAGCTTGTATAAATTCTTAAACAAGAACTTGAAACATTTAAATGCCAGAACGAGCATAATTGCAGGTTACCTAGGATAATCCTAGGTCGCTACACAATAGGACTGTCCGTGCGCTACGGCCTAAACTAGCATTACCTTGTTTGCAGTAATAATGTTTAGGACAATTGCGGATTGGCGACAAAAGGTATTGTACTTAAATTATTTGTAATAATATTTGTAAATAGTTCACTAAATTATTGAATATACATAAGAAACATCACCAATAATATTAAATTATAAAATAAGTTATTGTGTTTTCAAGATGTACAATAAATATACTACATTGATATTAAGAGATAAGGATTAAAATCGCAGAAGTCTTTACTTAGGATATGTATTACTTATGGTGCTTAGGCATTAGATACCACTGTAGTATAATTCCTATGCAGCACTTATATACTAATATAGGCGGTGGCGGCGGCTTTATGCTAATGTATGTAAATGCAAATGTTAAACATTTCATTTCTCCTAGTGGGAATCGAACTCACAACCTGTCGCGTTAACCATCACACGCTTGTACCCGTGTGCCACGACTGGCCTATAAACAATGTACATACATATATAATTAAGCAAACAAATCACAAATAAGCAAATAAAACTTTGTATATATATTTGTTTGTACAATACGAAGAATGAAACAATATTACCCAACAAGGAACACTAACCTCGGTCGAACAATCATAATATCACGTTAACTAAGTTTATAACAGGTTAGTTTAGATAACGTTAGGTAGTTAACAAACGTTCTCTCTCTCTACAATTTCTTCCACTACCTAATTATTGCTGCAGACTAATTAAATACATATATAGATAGAGGTACGTAGACTTAATTGGCAGTCGTAAACAAAGAAATTGAAGATACGTAGGTACAGCGCCGTCTGTGTATACATTTATATAGACGCCGACGCATGAGATATTGACACCGTGGTGACGAAATTGACGAAAGTATAAATAATGTCAATGCGTTAGTTGTGGTTCCGAATCCTGCACCTCGTATTTATATTTAAAATACGGGCGTTTCGCCTATTTGATATAGCAGAGTGCAGCAGTGGGCTTTGCCATTCAATAAATAATTTGAATATATTGTGGGAAATGTATTTTTTGGTTGTCTATGCCCTGTCTATAAACAGAAGACCTTGTGGAAATACTCAATTATCTATTTAAGTAGAATATTATTGAATAGAAAAGTCACAATACAAAATATAAAGAATAGAAAAAGCGAGTGATTTATAATAATAGTACTAAAAAGGCTGTAATTTTAAAATATTGTTCATTAAAAGATTCCATTTTATAGCATATCAAAATTAGTCAAACGAAGCATGTAACGTCTTAAATTTCAACTAATATTTAGTGATAATAAGCGAGATAGCTAGCTGATTTAACAGGCTACGCAAGCGCGCTTCCTCCTTGCAAAGGAGAATATTTAATTACTTTAAGACTCCGTCACTCATCTTGTTTCAACATTCACTTAAGCAGATTATGAGAATACTATCAGCCTTATATTATAAATGTTGAGGATTGACGTTTCTATTTAAGCGCAGAGATTAGTTTAAGATTGAATCAAATATCAAATTTTTGTACACAAATGGAATATTATATAAAATATATTTTGATAATAATATAAGTTTTTTCACTTCTACATTTCAATGACCAAATTAATGACATGAATTTATGAGAAGATCATATGTATGATGAATACAAGTCTTAAATAGAAACCTTTTTAGGTAAATCGTCTTATGTGTAGGTAGCCTAAAATGCCTAATGCTTATATAGGAGTGTCAAACCGAGCGACATAATTCGAAGACTCTGACAAGGTATGAATACAGGCACTATTGAAATGCGGGCATTCAATAGCTCGTGCCTACGCTAGTTCATTGTAGCTGGAAAATTCAAATTATAATATTAAATCGTACAGCTGTGTTAGAAATTTTCAAGTTAAAAATACGCTACATGAAAGATTTATTTAAGCTAAATCAAACAGAATAAATTTTAAATAATATTTTCTGAAAAATCTATACAATTTTTTTTTACTGTTAATTAACACAAATTAAAACTTTAGTGTGTCAATAAAGGTTCAAAATGCACCCATGACAAGCTAAACCATAAATAGTAGATTCACATACAAACTATTTTTAGATTACATCTGTCTGTGTAAAAACTAGGCAGGTCAACGTAGTTCTTGCTCTAGTTTGAGAGGAGAAAAGAAAAATAAAACTTACCGATACAAAGTTCCCGAATGTATTTTCTTCACGCCGTCCATCTCTGTGATATTCTTATCATGTCTCTTAATACTCCTAATAGCTAAATGTATTCAAAATTAAAGTCATCATGAGCGACGGCACCTGAAACAATATAAAATTTTTCCTATTACTCATGCCTGAAATTCGTTTAAAAACTAATCAAGCATTGTATAGCGCAAATTAAAATTTATGTTTTGTAGTAAGTACTTTTTGCCAAATAATGGAGGCTCTACGAATTTAGGGCGTGGGTTGTGTAATATACACAATACTAAGAGTACTAAGAGTAACTCATTGAGTGGGGTTCTCAGTTTCACTTCATGAAGTTAACTAAAAACAATACCAAAACGTTCTGATTTACACTTAGTGCAGTACCGCACAGTACCTATGCAGAGTTCTGACTACAATCTAGGCCGATGGACCAATTGAAACTTGGCTTCACCATTTTATGTTAAGATTGAAGTGATGCTTTACAGTTGATACTAATTATTATATGAATAATTATTTCAGATGTTTTAACCTGTTGTTGTTCTTATTTTATGGACTGCCCTACACATATTTTTGTACTTCAAAGTACCACCATGACTTCCACAGATTTCTTTATTTTTCCTTAATAAAATAAAACGTAGGTTTATTCAAGATTCACCGGTCGAAAGGAAATACTATACAATATTGTCCAGACTTTTCCAATTCACGTAATATCTTACTTTTGAGACAGTTTTATCTAAGAAGATTTCCTACGCGAGAGTGCTATTCAATAAAGATTTAGTCCAGAAGCAGGTAATCGGTTTACACTCCATTTCACTCTGACCTGTAGTTTGTCATTGCCATAGTAATCCTACGGTTGGTATCCTTACCACTAAGTTCGTCAAAGACAAATTGACGTTTAGACTTTGAGCAGTTGCAACATTTGTCATCTTATTGGTATAATACATTAGTTCTGTTAATTACTCTTGTAAATTACTGTTGTAGGAACAGAGAAATATAGATCGTTAGAACAATTTAAATGGTCGTTAATTTACAACGTACTGACGTAAAAATTATAGTTTCAAAATATATTCCAAATGTTTTACCAACTTGAGTCTATACAATGTAAAACATGAGCGAAAAATTGTGATAGACTTTATGGAAGCTGTTCAAGAATCGCAAATAAAGACACTGCCATCCTGCTTATCATAGGCAGGAAATTATTTGCTCTCTGAATGCATGTATGTGCATTATTTATATTGCGCTAATATATATTATAGAAAACGTATCCTATGACATAAATCCTAAGAATATTTTTTTTATTAGTGCCAAAAACTATATCATAACAGAAGTTGACTTTGCAATGAAAACTAAATGAACCGCCTTTAAAAATCCATAATAAATCAGAATTCTCAACATACCTACTAATAGTGGTCAAGTACTAATTTTATATAAAGTAACCCAGCACCACTGAGGTTCATTATATTCATAACCAATTATAATAGTCGTAATCATTGTATTATATATATTTTTTTAATAAGTTCATTGATTTTCACGATTATTACACATATTAAATGAAACTAATTTTACCGGATTAATCGCGTATATTTAAGATTTTTACATTTTTGGAAACCCGACGTTTCGATCACTTTACAGTAGTCCGTGGTCACGGGTAGACGCGATTAATCCGGTTAAATTAGTTTCATTTAATATATATATTTTTTATTTGTACAATATATAGTGTGAATAATATTCTAAGAAAATGTGAATATTGCAATCCATTGGGAAACGGAAGGAATCGAATAGACAAAACTATGATGAGACATATTGTTCTCCATATTTTTTTTTCTATTTATATCGATACAATATTTCACCTTGCTTACTATAATTTGAGAATTACTTTAGTATAATTTATTAATTAATATCCATATGACATGTGAGATAGAAATCAACAAATATCACATGCACTCAATGGACAATGTTAAAGACATTCCGAATTCATCATTCATTTAATTAGAACTTGGTTATCACGATTTCAACTTAAAATCGATTTAGATGTTTACTTTTTGGGACTCAAATATATACTCGAAATAATGGGTTCATAATCGATATATCTTCATTATTCATCGGGCTTACAAAACAAGGCTTGATCATAATAAGTGTTGCAGGAATTAAAATAGAAAAGCTTAACGTTTGTCCTTAGGAGGTATGGCAATGGGTGCATTCACACTGCATTCGAAACAGGCTAATTGCACTTGCAATTAACTGAAGAAATATGAAGGAACTAACAACGGTCTTAAATCGGTATGACCCTAATCATTGTATGTAGGTATCAAGTATGTTTTCTTTATCTTTAAATAGCGGTCACTCACGTTCAGAGCTGGTTCGCCAGGTTTGAATCATCAGTTTGAAAAATCGATAAAATAGAGTAATTATATTTTAATAAAACTGCGAAATACACCATATTCCGCATATAGCAGGGTAGGCAGGGTTAAGACACTTCGTTGCCTGCTTTCCGCCGAATTTTCGAGACATTGCATGTTGAGTGACGGTACAGAACGCCGCGCTTTCTTTTGGTACCAAAGCGGAAAATTATATTATGAATAAATAGTAATTCATTTCGCCGAGTGAGAATCGAAGACACAACCGTCGCGTTTACAGTCACACTCTTGTGCCCCTGAGCCACGACGACCTCCAATTTCAATTTCCGTATTTTTTTTAAATAATAATTAATATTAAATAACAAAACTGAATAGTTTTCCTTTAAATTTTAAAACCTTCATCAAAATCGTAAAAGCTTTACCATGTTTTATAAGTTAAATAATAGATAGCCTTTTGTCTAGCCTCACTTTTACATTAACTGCGATCACGTCGTTTTCAATTAGTTTCTAACGACAGTATGGCTGGCAGTGGATGCAAACAAAACAAACAAGTTTACTATAGCTACCTATAGTTCTTTACCGTCACTACATTATACTTTATAAGTGTAATGATTATAAATGATAATAATGCGGTTTCATCATTTTAATTTATTTTATCTATATCTTTTACAACAATATTTTTTACTTTGCTTATTGATATTTGAGGCCGTCGTGGTCCGGTGGCATAAGAGTGTGACTGTAAACGCGACGGTTATTAGTTCGGGAGGTTGAAATATTTAATATTTTCATTTTCCTAGCTGGCAACAAAAGGCAAAGCCTAACGCCGGGCTTTTAAGCCACTCAACATGCAGTGCCTTGAAAAACTTTTATGATTCCGAATTTCATTTGGTATGACAACTTTAACCTATGATTTTTACATTTATTAACTTGATGTTCGGATTTCGGTAAGAATTTTGCGTATGGGCATGCATACAAATCAATTAAATTATGTAAGTCAATCGATGAATTGAAAAATTTATGTTATAGTGCAAAGCGCAATTACCTACACACTTCTGTCCTAATATTTGTGACTTATTTTATCTAGTCTAAGGCCAATATAAACCGCTCTCAAGTCTGAGATCGACCTTGAGAAGCCGTTTTCATTCAATTTATGAACAATACGGACCTTAGTATCAATCTAAGTGTTCTTTAATCATTCTCATATGCAATTATTAGATAAGATACTAACAAAAACTAGAATTAACTCACATTACATGTCACAAAGCTATCAGTGAAGATATATTCAATTTGCTCTCCTCTTAAATGCCGACACTCGTCGTTTTAATTAAACGCTACCCCTGATGCGGCTATCGAAACTCCGCACGCAGACCGTCGAAATGTTAACACATAAAAGTCACTTCGTTAAATTCATAAAATTAAGCCATTTTATGTATCTACTTTTGGCGAGTCCCGAAGGGATTATAAACAACACGGATTATTACAAATCATAATATTTAAATTTCAACATATTATTATGATAATTTACCTTTCGAGACATCTCGTGTGAGAAAAGCAGCCTAAACACATTTTATTTCTTTATGTAAATGTATTATTTTTTTCTTCTTATAATATAGGCATGCTCTAAGTGTATTTTACAGTGTAGCATTGTCACTATATTATACAGCCGACACTACGTCACACTCTCATCTTGAGATATATACCAAATTTCACGTAGATATGTAATTTGACCAACAAAAGTATCATAGTTTTCTTATTACATTACCATAGACACCGGAGCAAAATAATCTTTTTTTATACATTTTTGTTCGACACGTGATAATCAGGCAACGATTTCAAGACGTTGTCGTAATAAATTTTAGAACAGATTCAAATTTGAAAGGTACTCAATGTCATACATAATATATATATATATATATATATATATATATATATATATATATATATATATATATATATATATATATATATATATATCTAAAATACAAAAACTTCATTTCGGCTTACTACGAGTATGTACAGAATTCCCACGATTTCCCTCGCCACAGAAACTACACACAAGATACATAAACATAACAAGAAATAAAAATCATCTCATTTAAGATGAAAGAAACTGTTTTCTCGTCTAAGCATGGTAGAGCAAAAAAAGTAAGTTTTGCCTGCAAATAAAAAAAAAATTATAATACATATATATTAATATAATTATAGAAGAATGTATTTTCTCAGAATCTATTATTTTCAATGTTGTGTGTTAATAACGAGACTTAAAGCCAAATGGTAGTGACTCACGCCGCAAAACTTTAAAAGATCAAAAAGGAGGTATATCCTGCGCATACCTAAATGGTTAATAATAATTTTAACCTAAGCATTCACAGTTTATGATTATATCTGCGGCCGGTGTTAACGACATAAGGTGCTTAATAAATGGAAAACTTGTAGGTAATGCCGTCAGTCAGTTAACGACATAAGGTGCTTAATAAATGGAAAACTTGTAGGTAATGCCGTCAGTCAGTGTTTTTTTTTTTCACGCTGTATCCCGCATGGAGCAGGGTAGGCAAAGAGAGCCTGAAAGAGAGTGTTAAAATAATCTGCTCCCCACTTTCTAACGAATTTTGGAGGCATTACGATTTGAGTGGCGGAACTCCACGTCGCGCTTTGCCTCTACACCAGAGCGAAGAAATGAAAGCATAAAATATTTAATTTTCTCGAGTGGGAATCGAACCCATAACACAGTTTATTTACTTATATAATTTACAGTAACACAGTTGTGCCCATACACCACGAGTGGCCTCATATTTACGTATTGATACTATATTCAAAATTAAATTGAAAACTTAAATATCCTATCTATATTAATATATTCTGGATTTACTTGTCCGATTTATTTGTTTTGTTGTTTTGTATTTTAGCTATAATAATAATAATAAACATCTTCGAACTACCTTAAGCCTGTGCGCTATAAAAATAGTTCAATTTATGCATTTTATTTTTTTAGTTCTAAAAGAAATGTCCGAGACACGGTTATAAATAAATCACAATAACATACTTTGACAATTTTTTTTTTTGAAAATTGATATCACACCGATTTTTATTGGACATGGATATTGAATTGAACTTACAAGCAAAAGTTATTCCATCATCAAGGAAATTTTATAAAAATAAGCTTCGGCTTTTATAGCATGTCATTTGGACATATACTTTGGAGAAAATGAAAAATTTAAATAATTCAACGCTCTGTTTAGAGCCGCAAGCCTAGGTTCGGCTCTTCAAGGGGTCGCCCTTGCCGCCGATGACATCCACTTAAGCAGCCATGTAGTGCTTACACTTTCTCAGAATTATAAATAAGTTGTTCATGATTGAATGTATAAATGACATAATCAATCATTTGGCAAATGCAGCATAATAAAAGTGTTACAAGTGGTATGCAGGAGAAGCAGCACTAGTTTAATATCTCTTAATATATATAGTTTAATACATACATTAATAGATTTTTATTTATTTCTAATATAGATATTTACGACTAAACATGTCAATTCCGCAAAAATGTAAATTCTAATTATACTTCTGGCGTGAGGAGCACGTTTCGTCGTAGTAAAACGTGGTACTGAAAGTATTAATAAGTAATCCGTTACTTCAAAAAACATTATTTAAGAAATCAGGAGATACTAATTATATTTTTTTGGATTATTTTTCTTAGAATAACATTTCTGTGATATTCAAAAGTTGTAATTTTTATTGGAACAGAGCTCTGGAACATAGTTGTAAATGTCTTATATTAATATTTAGTACAAAATAGGGAAATTGCAATTTTCTAGTTTTTAAATTGACAGTTATACTTTTGTAATAAGTGTCAGTTGTCCTTACTTTTATATATGCACATATTTTAAGACAGTTAGTAGTGGTTTGCATATATGTATTACAAATCTATGTGTATGTATCTTGGTTTGATTTGAAACCACAAGTTCATATCGATGATCATATTATATAGTGTTTTAAATAAATTTGAAGATATTGGACACAATTAAAGAATTATGAATGAAGGAAAGTTGTGGCAAAGGGGCACAAAGTGTGACTATAATTGCTACTGGTTGGACTGCAGTTCGATCCTCACTCGAGAAGATGAAATATTTATTTAAATTTAAATTTTCATTTCTTCGCTCTGGTGTTGGGCCAAAACACTGTGTTGAGTTGCACCACGCAACCCACCATGCCTCCAAATTTAATTTAAAGTGGGGAATGAAGTACCTTAAAACATAGGCTCCCCCTGCCTACCCTACTGTGTTCAGGATACAGAGTAAAGCAGATTTTTAGTTAATATATTTCTTTGAAGGCTAAGAACCTAGTGACATTATATCTACTTTTTGCTTTCTGTCTAAATCTAACACACTACATGTCTAAAGCTGGTACTAAAAAAATATTACTTAACATATTTTCATTATTTTATCCAAGCACTGGAAAAGAAAATAATGGTTCCCCACAAGTGGTAGTCAAAACCTCAACTGTTGTGTATACAATTAATGGGCTATGTTGGCTTGATAAAACAATGCTTATGCTGGGCAACAATAGCATTGTGATAAAAATTTTCATCCATTTTATTTAAGTTTACATATAATATTATTTTTATAAATTGCATCAATAAAATAATTTGTTAAGATTCCATTTTATTTTTTTAAATTGAAACCATTAGAATTTATAGTTAGTCACTATTAAATCTTATCATGATGGCTTCCTTTTGCAGTTTTTTTGTTTATAATCTGGTGAGAGTATGATTTTTTTTTAATTATTCAATTTACAAATTAATTACAATTATAGCAAAATTATCAGATTATGGCATATGGATTATGTGACAGTCTTATATTTTTATAGGGTATGGCAATAATAGGGCAGATAAGGGAATTTTTTAAGACACTTCATTTCCCACTTTCTGATAAATACATATTGAGGGAGAAGTTAATGCCACTTTTCATCATCTAAATAAAGGGAGAAAAAGAAAACAATTCATTTCCCCAAATGCATCTACATCTTTCATATTTACAGTCAGATGCTGTGCTGCTGAACCAATACAGTTTCAATGTTTCTATTTTAGACTTTAATTCTGATTGTCAATTTGAAATGTAAGTCATTATATAAGTTTAAGAATAATATATATTTACATATTGTCGGCTTAGAGTGTAAACCTGCTAAATCTGTATCTTGTTGTTTTTTACTCATATGTACACACACATAGCTCAGTAGGACAGCATTTGACTGTAAGGACAGTAGTTGTTGGTTAATTGATTTTGGAGGACTGAATTTTAACATAATGTTTAAATATATTGATATTATATTCCATGACATTGAGTTCCACCATTCTATACAATTTCTCAAAAAATGGGTAAAAAGATAGAAATGCTGCCTTGATACTTGATTGCTGCTTTGCTTTTTAGATAATAAGAAGTATATTAATAATATTAAAATGAGTTTGAAAATGTTTCAGCTGCAAATTATGATTTTATATTAGAAAATCATAGATTATTTGAATTACATATAATAGAAGATCATAAATATATTTAAAACTTTTCAATAGTAGAAGTAAATAAATCATATATAATTAAACTTTCTTATTTGGAAATACACTATACAGGATTATCTTTTTAGGTATTAAAACTAAATATCTTATGACGATCTTACATGTAGTGTAGTACCAAATCATATAAGAATATAACATTTTGAGGCAACCCAAAGACATAACTGTTTGATAAGCATACAAAGAGGGCCTTCGGGGTCAACATTCAAGTAAAACACATAATTATCTCAAACATGTACGTAAATACAATGATTGGAACTCACCAAAAATGGCCACAAACATCCAATTCCTGCAGACTCTTCACTTAACACTTGACAGTCTCAATTAAATAGAACGTGAGATTCGTTTTTACGGCAGCAGTTTCCCGTATGAATGCACTTTCCAACAGCTTTTACTATCACACGGCCCCTACTATACGCAAGTAGTACAAGCATGAAAAATACTTGATGACTGACGTACGTACTCTACGCAGAGGGAGCGGTCGTAATGAAATCACCGGTATGCACAAACAATAACTTAGCATCGAATGCACTCATACGGCTTAAAATATTGTCACACTATTTAATCCATTTATGACAATTTTATCGTAAACTACAGAAAAATTAATACACGACAACGAAGCGAAATCTATCGTCGCCCCTCCTCCCTTCACCGTGAATTATCATAGACAAAGATATTTTTTCTTTTATAGTATTGCTATCACCTATTAATATATTTGATCATAATCTTAAATTATAAAAAAATACAAATTTTGTTTTTTCGCTTCATAATTGTAAATATTATTACAATTACATGAGAAATAAAATATTTTAATGTTTCTACAAATTAATGGTTTTATAGCACGATCAATATTAATTTAGTCTATGCCCAGTGTCATTATGACAAATAACGTCATTGTGTAGTTTTGTAAAAATATAATTTGCCAGTTGAAATTGCTCTGTTTATAATAACGTGCACAGTTTCAATTTATTTTAAGATATAATTATTCATCTACACTCATATCATTGTGAATATATGTAAATTATTTTTAAATTGGCATTAGCCGCCATATTGAATTTTAATTATATACATAATAAATTAAAGCATAGAGTACATTGAATATTATATTTATATATATTATAATTTTTTGTTGTCTTAATCTTAAGCAAATAAAAGTATAGTATATATATATGTTCAAAAAATAGGTAATAATTTAGCAAATATCACTGAATATGTTATTTTAATCTAAAGATAAATTACGTTCGGATACTTTGTATGTGCATAAAATTATTTTATTACCACTTATATTGATCCTGTGACTTTACCCTACAATATTAATTAAAATAATTAAATAAGATATAAATAAAATAAAGTTTTTATTAACACTTTTACCCATTGAATTTGCATTTTTATATTTTTATTCACTTTTTTCAACTATACTTTGCAACAAATATATTTTGCTGATGTAAATTTTATATGTTTAATTAAAATATCTACAAAATAATATGTTAAATTATATTTAAATTTAAATCCATCTGTTCAGAATCAATAAATTAATAAATAAATATTCTAAATATATGATATTAATACTTTCAAGTTTTAAGATCAAATAATTTTTTTGTAATTTATAATATTTAATTCATAAAAACCTATTATACTCATTATAATTATAAAATATAACTATAATAAAATATACTAAATTACATGCACACTAATATATGATATTAATTCAAAAGAAAAAAAATAATTATGCCGGTGCGTGTTACCGAACGAATATCTCACTGTTCTCGCACTTTTGTTGTTTTTGTGTAGAAAAGGAAATTTGTGAGTGAGAAGTATCCATCCCATGTGTATTGGTGTACATATACTATGTATGTTGTGTTGTGTGTGCGTGGTGATTTGTGTTATATGCTGATAGAAAGAAATTAATTAAATGAGTGCTATTTTACCATGAAGTTTACATAAATGTGAAGAATCACCGTGTTTAGAGTTATCGAGTGCTAGAAAATCCGTCAGGAGGCGGTAATCATGTAGGTTTATTCGCTATTTGTGGATTCTGGATCTCGTCTCGTCGATGTACCATAAACAAAAATGTCAGCGATCCCGATTTTTTGTTTCTTGCTGCATACCCCTCGTTATACCTTAATTAGATCACACGAATGATATAAATTAATGTTAGACGCTTTCTCTGGAGGTGTCGTCGCGTTCGTACGGCGTGCCTTAGTATTAAATCGGCCATAATAAACGTGCGTTTAGTGTGCTTCGCGCCTGTCTACACCCGTTCTATCTCATTGTTTATGTGTGGAGAGTAAACCTGGAATTTTTATTGCGTTTCGTGGTGAAGCAAAGCTTTATTTGAATATCTGGAAACGATCTGTGTTTGTGACGGCCGGTTGGCCGAGAGGCCGCGGGCGCCGCTAGCATCTTCGCGACCGCCAAGGTTCTTTAAGATCTCTATTTATATTAATATCTCGATCGCTTGCTGCAGCATAATGACATTCTTGTAATGAAGTGCCGTTCCGTGGATTTGTGGGACATGTGCCAATTATTGCGCCTGTGACGAATAACTAGCTCAGTATTTTGTATTTGCTATGTATACAACATTTTAAAAGTGCTGTTTACTTGTGAATATGAATGGTGATCACTTGTTATTTCACATATATTTTTGACATTTTCAAGTAAGTTATAAAAGAAGTCATAATATTATTTACTGTTTTCATTGCGGGGTGCATTTATTGCCAACTATTTGAAAATTAATGATTTATTCAAAGAGGATCTAGAATGTAGGTTTCCTATATAAACATATAATAACCTTCTATTTATGCATAATTTTGCAATACAGTTATAAACAAAGCTTAAAACTCAAATATGTTTGTAGCAAACAACATTACATTTTTTACATTATTTAATGCTTAAAAAAATTACACTTTATTATATATAGTTATTATATATAGTATAGTATAATTTACATCTAAATAACTCATTCAATCTATATATTATAGTATCTCATACCTCTTAGTATTGTTTTAATAAAAACAATTTTCCTTCCTTACTTATTTTCAATTTTTTTTAAATTATTAATTAAAAAAAATAATGGCTTATTACATATTTACACAGGATTTATTTGTACTAAAATAAATCTTTTTTTTTAATAAAATACAAGCTCTTACAGTAACCTAAGTTTTGCTTAAATTTTTTTCTCTTTCAATGTAAGAGGTTTGTTATTATGAGAACCATGCCTGTTATTTATAAATTCTTCTATTTCCTTTAAGGTCATTATTATTATTTTGTGTTAAGTAATAGAGTTTCTTCTAGAATTATGGTCTCTTTCGAGACTTTTACACTTTTAATAAAATTATTTATCTTAAATGCACCAGAAACCGTCCAACTTGTGAATTGACTATTTAAAAAAATGTGAACTGCTCTGGAAATAATATTGCTTTCAATAAAATACACCTAATTTAAAAAAACACAAAAATTGGAGATATAATGTCTGAATTCATATAAAAAAAATTATTAACTATTCATGTTTCATGTTCTCCATTTTATATTGCCAAGTCATATACCTAAAATAAATTTCTATTTATTTTAATTGATAACACATATTAGTATAAAGCTAAAGTATTATGTATAGTAGGATAGATATGTAATTAATATTTAAAATATACTATAACTAAAAAGATACTTTATATGAGAAGTTGGAGCTGGACTAGATTTAAATTTGATTAACATACTAATTGAAAATAAAAGATATTGGCAATTTTCTACAATTAGAGAACTTGCTTTTTGCTGTCAAATAATTAAACAAAACCAAAAAAAACTTTATCTAGGTTATATAAATTACCAAAAATCAGCTAAAACACTGCCTTGTTCACGTATAATGTGAAAATTTGTGGAACAGCGAAAGCAATGTTGTTATTTTAACCCCTATCAGAGAATATATATAATTTTTTTTTTTCCTATTCTGGATGATAAAATATTAGTATGTCTTAAAATGAGGTTCCCTCTGCCTACACCGTTGTGCACGATTATAATTTATTAACGATAAATCATTAATTTTTTTCTTCAGAATATTTATGTTCCCTATATTTAGGTTCACAGGTAAAATATTATAAAATTATTTTTTTTGTTTAGTAACAAAACTGAAGTATAATAAAGAAACAATCACATTCAGTTAATATTGATAAGACAGATTCCAGAATTCTATATTTTTTTTAAACACTGCTAGTTTAAGATTGTCCTAAGTAACAAATGATATACTTAATATATACTTGTGCAGGATATGCTGAACAGAGTGTCTTAATACTAGATTCCCTCTCTATCCTGCTATACAGGGGATATGATATTAATCTAAAAGAAATAATATAATCATTTGTTTTGCACAGTCAAGTTGGCGAAGGCACGTAGGGGTATGATCAAGGAGAAGGAGAAGGGCGGGGGTGCCCGTCTCAAAGATGAGCCTAATGACCCTGCTGAACCAGGTAAAGTGAAATTTTAATTTAATATATGATATTTGAGTCCATTGAGGTGCAGAGTCTAACGTCTGCCTGTAAAAGTATGCAAGGTTCGATTGCCACTTGGGAGTAATGGGGAAAATTTCTTCACTCTGGTAACAAAAAAAACGTTGAGTTCCTACTTGAAAATTAGGCAGTGTGGGAGGAATGAAATGTCTTAACAATGGTTTCGTCACACCTACAAGTTAAAATTAAAATTTAACAAAAAATTAAAATTATAAATTCTTATTTATTAATCTTTTAGTAGGTAATTATTATAAATATTCTTGAGTTTTACTTACTACACCAGTGAATAATTAGTGAAAGTCTTTGAAATTCAGTGAAGCACAACTTAAGAATATTTCATAGAACAATAATATTTGCAACATTGTAAAACTATGAATTTTCAATTCCCGCTAAAGTATAACAGTAATGCTTGACGCCATAACGTTAGCCAGTTAATAATTTAAATTTACCCTTTGGAGTAAAAGTAAGTTTCATATTGTTTAAAAAAATACAATCTGTATTTTAATATTGACAGTTAGTATGCAACAGATAATGTATAAAAAGCTAGTAAATTTATAACTAACACATTATAATGACTTTAGCCTAAGGGCTCCAATGCACCTTTCAAAAACGTGTTAGTTTTCAAACCAACTGCTACTGCTTTGTATTGGGGAGCTCATTATTTAGAAATATAAAATATTATTTTAAGTTATTCACATGATATATCTCTTACTGATAGACATACTAAAAATATTCTTTTGTATATTTATGAAAATGAATTTTACCTTATATCATTCACATTCAGAAGAAAGTCTGCAATATTCGCTAATATTTTTCTCTTTACGGATCTTTACTTTTCTTACACTTTAAGCAAAGAGAATGTGAATGGGTGAAAGTATAAAACCTTGCAGAAGCTCTTATTTCAAGAATATTAATTTTAAGGTGGATTTTTTGTGTAGAACCCACTAATCTCAGAACCTACTGGTTCAAGTTGGAAAATCTAGTTTTTGTGTCAAATAATCTATTTACGAAGAAAAATCATCCTACGTTGAACGAAAAGTCATCCTACGTGAACGTGTGTGGGGATAGATGTTTGTTCCACTTTCGGGAAAAATTACTGAACAGATTTTGATGAAACTTGCAACAATATAGTTTATACATCAGAATACAATTTATGCAAAGGCATTAATACATACAATTAATACATACAAAGGAACACAAGCTACAATTTATACAAAGATTTCGTGTAAATTAGTTGTAATATTGCAAGTTATTACTTCACGTTTACAGTTTCGATGACTGTATCTGCGGTCAAATTAACCGGGCTCCTTAAATGTGTCATACACAAATATTAGTTATTTCCATTTGACCATGCAGGCGGAGCCGCAGGTAAAAGCTGGTGCAATTATAACAATTAAAAAATAACCTCAACAAATTAGGGCACGGTTCCCGTCCGCCATCGGCGTCACTGCCGACACCAGCGGCACTAAAAAAGGAGCCGGACGAGCCGACGCACAGAGTCAAGATGGAGCCGCACAGTCAGGGCGGCGACGACTCTAACGCCGACCTCGGCGTCGACGGCATTAAGACTGAAATTGACGGCCTCATGGACAGTGACGGTGAGTCTTACTTAAAGTACCGTATAAGAAAGTTCTTTTATCTAAAGTATCAAATAATATTGTGCCATTCAGTACAATTAGTTATAATATTATAAAGTAAATAGCAATGTAAAATAAACAGCGAAATATGGAAAGTATGACAGTCCAAGTTTGTCCCAAGGCATAAATCTTAATCTTAAAACAATGTCCACAATGTGCATAATACATTTTGCATGTACTTCTTATTTTTTGTTAAGTTGTTATTAAAAAAAATACCAGGTACTTTTTATTTTCAGTTGAATGTTCTAGGGTTTTAACCTGCGGTGTTTATTCGAGTGCTTTAGTTACTCAAACTGACATTTACGCACCACGGAATCGAAAGATTTTATGGACGTTGTACCATTTTTTAAGAAGATTGTCACATAGCTTCCCAACTTAAAGATCTATTTCATGTAATGATGATTTGACAAAAGAGAACGAAGGAGAGACTTATTCATTTGATTTCATCAGTTAGAAAAAAGGGCGCTCCAATAGTTCAACATTATATTTTGTTATACCGAATGTACCTTTGTAATAATACCATTAGATATGCTGTGTTACGTATAAGCGAATTGCTATTCTACAAAACTATAAACAAAACTACAATCTGTGTTTATACTAGGCAACCATTACGCGTACAGGTGAATCCTGCTTATCTCATCACTAGTTTTATATAACAAGTATCTATATAGCTATAGAGGCCAGTCGTGTTGCATTGCTTGTGCCCATGTGATAAGGGTTGTGTGTTGGATTCCCAGTTGGAAAAATAAAATATTATAATATTTTCATTTCTTCGCTCTGGTGTTGAGGCAAAAGTGCGGCGTTGAGTTCCGCCACCCAAACGTGGGACATGGAGTGTCTTAACACTAAGATCCCTCTGCCTACCCTGCTAAACGCGGGATACTGCGTGAAGCTGACAAAAAATGACATTTGAGCATACCAAATGAAGTTTTTCTTATCGTGAAAAGCTTTTTCACCCTCAGCTAGTTCATACATACGAGCGACGGTGCAATAGGCTATGGTATTTAGAACGTCGCGATTGCGGCATACGGCCGTCAGTTGACATAGAAGTGCGTATAATTAATATACCCATAAAAAAATAAAAATCTAGATATAATGTTCCTATTCGACCCTACACTTTTGTCTTAAATCCGAATATTTATCGAATTATGTTAATGTTAAGAGATGAAATCGTTCAAAAACTTCTTTCATATTATGTGAATAACAGTTTAGTGTACAATATTAATATTATCATATCACATATGGTATATAATATTATGTATACTATATAGCTGTATAAGTACGTACGACATTTATATACATATTACTAAAACACCTGCCGACGATTATATTGGATATTGCCGGAAAACTTTGAAAATTATTTGCACAGTAGAGGCAAATGAACAAAAACAATATCTACTTTAAAAAAGTAATTTTATGAGCCGGTTAAAAAGTTACCAGAAAAATGAACGCCCCTTAACATTCAATGTATACTTGAAAATATGCATTTTGCATGAAATTTTCCGATCATAAGTGATTAATAAGACCAAAATGGCGCAAATGGGGTAACCAAGTTCATCAAAATTCAAGATATCAAGAGGGTTGACTTGTATAATATAGTGGAAAACGGTCATATGAGACTCAGACTCGCGCATGAAGGGATCCGTACCAGTTTTAATAAAAAATTGACGTTTACGAGTATTGTATGGGAAAAAAAACAGAATATATTTTTTTTTACGTCACGAAAAATGCGTGAAATAAATATCTGAGTGAAGAATTACATCATCTATGAAAATATCAACTGTCTAACTATCACGGTTCATGAGATACAACGTGATGACAGACGGACAGACAGTATTAATAACAGAGCGTGTTTCCCTTTGGGTACGGAACCCTAAAAACACCTACTTTTCCAGTAGCAAGAGAAAGAGATAATTAATATACTTTACACTATGCTGCGCCCGGATATTAGAGTCTGACATTTTTCACTTTAACATAGTGTAGTTAAAGAAAGGTAATGAAAGGAAAGCTGATATTATAAAATAAGAGATATACTTTATATATTTATAATGATTTCTACGAAGTATAGATAATCATAATGATAATGATAATGATAAACCCCCCTGCACACGACAATCAGCGTTAGGGACAGATAAAAACGCATAAGAACACCACAATGCATTATCTAATTTATTGCTTTAGCCTTAACTTATTTGTTACAGTATAACAAATCGTTAACCTCTAACCAAAAAAGGTTTTAATGACTTTTTATAATTCCTTTTCGTTTTATTAATTCATTTAAATACGGCCAGTACTATTAGAGTCGACATATTTAAGTCCATAATCAACTTGCTAACTGGAGCAATTATTATACGTAGCGAAATAAAGAGTATGTACAGTGCGGTCAACAAGTCGTGGACGCCCTGAATTTAGCTGTAGATGACTGCGTAGATTCAATTTTAGGATTTCTTCTTACTGTTTATTATTTTGTTCCCGAGTGAACAATACGCCAAAGTTCAAAACGTTTAACTTCAGGGCGGCCACGACTTGTTGACCGTACTGTAGAAGAACTTATGAGAAGAACTTTGGTACCAGTGACCTACAAGTGGACATACGTTGCAAATATACTGTTCTTGCAATTTATTACATTATGAGAACAATACGTGACTTACAATGTTATTATTAAAATAAAGGAGCTATTTAATACATGACCGGTGAACATATTGTTATTTTTTTTATATAATTATTACATTTACGCCATCTGCTGCGTATAATTTGATCGAAGGTTGTTTTTTAATATGAATAAGAGACAGTATCTTTGTATATAATATATAAGGTTCGCATCTATTTCTGTGTCGATAACAGGTTCTATTTTATATGAGAGGTATTTTGTTATATTACAATTATCATTTTCCAAAATCAATATTTTCCAGTTTATTTTAAATGAAATATATTTCAGACAATAGGGAAAGCTTATATTAATTTATTTTTATGTTCCCCTGCTCTGGTGAAACCAATCACGGACTCGTGTTTCGGCATTCAGCACGACGAAGTGTCTTGTAATTGTTTTGTCGCTAGGTATACTCAATCTACCTTGCTATAAACAGAAAAAAATGTCAATCCAAATTTTAAAGTATTTTTTTCATCATTTTATTAGTTTATAAAGATTGGCGTTATAGTCTTTACCCTCGTTATAACTTCTTAGCTTTGTTCTTACCATCATTCATAAAACGTGCCAAGCTAAAAAAAAGGTTTATAAATATATTTATTAATTATTTGTATTTTAGGTGACCCCACAAAGTCTCCACAGTGCGAGCTGGGCGGTCCAGGCTCTCTTAAGTCGGAGCGGCTTTCATCTGACTCAAATGATATTATTGACCCACAAACTGGGCTGAGAGGTTCAACTGGTAATTTACAGGTAAGTGATACGAACTCGGCGTGATTAATTTATAATACTTGTCACGTTTTTAATGCGTTTTGTTATTTTCTAAAGTTTTTTTTTAATACAACATATAATGTATTTTTACTGCTAAGAATACGTCATTATTGATTTACGCCGTTTCTGTATAACTTTTGTTATATATTTCTTTTATCTTGTTAATAAATTTAAAAAAAAACTTTTGAAATATACCGTTATACGTAAATATTAAAGGCTTCATAATAGACATGAAAAAAATTACCCCAACAACTAGCGTGTGTAATTCTTGGAAACATCGAGTTAATATAATATAATCTGCGAAGGTACGATTTCTGTGCATTAAATATTTAAAAGAAATCGATTCCACACCAATGATATACGCGGGCTAGATGCCGATGGAGAAAGGTCTAACGTAGTATTTTTAGCTCTATAGTGAATTGTCATTAATTTTATTCCGGTAATGATAATGTAACGTGACAAAATGTAATAAGTTTTGGGCTGTATATTGATTTTTTTAAAGCAGTGTATATTTCTTTTTGAAGTTCAACAAAGTTATGACTACAAGTTGACTTATCAGTTTAAACGGATGCCAATTTAGTTTAGAAAGATTTTTCAATTAAATTTAAAACGAAAGAGGAAAGTGTCTATTGCTATAATGTCTAGAAATAAGACGCGTTTACGTCAAAAAAGATCTGTGTCGTCACGTCTTCCAGGATGGCAACCAGAACTGTCGCAACCCCAACGGGCCGGACATGGGGTCGTGTCGCATGGGCGGCGCGGGCGCGATGGGCCCCGGCGTGTCCATGGGGCCCATGTCCAGCGAGGCGCAGACGCTGCCCTCTAACGTCATCAGCAAACAGTCCGGCAGTATGGAGGTAATATTGATCATCTTTTTATGTTCATTTTTTTTTGTTGTAATAAGTACATATATTGAAATAAGGTCGTGGGTTCGATGACCACTTGATATATTTCTCTCTTTTTTTTGTACTTGCCTTTTCTATAAAATGCAGTAAGTATCGGGAAATGCGGCTTGTACTTCAGATTTCAGACTTTATTCAGAAAAAGCATAACTTTAAATCACAGAGAAATATTTTTTCTTCTTTTTGACATTTTTAAAGTGATATTTGAACACTTTCAAATTTTATGTCAGTTTTCTAAAATAGTTTGTTTTTCTTTCTTTACCATATTATATAAAGTTAACTTTGATATGGCGTGATTTGGTAATAGATTTCCAAAAGAGAACGAATTCAAACTACATATATATATATACTATAATAGCTTAGAAATTTTGATAAAACAGGTATTGCAATATAAAAAAAGATAAAAAATATGCTGTTATTAAGTATTTTTTTATCTGATTAATTGGAAACTTCAAGTTACATGCTTAAGTAGTAATGTTAGAGATTTTTTCGTCACAATCAACACAACAAGGCAACACTCGTTTTGCCTATAATTACTATTGTGACGAAGAAATGTGTATAGAAAAAAAATTTATTATACAAAATATTTTTATATCTTTGAATTATGATCGCACATTTGTATAAAAAAGTATATTCGCATATAGCAGGGTTGACAGAAAGAACCTAGTGTTAAGACACTACGTTGCCGACCCACAGCCCCATTTTTCAGTAATAATTTTTCCGAGTGGTAATCAAACCCACAACTGACGCGTTTATTAATATTCTAAACACTCCACTTTGAATTAGACACGCACAAGCTATCACGTTTATAACATTTTAATAATGTAGCTAAAATGTTCTCTACGTAAGTGGACATAGAGCGACTTTCGATCGATTATCATTTCATCGATACGATTGTAAAGCTCCGCCGTACTGTAAATATTTGACATGTTACCGACTTATATTTTATTTATGGTTTTGTAACTTTTTAAATTTATATTGTTAGTGAATATCGTGATGGTTCTGGGTTCAACCTGTGTCATAACAATTAGAAACTTAATATATAGGCAATAATAACATTGGTTTTAACATTATATTTATACAAAATTTTAAATCGCACAAAATACAGAATTAAGTGGATGTATAAAAAAAACAAATACGTTCGAGTTAATGATGATTGTGTATCAATAAATCATAGCCGCCTAAGCTTTTAAGCATTTCTTGGAAAAACGGTTAAATGAATGCTCGCAAAAAAAATCGCAGCCACTCGACTCCATTCAATATTAAGACAGATTAAATAAACTCCTTTCTTTATTTGTTCTTATTTATTTTTAAGGTTCCGTTACTTTTAAGGACAAAAGGAACCCCTATAACATCTCTTTGTTGTCCGTTTGTCCGTATCTCTGTGAAAGATATTTTGACAAACAAAAAGACAGACGAACAACAAAGAGATATTATTGGGGTCCCTTTTTTATATTATTAAGGTTATCATAAAATTATTTTATCTCGATATGGTCTAATGTGGTCAACAATGGTCTCATTAGCAACAATTTGCTTGTAATTTTGACAAGTTGCCACCCTCGTACAAAATGTAATATGTCGTACAAACGATATGAAGCAATAAACACAGGTTCACAATTGTTTTGTTTTTAAAAGAGGTGACACACGTGCGTAGGCCAATGTACGATACCAATATATTTGCTGGTCCTATAGAAAGTTTTGTTTTATTCTTTGAGTTTACTTTTTAAGTGACTTTGTGTGATGGAGCGTGTTGCTAAGATTAAAAAGGTATTTTTTTAAATTGAAGTGTTAATTTTCACCTATTTTACTTTACTATGTATATTTTGTCTATGACTATCTGTATTTTGTAATATATTTTTTTAGTATGTTCTTTATTATATTTTGAAGCGGTTTTGCAATGAAAATGTTAAATGTAGGATTAATTTAAATGTGTAATAAAAAAGAGAAAATAAAAGACTCTATACACCTTTTATACGATCATGCCCTAACAATAAAATAAAAAAATAATAGAATTAGCAATATTCGTTTTATATAGGCTTCTAACATTCTCTTATATGATAATTTTCTACTTACTGACTTCTATAATTCATTTCAACATCTACCGTGGCTTGCGGCGGTTGTGGATTAGATTGCAATTCCGAAAATATATTTTTATTTCCTCGGTTTGGTATCAAAACTAAACACGGCATTGGCTTCCGCTACTCAACAAATATGATATGTGGGAAACTAAGTGTCTCAGCACCAGAAGCTGAAAAATATAAGTGTACAAAAAATACCTGTCATGTCCAGCAGCAGAGTCAGATCTTCGTGTTCTCTACGCACTTGGCCAATAAGGGAGCTGAGGCGGTCATCTCTGGGCAGCATCACTCCATTATAGCCTATCATTGCGCTCAGCCTGGCACTAAGAAATATTTGGAGGTGAGCTTGCTAGTTTTTATGTAGCTTGTTTAATGCATTCCCACTTGCTTGTCAATAAAATATAGCTTTTTGTTTGTTTATATTGTTTTCACTAAACTTGTGTACTGATGTATAAGCTTTTAAAATTCTACGGAGCTGCAAATGTAACTAACTATTTTTCTTTCTTCATGCAGAAACATCCTTTAAAAATGGGACAATTTAACAAACAAAACCCTGCTCAATGGTTAAACAACCTTGCCATGGCGAAAAGTCGCGGCGGCATGCGGGGCGGTCCAAATATGATGGGTGGTCCTAACCAAATGGGTCACATGATGGGTGGGCCTATGGGACCTAACATGGGACCCATGAGTCACGGTGGCATGGGACATATGGGACCTAACCATATGGGTCCCAATAGAATGGGTGGACCAGGCAATCAAATGATGATGATGAAAGGGCCCGGCCAAATGGGGCAGATGGGCCCGGGCATGGGCCCTATGGATGGGTTTCCAGGGGGCACCCCGTCCTGTGGTGTCATGGACGGCCTCGGTGCTGATGGTGAAATGCCCTGGGACACCGTGAGTATTATTATCTAATTCTAACAAATTTAAAATATATACATAAATATCAATGGCTTTAATTTCCTTACGGAGAGGATATTTCATTTACAATATATTAGCACGTACTGTTATTGTAAACTGGGTTTTTTCTTTTCAAAGTCGACAAAAAGAAACTTAATTTTTTTATTAGTGTGAAGTAAATTATTTAATTAAAATATTAAAAATGATTTTTGATTTTTTTAGAAAAACTCCTCCGTAATGTCGAACGGTATGGCAAACGGTCCATCGCAAATGCCGCCGTGCTCTGAAGCTGGTGGTGATAACGGCTCCAGTGATAACATCTCCTGCCAACCCGGACCTAAAGGTGACTGATTGTTGTACCATTTGTTTGTTTTTGTTTAATTAAAGGTTAATGAAGAGTATGACCATTGTGAGTTCGATTCCAACTCAGGGGAATAAATTAGTTAGGGAGTAAATTAGGGAGTTATAATTGTACTTGTACCTTAGATATTTATAAAACTATTTTTACTTACCTCATTTTAACAGGGTTGCCCGTCAATGTAGGTGTTAAAGAATATTTTTTCCATGTTCAGCTTCAGTCTCTTCCGCAGGTGTCAAGATACCCGACGAGAACCTCACGCCGCAACAACGCGCCCACAGAGAGGAACAGCTGGCAACTATAAGAAAGATGCAACAGATTCTGTTCCCGGAAAGCGGATCCAACCCTAACCAGGCCAATGATGGGTCACAGACACCTTCAGATATTAACCCCCCTAATTCTACAGCTAACATGAATATGCCCTTTCCTCCCATGTCGGCACATGGACCGATGTCTGGGCCTAATGGACCAATGGTGTCTATGCCTAGCAGCATGAATAGCGGCCCCAGTTGTACCATGTCTGGACCGATGGGCCCCAACGGACCTATGGGGCCTGGTCCTATGGGCCCAGGTGGTCCGATGGGGCCAAATGGTCCCATGGGCGGTCCAATGGGAAATATGGGTGGACCGGGTATGGGTATGGGTGGGCACGGGTCAATGGGACCTAATGGGATGATGGGGCCTAACGGACCGATGATGTCGGGCATGGGGCCCAACGGACCAATGGGCCCGATGGGTCCTTGTGGAATGAAAGGAATCAGAGGAGCCTGTGGGGGACCAGATATGAAGCCAGGAATTTGTACAGACATGCACATGGGACGAGGATGTGGTGGACCTATGGGAGTAAGTAGGGTTAAAGATTATTGATAATATTGTAATTTCTTTAAGTAAGTAATAGTAAATTAATGGCTTTGTTGTTTTGTCTTTTTCAGCGTATGCCCAACCCTATGGGTGGTATGGGCGGGCCTAAACCTTGTATGATGGGTGGACCTCATATGGGTCCTAGGATGATGCCAGGACCAAATCTTAATGCTATGAATGGTAATATTTATTTAATTTTTGAAAAATGCATAATTTAACTTCTAATTTTTTTAATTTTTGAAAAATGCATAGTTTTACTTCTAATTTTTTAAGTTGTATATGTTAATTTTACTTCGTTTCATATTCATTTAAATATTTTTCTCTGCGTAATGTCCAGGTGGTATAATGATGGAAAGCGGCATGATGGGTGGGATGGTGCCTCACGGTGACTGTGGGCCCGACCACCATATGCCAGTCAACGGCCCGATGTGTGACGAGTATGGACGTGGCAGAAATGTAAGTGGAATTTATTGTTGTTTATGTTAATAATAGTAAAACTAATATATAACAAAAACTTTAATTTATACAAGCTCTTAGGCATAGGTTCACTTGTAATGTATCTATATAAGCTACGTGGACGTGGTTTTATATGAATAAAAATGATTTTGTTATATTATTTGTAAGATAATAAAATTATTTCATTACATTTGAATGGATTTTAATTTTGTATTATTTTAAATCTTTATAGAAATGTTTAAAATTTAACTTTTTATGTGCAAAATCTGGTATCAGATATTGTCACCCTCATATCCTGTTGAATACTACACAAAAAAATGTCTTACTACAATCCTTACAATGTAGTTACTGTAATATGTACTTGTATAAATAGAGATCTTTTTATAACAGTTCAGTGGTTCAAGTTATACATGTATTTGTTATTACTAATAACACAATAACTATTTACAGATGGGCCCTGGCGACCCCGGTGGGTTGGGTCCAGGCCTGGGTCCAGGCCTAGGTCCAGGTATGGGACACAAACCGTCACGCAGTCCCAAATCCCCACCCCAGGACATTGATTGGCAGAAACTACACCACCAGTTCTTTGATGATAAAAATATGGATAATGAACTTAGTAAGGCGATTTCTGAACTTTTTTGTTTTTCGTGAGATAGGTTGAGAGAATGTTATGCTTAAATGATGGAGATTTTAGAATCTGTAAATAAATGGACAAAAAATCAAATAAATGGGAAACATTTTTCCAAATACTGATTTAATTCATAAGTGTCATGTTGTAATGAAATCTATGTGTCTCAACACATAGATTTCATTACAATAGTTTCGTTTATATTGTATTCTTTATAAGTTATATGTCTGTTTTTCAAATAGCAAGATAGGCAGAAGGGAAACCTAATAAGTAAATAAATACAATGATTTTCTACCCATTTTTCTATATACTGCGGGTTGAGTGATTGAACTCAATAACGCGATTTGTTCATTTGCCAGTGCTTGAAACATGAAAATAATTCATTCTCCTTGGTGGAAATGGAACCCAAAACCATCGCGTGCCACGACTGCCCCTTATATTTTATTTTTAATTTTCAATGTAATATCCTTTTAGGTACACAAGTAAAGTCCCCCTGTTCCGAACGTGGCGGATGTTTGCCGCCGCCGCCTTACGGTGCCTCACCTTTACATCGTTCAGCCTCAGTGCCTATAGGTAATTGTTTTTATATATATTTTTAGGAAATGTATCAAAATGTCGGATTTAGCCAGTTTCGATTTTTGTATACATTTTCCGATTTTTTTTTATTCTAGCTTGGAATAATATTTTGAAAATTATTGTATTGGAAGCTTTTGAAATATTGATATAATTTTTTTTTAAATTAATTATGAATAACATGATTTTGTAATGCATAATTTTAGTTTCATTATAAATATATTTCTACAAATACGATTATAGAAATAAATAAACAAATAATTATTATAAGATATTAGAGAAATTAAAAATTATTTGCTGCCCCACAGCTACTCAATCCCCCTCGCAAGGTGCAGTAATGTCAATGTCTGCGGAGGCTTCACGAGCCAACTCAGCGCTGTCCAGCCCCGCACACTGCAAGAAACCGGATGCACCTGGTGTGTATAAGCATTTGTTTTTGGCTTTTATACGTACACACAGATAGATACGTAAATACACATGGATTCAGTATTATATATTACACAGTTTCACACAGTACAAAAAACTGAATATGACAGGAATGAATGTATTTTTTTCTAGTAATGATGTTGACCGGAGATACTCTATACATGGCATAGAGTATCTATCTTGTTGTGTATTATATATGTTCATACACATAAACATGAGTTTATCTACATCTAGTACTCTCACATGCATATTTATTTTCAAGAAAAACAAACGATAGAATAAATTATAAAACACAAAGTGATTCAACATATCCATATGTGCATCTACATACATTTATTTGTAAATTTACATACAATATATAAAAGACATGTTATTTTTACACTTGGTAAATGCCTAGTTATTCATGCACATTTATAGATATTCTATTTATTCATCAACCATAGTAATTATATGCTGTTGACTTAAGTGCTAAGTGTTTAACTCGGAATTATGCAATGACGTAGGCTGTTTTTTGTCTTTACGGTTGATTTTATAACATATGTTACATATGTATTAAGATATAAAAAACAAGATTTAAAGACAAGACTAAATTTTGCCAACGAAATTTATAATAACAATAAACTAAGCAGTTTCTACACATATACATTTCACACTGTAAAACTGTAACCCATATGCCACACATCATTCATAAAATTACTTTTATTTGACACTAAAGTAGAAGCCATAGACGTAGAATTGCATGATGTTTTTTTATCTATGTTAGACATTTTCCCAACCACAATATAAATGTTTTTTTTTTCATAATTTATAAAATTCCGTTTGGTTTCAAGTGCACTATGATTTTTTTATTTTTCTGTAGTTGTAATGCGTATTTTTTGTTTTCCCCTCCCCCCGCAAAACGCTTGACCGCTTGAAATCCCGTGTGACGAAATAACGACATTAAAACGCAACGATTGGAAAATATATAATAACAACTTGGGCTAATGTTGGACGAAACTTTGGCCGTAAAGAGATACTAGAGAAATTGGACGACGGCGTGTTTGTACGTACGCTCCAATGCTTGGCGGCGCAGCAACAGAAAAACCAACAGGGATCTATACAAAAGGAACCGAGTTTAATGCCGGTGCCGTCGCCGCAACAAATATCTTATCTCAACCAGTTCGAAGGTAATATTATATGGGTTATTGCCGCTGAACTAGATTTTAATTAAGCGCGGCGTTTAGTTCCGCCACTCAAAACGCAATGTTGCTAAATATTAGGCGTACTTGGGGCGTTCCCCAAGTACGTCTGACACTCCGTTGAATGTCATAACACTAGGTTCCTCTGCTTAACTTGATGCATACGGGATACAACGTGAAGCTAAAAGAAAAAAAATAGTTATTTGTACATTTTGTTTTGTTCATTATACAGGTGGGGTCTATGTTCACGGCTAGTTTTTGCTATATGATTGTCGCTTTTTTGTGTATTTCTTTATATATGACCAATTTGTATAAAAAATAAAAGTACATTGTCGTTTCATTTATATGTATTTGTTGTGAATAAAAATAATAAAAAATATACTGAACAATTATTTCAAATTGGCCATATTTTTTGATTAAATGAATATCGATTTTGTGTCTGTTTATGTTTTTAATAATCTCAAAATCGGTATGCCTAGTTGTTTTTAGTGTTTGTAATGTGTGTGTAACTTTTATTTTGGTGATGGTTGGTGAAAATGTGCTAACATACTTTCATACTCTATGGCTAATTCGTTCTATCTCTGTTTTATTGTTTAAATTTCGACTCTTTAAGTCAACGTAATAAAGTTTATATTTCAATGCTAATTATCTTTAATATGTATCTTCTTGGCTAGGTCAAGAATTAACAATACAAAAACAGCCTAACACGTCGTTGAAAGACAACGGGCCGCCGTCGAACAATGGTGGTCAAACGCCACAGTCAAGTTCGAATCAAAAATCACCAGCAGGGTAAGTTTATATTTCCTTACGTTTTCTATAGTATTTTGTGATATCCTTTGTGTGGAACTACCACTATCACTTTAAAAATAAAATCAAGACATTTTGTTTTTTTTTGCAATTGCTTATCTTATCGCAATTAAGATAATAATAAGATTCAGGTAATGTAAAATGCAAATCAGCCATAAATTACTTGTTACGCAATTTTCACGTTGATAATTTCCAGAGATACTCAAATATAATAAAAACATAGTTCTTAATCAGTGGCACAACGTCTGACTGTAAACGCGAAGGTTGTAGATTCAATTTCCATTCGGGTTAAAAAAATATTTTCATTTACCTGTAACAAGAATTGGTCTGTGGCGTGGGGAACAGAGTAACTTAACAGTAGGTTACCCCCTACCTACCGTGAATCACATGCGTGAGGTTAAAATACTGAAAATATTGACATTTTTCTAGGATGATGCCAGGTACACCAGAGCCACATTCATCCTTGTCGGAACAGAGAGCGGGTCGGTTCTCCTTGGAACAAAGTCCCGGGTTCAACAATCCGCAGACACCCACATCTGCTGCTAATACAAAATGTGCACAAGGTATATAAGTATTTTTAAAGAAATTTAATAATCACGACAAAGTATCATATCACCAGTGCTGTGTCATGACCACTCTAAAGTAAGGCGCATTATTCACCTGGATGAAAAATATTATCGAAAGTAAGAAAAATACTAAAATCAAACCTGTGCAGCTAACTATATGAGCATCTACAGCTAACTATATGGCGGCCATGGCTCGTTCACCGTTCACGTTGTAAGGCAAAAAGAAATAATCTGTCCTTAATTCTGTATTCGTAATTATGCTCATTTATTAAAGATGAGAAAAAAGAAGAGATTTTTGACATAGTCAAATAATTATACATTTTATCGTTGCGGTGTTGAAATCCGCATCTCTACATATGATTTTGGGTGAAAAGCTGCGAACAATGTACTGGCACTCAGGTAGTGCCTAGGCTAAAAAATAGTATTAGATACAATTTTTTTATACTATAACAATACAAAAACAGCCTAACACGTCGTTCAAAGACACTTATGTGTGTCACCAATAATACCAATTGTACAAATTGCAGACGAAAAATCTCGACCAAGTCCATCATCGAACAGATCAAGTCAAGACCCCTCCAAAACCCCGCAGCGGGACAGTCGCGAGGGTCGGGAGGGGCCCTCGCTCAGCCAAGGACCGTACGCGCCCTCCTCCACCGCCAAGAGTAGTTGCAGTGTGACTACCAGCTCACATTCTGATGACACTATGGCGTCTAATACTGAGGTAATTAGTTATATATTTAAAAACACATCAACTAGGAGTAAATAAATATATTTATAAATAATTTTAGGTCATACTTTATATAGTTAATAAACAAAAGAAATATATTCCTACAAAAAAAAGCAACAATAATGAGTCAAGTATCCAAACAAAAACACTGCACTACATGGAATCACAAATGACAATGTATCAATATCAATATGTCCTATAATTGTTAATAGACTAATTATGACGTCTGATATATCTAATGAAAAATAATAATTATTATTCTATAATTCAATATGTTACTTAAAAGTCCAGAGTTTCATTCATGGAATAATATAAAGTAATTCTTATATATGTTACAGACTACGCTGTCAGGTGGGCCCAACAGCACGAGCTTACCCGGACCATTCCCCGGCGCGTGCAGTATGAACAGGCCTGACAACATCCCCATTAACCCCAACCAGGGCCCCAACGGCCCCATGGGCCCCGCAACCTCCTCCTTCGATCCCATCTCCTCCCTCGCGCAGATGTCGCAGCAGCTCACCAACACGGTGGGCGGCGCGCCCCCCATGGGCCCAGGGCCCGGCGGAAACGGCATGGGGCCTTTTGGGTCCGCGCCGCACCACATGCAGCACCACCACCCGGCCATGCATCCGCATGGGCACCATATGATGATGAATGATTTAGGTAGGTTTTGATGTGATTTTATTTAGATTTAGTAAATAAAACTATGGCTTATTTTATCAAATAAAACATGCTTTTATTTATATTTATTTTGAATAAATTTTATTTAAATCTATATTTATAATTCTTATGTAGGATGTCATATGGACAACATGGGACCCAATATGGGCGGACCCATGGAAGGAATGATGGGCGGCGGCGATTTTCCACCAGATATGAACTTGAGTCCGAAAATGGGCGGCGGACCCATGGGCGGGCCGATGGGTCCCATGGGGCCAGACGCGAGCATGATGGGGGGCCCGCGCATGGCGGGGCACGGCGCCGGCAAGATGCCGCCGTTCAACGGCGCCAACGTGCAGGTGAAGGCGAGCGCGCCCAACACCATCCAGTACCTGCCCACGCGGCCGCAGATGGCGTGCAACAGCGGGCCGCGCGGGCCGCCGTCGCTGGACTTCCTGCAGCGCGTCACCAGCCCCATGCAGCTGGAGGGCAAGGCGCCCGGCGGGCTGCAGTACGGCGTGATGCGCGCGCCCGCCATGCTGCGCATGCCGCACTACGCGGCCGGGTTCGCGTCGCCGCCGCCAGGCGCGCCCGGCGGGCCCGGCTTCCGCGCCAAGGGGCCGGCGCGCATGGGCGCTGCGCAGGCGCTGCCGCCGTCCATGGGCGGGCCGGGCGCGGGCCTGCAGGGCGCCGCCTTCAAGGGGCACGGCGGCGGCTTCGCGGTGCCGTCCACGGCGGACCCCAACTACGCGGCGCAGTTCCACAACTTCCAGCAGCAGCTGTACGCGACGGGCAGCCGCGGCGCGCAGCCGCACGCGCCCTACCCGCACGCGCCCTACCAGCCGTCCAAGTGATGACGCGCCCCCCACGCCCCGCACGCCCCCCGCCCGCGCGACTTTGTACAGATTGTACAAACTTAGATGTGTTAACGAGTAGACTACGTAATTTAAAGCGGCCTAGGCGCACTTCGGCCGACGGCGACGATATAGATTTTTATGTTTTATTTTTACACAGACGCGCCGGGATTTCAGTGTATCGGTTCCTTTACTTAGCTATTTTTATATATGATTCCTATGCACGCAGATATCTAGTCAATTTGAAATTAATGCCCCCCGGGCCTCCGATTCCCTCCAACCTGCCCCGGCTCCGCTCCCCGCCCCGCGGTCCACACTCGGAACTACATAAACATTATGTAAACACTATATTTTGTCCATTTTAGTTTTAGATATTTTTAGGTAAATTGGTTTAATATAATTTTTTTGGCTCCTCGGCCAGTATAACTCTTGGAACTAACGCGCTAGTTTATTCTTATGAGTATTTTATTCATTTTGATCTGATAGTAATGTTTTTCTGTCTTCCATACCTTTAAAATCAAACTCTGCACTAGGACAAAGGTGGTACGTAGCAAAAGTGAAATGGAAAAACGCAATAACTTCGAATTAACGTTTAATATTTACTTTATTTTACGAGAGTACTTAAAATCTAATGCCATATAATTTGCCACGTGATTTTATTAGTTCGATAATATTTCGAACTGTCTATTTATTTTTATTATTATATATCTTTGATGCCAATATACATATATTTTCGAATGCTACAACTTTTATAGTAAATAGGGCATGTAATAACGCTAGGCTAGTTAGTTCATTGTGGACGTCACAGTGGCCTTTTTAATGCCTTTTTTTAAAAATGAAGCGATGAACCCCGAGCACTGCGGATAGTTGCTCACGACGAGATATTGAGATCCTTATGAGATTAGTGTAGATACGAACCGAGATGGAGGCGTCACGTGACGCACACTGTCACCTCTGCGTGTGAGTTCTAGATCATTCTTTTTACAAGTACATGATGAGTAGATATTATAGCACAAATTTTATTGGTGTCGTGTCACGTGGTGCCGCCGTTTTGAATGTCTACAATTAGAGAAGGGCGTGGCAATCTTGTGAGAAGCACAACAGTCCAGTAAGAAACACCCGCTAGAAATTAGATAGACTTAATTTAATTGTAATTATAATTTAAGGTAAAGAATGGTTCTTGTTTTAGGGTAAGTGAAGAGCAATGATATAAAATAGTTTGTGTAATATTAAACTTAAGATAAGAGATGAAATTAAGATGCAAACTATTGGTTGTGATTCTGACACAATTTGTTAAGTTGTTCGTAGATTTGTCACAGAATATTTGTGGAAACTTAACGTATTTCATGATAAGGCCCCTTTTTTATTTTTTTCTCTGTTTTTTCGACGTTTTTTATGTGTCGTTCTCGTTTGTACATCGCTAACAATAATTGTACAGAGTACTTTTGGACTTAATTTAAGGCAATAAATGTATTTATTTTATAACTCGTGATGTAAGAATTTATTCTTAATTATTATAAAAAAAATATATAATATGCTTGTATACTCATGTTTTATTTACCTTGGAATATAATATATAAGTAAATAATCTGAAATCTCATTTATGACATTAGCTTAGAACAATAATTGCCATAGAACTAGAGAACTTTCATTTTTCGTAAATGACAAATAAAAAAAATAAAACTGACTTTAAAACTATTTATATTCACAATTTTAAACAAAAATTGAATAGTACAAAATATTATTTTAATTACTTTGAAGTAAGGAAAATTTAAAACAAGTGAAAGTATTGAAGAATTGGTGTCAATATGGATATTTTTGAAGATATCTATAGATGATATTTTAACTTTTATTTAATGTATTAAGTAGTCATTAATGTCAGTTTTCTCATAGATTTATTGAAATAGCTATATTTCTCTTTTATATAAATGTCTTGATTGTAAACATTGTAATTCACAACAGCCTACTGCAATTGAAAACAAAGCACTGTTTATATTATAAATGTGAAAATTTGTGGGGTCCATTTTCGCGGAAAATTATGTAAATTCAAATAAAAATTTAAGCCGTCATGGCGCAGTGGCATAAGCGTGTGACTCTAAACGCGATGGTTGTGAATTTTATTCCTCCTGAGGGGAATGAATTATTTCATATTTTCATTCCCTTGCTCTGTCTGGTAATATGATGAAAGCGCCTTGACCACCGCTACTACATTCCTCTGCCTACCTTTAAATGCGGGATACAGCGAGAAGGTACGAAAGGCAAATGGTCTATATAAAATTTAATATAATTAGGCTATAATATACATAACAATAAAATTAAGGAGGCAACGCCGTGGGTGGATATGTGCTTATGCACTTAAAAATACAATATATATCCTATTAATTTTATATTTTATATAAATCTTTTTTAAACTATTTATTTGAAAATTGAAATAGATTTCTGTGACATGTCTATTATAAATATTGATTACTTAAATTTTTAAGTATTTTGCGTCTGTGATGTAAGTCTGAAGCAGCCATTAGAGTGAAAGGTGATACCCGACGAAAACAAAATTAATATATGTAAGCATATACGTAATATATATTTGACGACTATTATTTATGTATAAATATTTATCAACTTATTTTATACTAGAATAGTCATAATATATAATAAAGAAATATTTACATACATACATAAATATAGTCCAAATTGTTCATTCATTAAACGAAATAAAAAACAAATGACTTGTCTATGGAATCACAGAACGGAATCTTGTAAAAGATTAGGCCATTTCATAAAACAAATGTATAGTAACTCGCAGAAAATATCTTCGGGACAGTTGTATATATTTCAGCTTTGCATTTTAAATTAAATTGAATTGTGAACCGCATAGTAGGCCCATTCTAGAAGATTCATCTTCGTCTTTAGCGGAAGGGTTAGCAGTCTTGATTCTGCAATAGAAAAAGATTTGCATTGAGAAGAGACGTAAGGTAAACATCGATTTATTTTCTCCAAAAATGGAATCGGTTGTCGTTATAATACTGTACTGGTTTCTTAACGTAATAAGTTGTGCCTCGAGTGTTTATAATTATTTTTAGTGCATCCTTGTACGAAATGAAAGTTTGACTTATGCCACATATTCTTTTGAATGGCAGCTGGCGGACGTACCTTAGCGTAATAGTAGGTATTTAAAATGCTACGTAAACGGTGTAATAGTGTTCTACATTGTAATCTTGATATATCCATTAGTGACTGAGTGTTTGGATTATTTTCAGACTATCCTAGAAATAGTGAATATTGTAATGTTTTTTCCGCCGTAAAATGTCAAATTATGAACTTGTCAAAGCTAGGTTGAGTCATTGTTGCAATCACTATCTTTCCGAGTTTTTGCTAAAAATCTGTAAACACGGCTTAGTTCTATCACTCAACAATTACAAAATTTACACAATTCAATTTTTTCGTTAAGTTTTGAAAGTGTCAACATAGCATTTGTAAAGTTTTAATTTTTATTCTTAATACTTTTTTTATGGTGAAGTTTATTGTTTAGAGAACATATTGTGATTCATCAATAAATAAAAATAAAAGGCAGTTATTAACAATTAATTGTAGAAAAATCTGATTAGTCTGATTTATTTCTTATTACCTTCATCTTAAAATATTTCTTTGATGGTAAGCCTTCAATAGGCAAAACAAGTAAGTAGCTTTCACTTGATGAATTAAATATCCATTAGGCAAGATTTATGTGAGAATATTTAGAAAAAGCATTAGCAATACTATGATAATACAAAGAAGTTACGAAACTTTGGTTAATTTTGTAATTGTACTTAAATCATTAGTATGTACCAATAATATTGTAGTTGCTTTAATGATAGGTAACATCAAACTTCTTTGTTTTGTTACTACAAGACATATCTATCCTTGTTCTGGAATGAGGATAAATATAATTCGTTCCCTAAATCACACTTACAACCATTACATATACAATTAGATCCTCTGCCCCTGTACAGCGATGGCCTCTGTTCATATAAGTATTTGTTATTATAAAATGTTGACCACTATGATAATGCCTTTCTAATACTTACATAATATTAGAACTTTGAAGATTGCATTCATTGAGTAACTAACACTATCTTGGTGTTAAAAAAATTTGTGTGTAGACATTATTAGTGTGTATGGATGGACTGAAAAATGCAAAGTTATTTATTATTTTTCTTGTTTCAAGATAACATATAATGGTTTTGTAAGTTATTATGTACCTATATGTAATATAAATAACTTGTGTCCTGTTTGTGGATTTTTTTACTTGGATTACATAATATTTTAGTATGTCACAATAAAAAATGTTATTAAAATATGTTAGAAATATAACAAATATTGTTATGATTTTTCTTATTGGAATTTATTCATTTTTAGTTTGCATACCAGATTTATTTTTAACTAGTAACTCAAAGTATAACTTATTAGCATTTTATTACTTTCTGATTGATTGATATGATTTCTATCAGTGTTTTTGTTTTTTTTTACAGGTTACAAGGAGGTAGGGTATTGTTCGTATTTACTGGGAAGTACTGAACAATTAGCTCTTAGGGCTAGGATGTCAGTTTTGAATCAGAGTGGAGAAGAGCAGGTAATTTTGTCAATACTGTTTATATAAATAATTTACAAAAAATACAAAATAAAACAGGAATAATAAAATTATGAATCAATGCTTATTATAAATATTTTAAATATGATTATAATTTTTAAATACCTTGATTTATGATTACTTTACTTTTTTTATTTTCTTAAATATTTATCTGCATATTATATGTTTGTTTGACTAAAATTTAACAATCACAGTAATTTACTCTTTCACTGATATAGTTACATGAGATGGTTGTGGGGTTGATATCTATCTTGCTATGCAGGGAAAGGAAACAACAAAGAAAAACAAGACCAGTTTCATATATATCATATATATTTAATTTATTTTGAAATTTTTAAGTTCGATTCAAATTGCTTTCTATTACATTGTTTTGAAACATACATTTCCAGTAATTGGTTAATCACGAAGCTATTACACTAAGTAATGGCGTTTTGATTATTTATATTATTTGTTTAAAAAAAATTACACCTCATCTTTTTGTGTTCATATTACTAAATATTTGTTATTTTCATAGATATAAACGTAGAATAAAATACAAAAAAAATCAAATTGTAATCTCAATTTACAATTTCAATTATACAAGTATTTTCTGGATTTGTTACAACTGATTTTTTTATAAAATAATATTGATAAGATTAGATTTAGATTATATTGTTATATTTAATTAATTACTTTTTCTTTACCGATAATTATGATGATTAATAATAAAATGTAAATATATTTTAATATTTTGTTTTAAGTGAGTATTTAGATAAAAAATATTTAGAATTTGTATAAAACTTTTGAAGTAACCTGATAAAAATATTCCTCTTCTAATTATACCTCTTCTACATTATAATGATCCTAAAGGCTAAAATATTTCTAATGTAACTTTTTTAATTATTAAAATTAGATTATTACTTATTTAATTATAATAGTATGTTTTATTTTTTTATATGTATTCATTTTCAGGTGGAATGTCCCCTGTGTATGGAACCCTTGGAGGTGGACGATCTCCACTTCTACCCGTGCACATGTGGTTATCAAGTAAGGGTTTATATTGTTTTATTAAATATAAAAATTAACAGTTCTCAATCTGAATCTTTTATTATAGAATACTAAAGATCATTAAATTGTCGATTAAACTGTATAAACAATTGATTATAATATACATACTATTTGTATTTCATATACTAGGTGCTGCATCCCTTCTTTCCCTCTATAATGATAAAATAAACTCTGAGGGACAATTTCTATTTTTTTGTATAATATATACATGAAACAGTCATTTCCATGAACAGTATTCTTGCCTTTCTTATTTGTTAAAAATTTTGTTATATAACAAAAACACATAAATATTTAAAAATATTTTGATAAAAAATTGCATGAAGAAATCAAGAAAACTTTTATATTTTATGGCAATATTATTTATTTACGTGTGTTATCACTATCATATGTTCCAAAATAATTTAGATTAAGAAAGCATTGTTTGTTGATATTTAATGGAGTGTTTACATTTATATATAAATTTTGATTTGTTTTATATCAAAACATATGATGTCTATCTCTATAGTCTACAGGATATATCTAAATGAACGATAATTTTGGGCTTAAATACGACCTCAAAATTTTTCAACTAACTTATTAAGTGTTACACAAAAGCCAATATTTAGAAATTATAACAAACAGACTGTTACAGTTACCTGATAAGAATATATATATACACATACATACATGTAAAGAACATTTATTGCACAAAAAATACATACCTCTTAGTTGCTTTAATGATAGATGGTAAAATCCTACTAAAGTTATTTTCTTTATTATACTTATAGTACAGTACAATTTTTTTTATTTTATTTTGTATTATATGACATTTCTTTGCTTTAATTTTATTTCTTTATTGATGTAATTAATATTTTGTTTTAAGTACTAGTTAACATATAACTTGAGAATAATGTTAATTGTTGATTTTCTGGAGGTGGATGTTTATTTATTCAAATTCAAATTCAAATTCAAAATATTCTTTATTCAAATAAACTTTTGTAAGCACTTTTGAATCGTCAAATGAAAATATAGACAAAAAAAAAGCTACCACCGGTTCGGAAGGCAGTTCTGCTGAGAAGAGCCGGCAAGAAACTCAACAGTTGCTCTTTTCAAAGTCATTGGCATAATATATAATTGTATTACATAAACTTACAGATATCCTGCATTACATTCAATAGACATTAATTCCATATATGTTTATCTTCTAAATATTCTTGAACAGTGTAATAAGCTTTACTTGTTAGTATTTTTTTCAAGGTCACTATATACACGTATACTCAGACCCATAAAAGATTTTTTAACTTTTTGGAGGCGAAAACTTGGCGTAACAAGTTTATCTTTGTTTCTGGTTCCTATCGTATGTATATCACTATTTTTACTGTGACGCTGTACATTTTGCCGGACAAACAGAATATTATAATATACAAATTGTGAAGCAACTGTAATAATACCTGCATCTTTAAAAACATCTCGCAGAGAATCTCTAGCTCTTAGGGTATAAATATATCTCACGGCTCTTTTTTGAAGGATAAATATTGAATTTATATCGGAAGCACTGCCCCATAGCAACATTCCATAACATAAAATACTATGAAAATAGCTATAATAGACTAGTCGGGCAGTTTAATAAAAGTAGCCATTCTCAAACTTTGCTATATGCAATTCCTAAATAATTTTATTTTTATTTGTTATTATAATTCATGGGCTAAATTTATCCTTATTTTTAACATTATTTTCTATTTAATAATAGTTTAATGTTTTTTTCAGATATGCAGGTTTTGTTGGAATCGTATTCGGGAGGGCGAGAACGGGCTGTGTCCAGCGTGTCGGAAAGCGTACCCGGAGAACCCGGCAGACTTCACACCTCTCAGTCAAGAACAGGTAAATTGTCTTTGTCTACAGTTGGTCAAAATGACTATAGGAACATAATTTTTATTATAATATAATTTAACGTTAATTTGTTTAATGATAGATAATTGACGCCGTCGTGGCGCAGGGGTATAAGCGTGTGACTGTAACGCGTCGGTTGTGAGTTGTGTGGCTATTCCCACTCAGAACACTAAATTATTATTTATGAATATTTTCATTTCTTCGCTCTGCTATCAAGGCTTAAAAGGCGGCTGTAAGTTCAGAAAAAAAGAAAAGTACTGGAAGGTGGGGAACAGAGTGTCTTATTACTAGGTTCCCTCTGCCATGCTGACTATACGCTATATGCGGCTTACAGCTTGATGCTAAAACAGATATTGTCAGTGGTTTGCTAGATTAATTAATTAATAAAGCAAATTTTTGGTAGCACCTAACATTAACCACCACAATTATCTTAGTGGGACGCTATATCTCATAGACTTAGGTGGTACTTAGTGTTTTTTTGTATGTAACATTAAAAAATAATAAATGGTGAAATGGTTGTGCCAATTTTCTTTATTTGAGATTCGAAATAATCTTTACAAAAATAGTAACCTCTTAATATAGTAATAAATATAATAAATTTTTCAAATGTTTTATTTGAAAATTAATAATAGTTTTAATTTGTAATACATGTCCAGTTCAGATTTGTATTTACAACCATCTTAATGAATATAGTATATAAAATTTAATGAAGAACTTCCTTTTTGCTTTCCTTATAGTGAGATTGTATAGTTGTTTTTGATTAATTACTATTGAAATTTAAGTTCGTTTTTAATTTGGTATATAATGTGTTTTGTTTGTATTATATAATGTGTTTTGTTTGTATTATATACATATTAAATGTCATTGGGGTTTGATAGGACAACTTATGATTGTGGATGTTATAGTTATAGGTTCAATTTCTAGCCGAAACAAAATTTCATATAATAAAAAATATTTTTTATTTCGTCAGCGTTGTGTTATGCACACTAATTCTACTAATTTGTATCTATATATACGACACAAGTTTAATGCTTAAATATAATATGTTTTTATTTGCAAGAAACTTTATTTTAAAATTGCATGAAAGGAAACAATAGTTTTAAATGAAACAAATTATATTTTATACATTCGTTAAGGACGTCGCTAGTTTAATAGAAATTTGTTGCTTATTAACATTTTTATTTAAAATACTAATTAGTTTAATATTTTATTTAAGAATTTTAAATTTTAATTAATGTCATTTATATTTTTTATATTATTTGATTAAGTTTATATTTCATTTCTTTCCTCTGGTGTCGAGGCATAGCGCGTTGAGTTCCGCCACTCAACACGCAATGCCTCCAGAATTTGACGGAAAGTGCGGAACGCTGTGTCTTAATACTAGGTTCCATCTGCCTACTCTGTTAACCGCAGGATATATATGAATATATATTTTTTATATGAAACTAAGTTTATGTAAATTCTTACATTTGTAAGATACCCAATGCGTTGTAGAGCGAGGAATGAATGTCTGAATCCTGTAACTTCAAATTGTTTTCGATAATATGCGGCGTTTGATAATATGCGGCTATTGGTATATTGGACCTTTGACATTGAAGAGTCCAGTTGGCAAAAAGTCACATTAGTAGATTATTTACTAGTTACTAAGTGAACTTATAATATAAAAAATAAGAATAAACAAATACACACAAGTACAGAAAAATACAACAAACACACAAAATAAACAAACAATATAAGTAGCGACGGGTAAGCTAGTAAGTTATAGCCTCCACCTGTTATTATTATTATGTGTTCACGTGTTCGCAGGTAGCAGCAATAAAGACGGAGAAGAAGGCGCGCGAACAGAAGCGTCGCAACAAGACGCTGGAGTCGCGGCGCGCGCTCGCCAACGTGCGCGTCGTGCAGAACAACCTCGTGTTCGTGGTGGGCCTGCCCGTGAGGCTGGCGGACCCCGAGGTACGCGACAATACAGCATAACATCACTCTATATGCTTTTCTATATGTATATGTATTATTTATTATATTTAAGACTCGGTAAAAATGTATGAAATTCACTTTATAAGAAAAAAAATATCCATAAATAAAATGATAATTAGAAAATTATTAGAAGAAGTGAAGAGCACGATCAATAATATTATGAAAATATAAAATAAATGATCGTTCTCTTCTTTTGTGTTAGATTACAACTTTTTAAAAATATTTTTATATTTTTTTTTTATATTTTTATACTTTTTTCAGATTCTCAAACGTCAAGAGTACTTTGGGAAATATGGCAAAATACACAAAGTAGTTATAAACCAAAGTACTGCATATGCAGGGTCACAGGTTAGTTCTAATGAAACATTTTTAGCTTAATAGAATAATGCCAAAACTCCGTTAGTACCTGTAATTTACACGGAATCATTATTTATATTTATAATTGACACTATATTAGCCTATATATATATATAATTAACACAAAGGATTAACATTATTTTTCTATTAAAAAAAATATAAGCAGAAAGTTAGAATTCTGTAAGCCTTACATTTTTCTTTTGCATTTCTTAAATTTTAAAGACGGTTTCTTTTAAAAGTTTATTTTATTACTACATTATTTAATATCTACATATTTAAGTATAATAATATTTACTTAGCATTACGACGTCGTTGGAATTGAAACCGGTACTTTCTACCTGTAGATAACTGTAACAGGTGTTTCGACCGCGAAGCCGTCTGCGGCCTTAAACAAGGTCAAGGTCGCGGCCGCCATGCGCCTGTGTAAAGGAAATTATGTTGTTTTTAGATATTATATATATCTTCTCAGCAAAATTGCTTTCCAAGTTTGTAGGACTGACACTGTTTGCATTTACATGTAGGACTACTATGTACATTTTTATGTAGTTTGACGATTCAAATGAATAAAATAATATTTTAATTTTGATTTATTATCATTTAAAAGAATTAATTCTCTAAAGAGAAAGAGAGAAAAGAGAAGAGACGTGATTTTGGTGTATGTAATTTTTTTTCATTTTTATCAGCTTCACGCTGTATCCCGCACACAAGGTATGCAGAGATTTCGTGTTAAGACACTCCGTTCCCCACTTTCCGCCGAACTCTGGAGGCATAGCGTGCTGAGAGCTGGCGGAACTCAACGCCGCGGATTTTTTTTTAATTTTAATCTTTTTAGTCATTTTTCCGTAAAAGTCAAAGATATGAAATATATGACTCGTCACGAAATTTCAAATTTATAATATTAGACAGAAGGATAGGATGATAGGAGAATTAGGATAAGACTATTTGTTTCTCTTAAAAAAATATATTTTTTGGTATCCAGGGTCCGTCGGCGTCCGCTTACGTGACGTACATATCGCCAGCGGACGCGCTGCGCGCCATCCAGGGCGTCAACAACGTGACGCTGGACGGGCGCGTGCTGAAGGGCTCGCTCGGCACCACCAAGTACTGCGCCAACTTCATGAAGAACATGCCCTGCCCCAAGGCGGACTGCATGTATCTGCACGAGCTAGGTTAGTGTGGAGTGTTCTCATTGTGTACCGTATTGTAATAGTGGACGAGTCGTGGCAACAGTGTCTAGCCATAAAGGTGACGCTCGTGGGTTCAATTCTAACAAGAGGCTTGTATTTGACTTCGGGCTACGTTAACATTTTTATGGTTTTCAAAATAATAAAATTTAAAAATAATATATTTTATTTATTAACTCCAGGTGATCCTCAAGCGTCGTTCACGAAAGAGGAGATGCACGCGGGTCTCCACCAGGTGTACGAGAGGCGCTTGCACCAGCAGCTGTTGCAGCAGCGCGACCGCCCCGACCGAGCTGATCGCGGCGACCGTGGCGACGAGAGGAATGCTCATGATGGTATGCCCCTGTCCATAAATACACTTCGACGATAGAAGTTAGCCGTAGATGGATGTGTGGATTTGATTTTAGAAAGTTTTGTTCACGTTTTGGGAATTTCAGTGGCATGTTTACGTACGTTTACGATTTGTCTCACTATTTTAAAAGTAGGAAAATTCCTACAATCAAATCTGAGCAGTGCTTTCTAGTTACTCTTAGGTTACTTACTACTCGTTTCTCGTGCTTTGCGTCGTTACCAGAACGAAGGCATAAAAATATTAAATTGCGAGTGGGAGTCAAATCTACAACCGTCGTGTTTATAGGTCACACGCTTGTGCCTCTGCGCCACGACGGACTCTTTATGACGAACATTTGCGTTATTGATACATTTTACAATTAAATTGCAGGTAGTTCTAGTACGAGTTCAGAAAATGGCAGTAAAACAAAAGATGGTATGTGATAATATTTTATAGTCTTATACATTTAATATATCAACATTTTTAGTATATTTTTGTTTTGTTTGATTTTTGTTTGCAGGCAATCAGTCTAACTTTATACCGACAACAGTGGTCACATCGTCTCAAATAAATGTAGTCAGTACGTCTAAGTGAGTATTCTGTTATTTCTATATCTTTATTCGTTGGAAAATGGGTATCTTAATGGGAATAGAGTGTCTTAGTACTAGGTGCACAGGTTCGCCTAGCCTCTTATGTGCGGGTTACAATGTGAAGCTATTAACACTCTCCGTGTCTATCCACTTTCTTTTATTTGCATTTCAGACACTAAACGTTGAGTGACGGAACTTCAGACTAAGTATTACCAGAGCAGAGAATGAAATTAATCCATTCCCCCAGTGGGAATGGAAGCTTCGACCTTTACGGTCAGACATCTTTTGTAATAATTAATGGATTAAAATATATTTATTTATATAAAAAATATTATTTAATTTTTATATAAATTTTTACATTTTATAATGAATTTGATAAGTAACAAGTACTTATTTATTCCAACTGATATTTGAGCTGAGACTTATATACTGTATACCTCTATAACCTATATTTTTTTTTTAATATCATACCATACAAATTACAGATCAAAGAAAGAATCGGTGAATGGTACAAGCAACATAAACTACAACAGTAATAGTAACGGCATCAGTAACAGTAACAGTAGTGGTAACAGCAATAGTAACGTTAAAGAGGCGTGGCCGAGCCTCGCGTGTTCCCCGCCATCCGACAGTCCAGTTAGCAAGCGACCCAGTCCTGAACCACATGCAGGTGAGTGCTACATGAAAGGAAAATTAAAATTGTTCATTCCCCCGATTGGATATCAAACACACAACCGTCACGGAATGGTAGGATAGTAGGATGCTGTTCCCCTATCCCACAGTATCCAAGTGGAGATATAGAGAAATGAAAAGCCTAAATTGTTTTACTAATATTGAATCAAGACTTTTGTATATATATCAATATAAAAGTTGATTCAGTGTGTGCAGATCTGATGTCTTACGATTTTGAATATTTAATATTTATATATCTTAACCTTATTAGACATTTTTATTGAAAATTTACTATTTAATAAACGAATATTGTTTTATTACGAAAATCACGTTTCAGTCTACTATAAGCTAACAAGTGTATTTTCCAAAAAGTAAATATCTAAAGTATTAATTTTTTTATTAAATGTTTATTTACAGTAAAGTCACAAGAAAACGGCACATCTGAATCATCCAGTCCCACACTTCAACAGCAGTCGCAAACCAAACACAAAGACAACCACAATCAAAACCAAAACCACACAGAAACCAAAACCAGCAGAAGTAAAGACAACCACACAAATGGGCCCAGCAAAAAGAAAGACAAATCGAAACAGAAGAACTCACATAGTACTAGTGAAATTGAACCAGAAACTAAGGAACAAAATAACACACAAAACTCATCAGTATTCGAAAATGACACACACTATCTATCAAATGAATTAGACGAATTAGAATCGGATAGACACAGTTTATTGGAAAATCATGATTTATTAGACAACAGTGATCACAGTTTGTTAGACGACGACACACATAATCTCCTTAATGATGCCAACAACGAAGTCATGATGATGCAAAGGAATAAAGAAATGTTATTGGGACTCATTGATAATCATTTAATTCCTCAAATGAAACCGTTAAACGGGTATGGGTTGTTAGATAGGGATATGTATCTTAATACTGATAGATCGTTAAATCACACGGCCCAAGGTCAAATGATGGATCAGAAGGAGCTAATGAGAAGCAGGACCCTGCTGATGAGGCACAACGAAATGCTACGGCAACACAGTGTTATGGTGGAACCTAAACATTATATGCCAACACCCAGTATAGGACTTGAGTCTGCTAGTGAATTATTAGGTAGGTTTAAAAAATCATATAGTGATTAATCTGATTGGAATTATTTTTAGCTTTAAACTGTCCTGCGTGTGTCCTGCTTATAGCAAGGTAGACAGAAGAAACCTAGTGTTAACCCTTTACACTCGTATGTATATTAGGCGGCACACCACGTCATGTCAGTACAGCTGGTTGGTCGGTCTGTCGTCTGTAAAATTTGTTAATATGTTGTTATGTTAATAAATAATGCTTTCAATAATGCCTAGAATAAAACACGTTTTGTCAAAATCTAAAAGATTTCGAGATCGACCGACGATCTTTTTTTTTGTTGTGTAAACAAAAGTAGAAAACCATAAACATAAGATTTATTTAAAGTTTTTACCGCATGTAGTAGGTAATGTTTCGTTTTGGCCAGGGGCATGTGTTTCCAAACTTGTGGACTATGAATATTTCTCAGTTTTCTAAAGAGTTAATAAATTTAGTTTTTTTTAATAATTTGTTTGGTTGTGAAAAAATATTTTTTTTTCTAAAACACAAATAAAAACATGTTTATTATGCTAAATGTATTATTACGAAATTTTAGCACATTTAAAAAAAATACTTACAAAAAAATCCGGTGTAGATAGCCAAGTAAAATAATAATCCGAGGTACAGTTTACTTGTGATTAAACTGTACAAAGAGTGTGTAAAGAACAAAGAGTGAGTGCAAAGGGTTAAAAAACTTGCTTTCCACAAACCGTCCATGTTCACACGTCCTATTTTCTATAGATTGCGTTGTTGCGTGGTAGAAACACTTTGTCTACAGTTCTTATAAAAGTGAGGAAATAAAATAACCTCGTTATCCTGCCATCCTGCCACTCATTGCTACATCCTAATGTGGCAGTCAAACCCACAACCATCGCATTAACAGTTAGACGCTGTACCTGGGTTTCCTGTGCCACCCTGCTATAGGTACTATGTAATGTGAAATAAAAAAACACTAAACTAAATTGAAAAAAAAATTGTATTCTATAAAATTAAAAATTATCCTCTGTATTTCCAGGTGCTAATTATCATCCAAATCACAATATGCTTCCACCGTTTGGCATGAGAGTAGACAACTCTATGGGTACAAGTTTAGGGAATACAATGACAAACACATTGACGGCAAACTCCTTAAATAATCCTATTACAAATACATTAGTTAACTCCATGGCCACAAATAGTTTGTCCGCAAATACTATGGGGAATATGGTTTCTATGGGTAATTCATTGGGTAATTCCATGGGTAATTCCATGGGTAACTCCATGGGTAATTCAATGGGCAACTCAATGGGTAACCCAATGGGTAATTCAATGGGTAACCCAATGGCGTTTATGCTTCACAATCAACAAATGCAACAAATGCAAAGTCATCCACAAATGCCAAGTGGTCTTGTAAATGGTTTTGAATCATCACAAGCTGCTGTAAGTGTAGTACTTTTTTTATTATTATTTTTATTATAGTTTTTTTCTAATAACGTTTCTTATAAGAATTTTATACATTATACATTTTTTGACAATATTCTTATTTCATCATTAAAAATTATATTTGGAAAGAGAAAGAAATGAAAGTTAACTAGTATCGATTTATTTTTGTCCTTATATTAATAGTAGATAAAATAAGCCGAAATAATCTTTTTTTTTATTTAATGCATTTTTCTACCGTTTGTTGCTTTTGGTGAATAACAGTTATTTAATATTTATATTGTAATATAATTTCTAGAGCGAAGGCCGTTATCAATCAGAAACAATGGACAAATTTTTCACGGACTTCCACAAAGCGCAGCAGATGCGGTTGCTGTTAGCGAGGGGCGGCCACGATCGTATCGACCGCCTTGATTTGCCACACAACGTCTTGAGCGCTGAAAGGCTAGAAATGGAGCATAAACAAAGGTAACCTATTTTTTTCATTCCTTTTTGTATTCTCCATTATCATTTACTTTATTTGAAAATTTTTACGTGCTGGTAATACGTTTTTAAAAATTTAACCTAGTCGCAATCGAACAAACCCACAACTCTCTTTTCCAGTCAGGCTGTGCCCACTGCACAATAACCATATAGATATCCTTGACTTAACACTATTGTAAGTTTTAATTTCACAAACGAAATCAATTATTTATTGGACGGTGATTTAAAAAAGGAGTCTCTTAACTAGGTTCATCTGTTATCCTGCGTATAGCAGGGTGCCAGATTAGCACCGCGTCAAACTAAAAAAGATAAAAAAAACCAGAACATTTTAAATTACAGAATGAACAATCTCCGAGCAAATGAAAATGTACCAGTTAACGTAGCAATGGGTGCAACGAGCCGAGCGGCCGGCGACGGCGACGACGACCTCGACTTTGATCCCTTCAAAGAAACACAGAAAGCATTAGCTGAAATGATGGAAACGGAGGTCATGCTAAATAATATATCTAGTGGGTGAGTAACATGAACAGAACTTTTCACCGAATTCTCGAGGCATTGAGTTGAGTGGCGGAAATTATTAACGCCACGCTTTTGATGAAAATATTACATGTTTAATTTCCCCGAGCGGGAATCGAACTCACAATCACAGTCGCACAATTGTGCCAAGGCGTCACGACGGCACGCTGACTGTAAAATCAACGGAAGTGAGTTCAATTTCCACTCGAGGATTTTTTTTTATTTTCCCTTTCTGACGAGAGATCAACACTCATTGTTTTGAATTCGGTTAGAAAATGAAGTACACAATTTCATAACATTGGCTTTTCTTTGGCCACTTGGCCACTTTGCTATAAATGAAATAGCATGAAGACAGTTTTCACGCTGTTCTATTTAACTAAGACTAATAAATAACAAGTATATGTTTGTGTTTTTATAGTGACAATATGGATCGTGTTCGCCGGTCTCGACTCCCACCACCCGGCTTCTCTCACATGAACGCGTTCGGTGTCGGTGTGCCTCGCCATCAGGGACACCATCAAGGTGCATACTTTTATATATGATATGTTACACAAACAAAAAGTTAAAAACCTCAACTGTACACACTGTACTTATTTAGAAAACGTATAAAAATTTGAACGTAGAGGGACTCGAACCCGCGCCTCCTAGAAACCGATCAGGTACAGGTTGTACACACTGTCAATGTAAATCTTGCAATTATGTTTTTTTTACTTCTTGCCATCCAATTTGCTTGAAGGTTTGCACGTATATATATAGGTTTTGTAAGTTTTAATACAATATTTGCATTGCTTCAATATGACAACCTCCGAGTACCAAACGTTTTTTGGTAAGAAATATTATTTTTTAAATAATCAACACAGTATTTCATTACCTGAAATTATCATTGTAATCTTTTGAATCTTAGTCGAGGCAAAATGGGCATTGAGTTCCGCCACTCAACACGCAATGCCTCCAGAACTCGGTGGAAAGTGTCCCCACTTTGGAGATGGAGTGTCTTAAGACTAGATTCCCTCTACCTATCCTGCTGTGTGCGGGATACAGCGTGAAGTAGATTCTTTTTTATTTTTTGAACCTTAAACGTTCTAGGTTACAATACCAACGCGATGTTCTCAGATTGGACCCAAATGGACCCCGCCATCATGTCGACTTCCGTGAATTTTGGCAAGACGCCCCAGACCCTTAGTCAGCAGCAACAAGATCTATTCGCTAGGTTCAACCACCTCCAGGTCCAGCCCAACGGTGTCAAGCTGCCCTGGCCCCAACAGAAGCCGTGGCCTCACCACCCGGCGCCCTACAACGCCATCCCCCTACCCCCTGGCTTCGCCCCCGCCAAAAACAACCAACACCCAGCCGAATGTATCGACGCAAAGTAAACCAAACAGACAGACAAACACTTTCTTATTGCAATTACACAGTTGATGTGACCGATAAATCTTTGTATTAAGAGAGCATATTTTAAATGAGAGAAATATGATGAGAAATTTGTAAAATAAATTAACCTATTTGTTTTATTTAAAGAAATGTTTCATTTTATTAGTCTTGGTTTTGTTTTATATAAAATTCGGCCATTTTTATATTTTTGAATCATATTTCTTAGATTTCGTTCTGTTAATTCATTTCTCGACTGAAGATATATGTATATTCGTTATATATTATATATAAATACTTGCTAATAACCTTGTTACATCAGATTATTTTTTTTAATTAAAATGAGATGCCAATTGATTGGTTCGATTTTGTATCTTATTGAGCCACTATTCATTGAAAAGATCATTAAAAATGAAGTATTATATAAACTCTTTTAATAAAACACCTAGAACATGTTATGACTTGGCTGATGATGATGCTGCAAATGGACAACGATTATATGAGAATAAAGTATTTTAATATAAAAATTATTTAGTGTAAATAAAAAATATGATGAAATTGACATTGAAATCGTTTTTATGTATTTGTTTTTATTGTCAACTTGCATACGAATTTTAAACATAAAAATTGCTTGAGGAAAATAAAAAAATTACACAATTTTTTAGATATAATTTTATATTTTGTATATTTTCGTGGTATATTTTCAAATATAATTTATATTTGAAAATATACCATGATTTAAAAATATTTTGTTGTGTTTACGAAGTCTTATTAAATGATAGTAGTGGTTATATAATTTCACATTTTTTTGCTATTATAGAACTTACTGGAAAAATGACAATATTGAAAAATTTTACGATTATATTTTTTATTTAAAAAAAAATACTAAGAATCATTATTACAATAGATTTTATTTAAAATGAAACTACAGACCATCTATAAAATCATATTTGACATTTAATCATTAAAATACACACATATTAAAATTTCCCGTCAATATATCCACGGGGATCCGGTCCATCCCATGGAACATTTTGACCATTATGCCATATATACATTCCTCCTTGTTCAGGATATAAGGAAATTTTCAAAGGAATTTGTGCTGCATCATCAGGAGCAATGGCACCAACTCCGCGTGTCATGTCTGATATCACATAGCCGGGGTGTACGCAATTTACTTTTATACCTGAAAAGTATTGAATGTAAGTGTTTCAGAGGCCAGTCGTGGCGCAGAGGCACAAAGTGTGACTGTAAAACCTACTAGTTGTGGGTTCGATCCCCACTCGAGGAGATGAAATATTTACTTAAATTATATGTCCATTTCTTCGCTCTGGTGTTAAGACAAAGTGCGGCGTTGAATTCTGCTACTCAGCAGGCAATGCCAGAATTGGACAGAAAGTGGGGAACAGACTGTCTTGACCACTAGATTCCCTCTGTCTATCCTGCTGTGTGCGGGGGGATGCAGCGTGAAGCTTATTTATTAATTTATTTATTCATTTAAATCTTTAATGTATTGAGTGAATATGGTTTTTATTAAGATTAGATCAAAATCATCGTGGTATAAAACTCTAAATTTAATAATTGTAGAGTCAATGCCATTCAATTGAATGATCATTATATTTAATTATTTATTATAATTTCTCCGCTCGGGTGAAATAAAGAGCAATGTTGAGTGCCACCAAAAAAAATTTTAATATCTTGGAATCCGGCAGATATAATACAAGAGGTGGCACAAAGGTTCTCTGTCTATCCTGCCGTCCTTGCCCCCTTAATCGTAAACTTAATTTCTATAATACCATACGATATACAAGAAAACCATATTTTACTCTATCCCATGTGGTGAGATGAAATTCAGAACTGAGTTGAGTTGGTCACTATTTTACTATTTAACTATACTATTTTATGTCAATAGTGTTTGATCTTTAGTAAGTGGACGAATTTCAGTTTTATGACTGCCAATCAGAATTGAAAAATAATGAGGCTGTCGTGCTCTGGTAACAAGGCAGCAGCGCTGTGTTTAATTCCGCCACTCACCCATGCAAAGCCTTAAAAGATCGCGGAAATTGGCGAACGAAGTGTCTTAACACGAGGTTGCCTTTGGTTTCCACCCCAAATAGGCAGAAATTACTGTTCTGTATCTTAATCATAATTATGTAAAATTGTATATTTCGTAGTTTATAAGCATATGAATTATTTTAATTATACTATTTTCCTGAAATACAAAAAACATTAAATTTTACGAATACTTATATAGGTAACTAAATAATTAATTCTGTATATGTTGAGCTGTTTTATATCTTTTTCTTTTCACATACCTCTACTTGCCAATCTTCTGTTTAATATAAATGTGTAAGCATTTACTCCGACCTTCGACACTACATAAGGAGAGTCACCCCATTCGTCTGCACTTCTATTTGATGTAACACAATCTATATATTGTTGCATTAAATTTTTCAATCCTCCCACTTCAAGATTAGGGTCACTTATTTTGTCTCTTAATTTTTGTGATGGTATTCTAGAAAGATGTCCGGAGGAACTAGAAATGTTTAGAATATTACTATTGTCTTCCATAAATGGTAGGATATTCTCAGTAAATTTAACCAACGCAAAGAAATTTACTGTTAGTGTTTCTGCTGCTTGATATATTTTAGATTCTTTTGCATCTTTAAGAAACAAGATGCCTGCATTATTTACCAATATGTGAACTTTTTTGTTTTTTGAATGTAGAAAATTGCAAAACTTTGAAATGCTTTCATCGTTAGAGACGTCAAGTTGATGAAATTCAGGGGTATATCCTAGCTCCTGCAGTTTCAAGCAGGCTTCTTTTCCTCGTTTTTCATCACGCGATGTTAAATATGTTGTACCTTCAAACTTTTCACATAATCCCTTAACTATTGAGAGTCCAAGACCTTTATTAGCTCCCGTTACAATTGCAATTTTTTCTGCCATTATAATATATTATACTAATATAAAAATTATTTCGTAGCTAATGAAATAAAATACCAAACGCACTGATTGATAAGAAGGATTTTGTTTATATATGTTTATCTTATAAGATTAGACTATTACTGACGAAAGATTTATGTTTATGTGTGGTCTTGTTTATTTCTGGCATCTTATTAAAATAGTGAAGAATATTATAAGTTTTAAGGGAATATAGCTTTAACTATTTATTTTATCTATTATATGTAATTTTAATTTAACTATTTCCACACATTTGAGTATATGATAAAACGGAATACATTATGTTTTTTGAGTGTGATGTAAAATAAGATTCCGAAGAAATAATTTACTATTATATGAAAAAATGAAACTTGAGTAATGTAGTTAATTACATAGTTGATAATAATAATAAACAAAATTTAGAAACACGAAACCAGTTTACGATAAGATTGGTGATTGGTGTAGAATTAAGATAAATATAGATCTATAATTTTATGTTCTCTATGGTTAAAATCAGTGTTGTCAGCATAAAAACGAAATGTCATTCAGTGACAGATAAATGGCGCCATTTTTACAACTACATATTACGTTCAAGTAACGTTCATTGATCATTCACTCATTCGTAATTCGTATCAGCTGAGAGTGTGGTTTTGTTTATTTAGTTCGCCTTGTTGAACGTTCTAGAAATTAATATAACAAATAAACATGTCGTTTTGGCCGGCGAGTAAACCTTTGTTCGGGGACGAAGTTGTCTTGCGCTCTATTGATTGGCTAGAGAATTTGCCTTGGAGAAACGATTCAACAGTCAAAACAGAAAAGGATAAATACAAAATTTATTTACATGTGAAGGATTTTGCACCGGACGAGATTACAGTGAAAACCATTGACGGATATATTGTTGTAGAAGGTAAACACGAGGAGAAAAAAGACGACGATGGCCTTATTTCTCGACAGTTTGTGAGGAAATATGCGTTGCCAGAAGGCTGTCGTCCTGAGTCCGTGGAGTCCAAATTATCATCTGATGGAATCCTATCCATTACAGCCGCAAGGAAACCAGTCATGCGCAAAGATACTATAATACCAGTTTCACATGAGACTCTTAAGTCTAAATTATAATGTTAAAAAATAAACGAAGTGTGCGGTAAATATGAAAAACATAATATTTTGCACAAGTTGTAAAATGTAAAAATTTCGTAGGTGGTTTGGATGTTTATTATTCTTATTTTGTTTTTACTAAATGATTTGGTAATATTAAAATTAATGTTATTAATATTTGTCGGGATTAAATGGTGCTTGTGACGGAAATGTGAAAACTATTTATAGTTTACAAAGGGACAATTCGAATTATTAAATATAGGGTTTAAATACATAAGCCAAAGAATAAAATACAGCTTTGTTTTATTAAAAGAATGACATACCTGTCCTAAGAACAATAAAATTTGGGCTAAAAATTTAGTTGGTAACCTAAAAATACCACTAAAACTATCAGAACAATAAAATGATAATTTAATAGATAAGCACCTTTTATTTTTTAGATTAAGTGAAAATAAAAAATAAATATTATTTACATAATTGTCTATACTTCTATACTAATATTATAAAGCTGAAGAATCTATAAAAGCTATTTTTGTTTTCGATAGTTTTGTATCGTTATCGAGAAAGGTAATATTACATATTAAGGTTGCATTCACACTAGTCCTGGTCGCGGTTCTTTTTCTTTTTTTGTGCTGCTCTCAGCCTCACAATATATTCATATACGAGAAATATTCTTAAATTCGTGATTGGACCAGAATATGAACGCTCCCATAATTTTTCATATACGAATATTTTAACAAGCTGAGATCAAACCTAGGACTAACTGTGAGCCGCTTTAGCACAACATGTCTCGTTTCGATGTAACCTACTTTAAATCAATTCAGTTCTTTTATTATGGCGTTCCGTGCCAATAGAGCACAAAGTTACTACAGTTCACTATACACCGTGACATGACAATCGGTCTCGTGAAGGTGTGTCACGTATCATTTATAATTCTTAATTATTTCCAATTGACAACATCGAGATCAAAGCGATACCGCCGATAAAATCTTATTACAAATAATAATAAAACAACTTAACTTAACTTAACTTAACTTAACTTCACGCTTTATCCCTAGCGGGGTAGTCAGAGAGAACGGAGCGCCAAACGCTACGGTCTCTACATACCTCTTTCGCCTCGTCCACTGTCATCAACCTCTTCATACATGCCCTCCGGGGGATCCTCATGCTTTTTACGTGACCTTCCTCCAGTATCTTTGATACTGTGTTTTCGAAGGTCAACCGAGGTCTCCCCCTACCTCTCTTACCACTCACTTTTCCATCATAAATCTTTTTAAAACAAAGTAATTAATATCCGAGGCAGATCCTTTTATTGAGTACCACTGTGTGTCCTGTCTACCCTAGTATACTAATGTTAATATATTTTTCACTTTAATTATTATCATAAGCGGCGAAACTTAACGCCGCGATTTAGGATGCCAGAGCGGGAGAAAATAAACGTAATTTATTCTTCCGAGTGACCGAACAGACCAACCGAGTGGGGATTGAACCCGTTACCTTCGCTTCAGTTATACTCTGTCTCATTGAATCATTGCTCAATTTATGCCATATTTGTTTTAAATAACACATGTAGAATTAACATTAATCTTTAATAAAACCACCGTCGTTATTTACTTTGTGTAATAATATAATTACAATTTTAACAAAAAAACCGACTTCCACTGGATCCCATAATCAGTAGTGGAGCCCATAAACCTAACTAAACTTTCACCAAATTATCCTTGATCCTTTCCAATAAAAAAAAGAATCATCGAAATCGGTTGGCGAGATATTGAGTTATCCTTTCATATGTCGCGCACATACCTAATGCAAATTTAAAATCTATGTGATTTTCTTATGGATATCATTGTCAGAAATACATCAAATCCAAATGGGATCACACCGAAAAGAACCAGCTTTCAAATAAACGTACAATCATCAAAATCGGTTCAAATGGTCAAAACTTCTGAGGTAACAAACATAAGAACAGTCGAAATAACAACCTCCTTAAGGAAGTAGGTTAAAAGTAAATAATAATAATATCTATATTATAATAACAACAAAAACGTATCTTCATAAAATATTTTACGAAAAAGTAATTTAGGATAAGGAACAAACAATAATAAAAGCCACACATTTATTTCATTTTTTTTCTATCTCTAATCTTAAATTGAATATCTAGAAAATTTTATGCAGAATTTTGATAGTTCACATCAACTAAAAATAACGGAATTAAATGCCGCCAATCGTTGCTCGCTATAGTAGTTCAGTATGGTGGGTAATTTATTAAAAATCATTGAAAATTTATGATGTCATCGTGACACGGCCGTCGCTTATCTATAAATGTTATAAAATAGAAACGTTTTTTTCTCAGTCTAGCCTTTTTAAGTCTTTTTCTTCTGAACCACCAAACGGATTTGGATGCGGTTTTCACCATTAGGTAGAGTATTTCTCAAGGAAGGTTTATATATAGTTTATTATATGTATATTTTAATGTAATTTGACATAAATATGATAAATGTGTATAAAGTTGAGACACTTTCACGCATGCGCTGCTTTAATAGTAAGTACCACATGAAAACAATATACTGGAGTTTTATTCCTCTTAATAAGATCTACAAAAAAGTCAGCGACAGCATATTTGTATCTTCTAAGGATAACATACAGTGAGCATATTTCTGTCTAAAAATAGTAATTTGAATATATTTTTTACTGTGAGGGATGTTTGTCCATAATGGTTGGTATCAATCCTTATCTTTTTAAATACTATATTAATTTTCTACGTTAAACGAAGATAAAATTTACGCTAATTGGAAATGACGAATAGTTTTAGAGAAAAACGCATTTAATTGTTGACACATCACGCCGGCCATAAACCGCAAATTTGGCTCATGTTTCATTTATCCCTTACTCATACAGCATATAAATAAGTATTTTAGTTACGTTGACCATTTAATGTAAATCAAAATTGTCTTTTACTGTTTTTAATAAGTACTTTAAATTTGTTACAATATCAAAAAATCCTCGCTGCGAAACGGCTCGCCTCACGCCATGAGTCCCCCCGCGCCCCGTGACGTTTTGCTTATAGAAGCGCGTCCCCCCGCGCCCGCCTGCCGATTGTACGTATTGGATAATTGGAGTTTAATGTATTATTTCTGCGCGATATATTTAGTTTCATCTTCTTTGATTAATAGAATAGTAGGGAATCTTTTGTTTATCATTTCTGTCGTTTCAGTATTCAGTTGTTTATTTTGTTTACTCTTCTTTTTAAACATTTCCTTCTTTAATTTAATTTTGCCACGAAAAAGTCGTTCATAGGTCGTAGAACAAGAAATGCAAATAAAAATCGTTTAAATCTTACTAATGAAAGCGTAGAGGACATGGAAATTAGACGGTAATTTAAATATATTTTCCTATTGTAAGGGATGTATGTCCATAATGATATTAATCCTTATCCTTTTAAATAAGTTATTAATTTTCTACGTTAAACAAAGATAAACTCTTTACAATATATACAATATGGAATATATTGTCTTTACAATATTTCGAAATTATAAATACTTTTAGAGAAAAGCTATATCGACTCATGTTTATCACTTATTTTCGGTATAAATATAAATAAGTATATTAGTTACCTTTTGACCATTTAATGTAGATCAAAATGTTGTTTACTGTTTTTCATTTTAATAAGTACTTTAGAAGATTAGTAGCACAGATTTAAAAAATTACAGTACTAAAAAATTCTCGCTGTGTAACGGCTCGCCGCCCACCACGCGTCCCCCCGCGCCCCGGAACCTTTTGCTTATAAAAATAGATCCGCCGCACCCGCCTGTCTTCTTTCCCCCGGACATGGAAGGTAGGCCTGCTCATCATGTTGCCCAAGGCTGAGGGATACCGACCTATAGCCCTCCTTAACCCGGTCGCCAAGCTGTTCGAGAAGTTATTCCTCTCACTTCTCCAGTCGCACATCCACCCACGAAGCGAGCAGTTTGGCGAGCGGGCGACCACTCTGGTTACACTACGCCGCAACAGCGATTAACCGAAAGGAGAGTGCAATAGTAGTCTTCTTCGACGTAGCACGCGTAATCGACCACGCCTGGAACCCGGGCCTACTTCATTATGTGCTCAGAGCCGGCACTCCCCAGCACGTCACGCATGTCTTTGCCTCCCTGCCTCAGTGACAGGACATTTTGCCTGAGAGTTGAGAGTTCGAGGTCTTGCAGCGACTCGATCGCTGCCGTTGTTTCCTAGGGCAGCATTTTATCACCTGCTCTCTACGAACTATACACTGATGACATCACAACGCCCTAGCGAGTATAACTCAACGAGAATCCTCCGTCAAGTGACGCAGGCGCTATACTCAGTGAGGAACACCACGCATCATCGCAACATAAAAATAGAAAGCCTGGAGGTATACATTGGTCGTCTTGCGTCCAACGCATTCCGCTGCGCCATTGTATCGGGCCACCTGCACCTAAGGAGCAGCACTCCGTGGCATACCCGGCCGGCCGAGGTCTAGGCCTCAGGAAACCGAGGGTCTCTCCTGACCGCCTAGATGGCATTTGATAATCCTTCCAATTCCATACTGTGTCAACGCCCAGATGTTGTTCGGAGCTACTACGAAGATGGACGAGAGAATGCTTCAATTCTGCGCCTGGCTCTATAGCAAAGTTAATTTAGAAGCGATTGCACGTATTTTGGTGTTGCGATTGCACTTATATTTCAACGCGACATAGTTGGTTACATCTTTCGTTTAAGTATTTTTGGGTAGGTAGTCTGTTGTTTATAATTTCTTTCATTTAAGTTTTCTGTTGTTTGTGTCATTTGCTTAAGTGTGTTTTTTAAGCAATTGGAAAGGTTAGGTTAGGTAAGGTTTAAATAATTTTCACCTTAGTAATCTTAAGTGCTTTGCAAACATAGGTACATTACATGAATAATTCAGTAGTTAAAGCGGGCGAAGCCGCGAGCGGGTAGCTAGTAATAAATAATTATTGAAAAGTACAGGTGTACAGTAAAAAATGTATCAAAGGTCAGATATCTATAATAGTCGTAGATAACTGTTGTGATTTGGCGTTATCTATGTAATATGGATATTGAATAATAATCAAATTGTAAACGATAAGACTACATTGTTAGGAGCTAGATCATAGTGATTACCATTTTATTTGTGAAATAATCTCTACATATGTAGCAAAATATGGCCAATTTACCTAATATATCGTTTGAAAAATAAACTATATCTAGCTGTAAAGAGGGTCTAAATTGGGTCGTTATCTGTAATTCAGATAAGTGGCCGTGACATCGAGCTTGATGAATGATGATCAGTTGGCTGTTGGCCACTCGGTGGAGTTGACGTGATCTCTAAAAGGTAAGTAAAATTTACGAAAAGTACGTACTGATATTTAAGCATTTTGTGTTGGGCTATTAATCTGAATTTATCAGGCGCCAATCGCTTAAAAATGGCAGATTGGGTCTCCTGCCCAAACTGTCCATCTTGGCGATCCGTTTAAGGTATAGGATAATGCAGTCAGCTTAGCTATGCACTGAAACCTCAATTTGAATAATCCAATCATATGACAAGAAGAAGATTTAGCTATCGTTGGTTTTGATATCTTCACAAACATTTCATATTTCTAAGACCGATTTGAACTCAAGACTCATTTTTACACAAAGAATCACTATTTTGCAAATACTATATATAATCCTATATATCGTCTTATATAATTAATATTAAAATGTTACGTATGTTCTTCCAATGAGCGGTTTTGCGTAGTTAAAATGTAATATTAAATATATAATACATACGTACTTTTCTTTTCTTTTGTAGTAGGTGTACTTAATTGAAATTAATTAATTAAGTTTAGTAATAATTCTGCATGGATATCTACTCCGCTGTTTGCTTATTATAAAAAACAAACATTTATTGAAGTAAAAACTTGTTTTAAAATTTAAAAATATAAGGTAAAAACTAAACTTATTTTACTTAAAGGCCAAAAGCTTCATTCATCATGGCAGCTGTGAAACCAGAGACTTTACTAGAATATATAATAATAGAGTACCGATGGTTGCTCGTCATCACCACGTTGATGCCGCTGTCTTTCCTGTGGAAGATCTGGTCGACAGTCCGGAACTACGTGGTGTTCAAATTGAATAGTGCACCCAAAGCCCATGCGAGGAAAGTACGAGATGTACAGAGACAGGTATAAATAATACAGTTGTATTTTTTTCTACTCATTTAGAAATTATATGCTGGGGGACGTATTCTTAAGCTATTCTTTTACGAATACGACACATTCTTTAACTGCGTCATTGCCCTCTTAGGATAAATTGTCTTGACAAACGGACAGATAAATATTCACACATACAGAAAGATGGAATAAAAATGATCTTACAAGACAAGCCCCATTTTTCATCTGTCTTGTAAGTCACGTTCCCGTTCCCGTCCCGTTGGCTCGGAACCCTGGGTGTACTAGTACTCGTATTTTAAATTATACTTTTCAACACAGCTCTTGTACTAGACAGCTTTTTATGTTTTACGTCAATGCAAGAGTTTTTTGCAATGACGTAAATAAATCACCTCTATATAAAATTATTATAGAAAAAATTATAAGCTACAAAATTTACCACAAATCACGTAATTTAGCTGACGTTATAATATTACATGTTGATTGTATCATATTAGGGTGCAAAAGTAATTAAAATTTTAAATGCACAGTTTTTATACTATTGTCGTATGTTTATTTTTTATCAGTTCAATATTGGTAAAGATTACAAATAGGTACGTATTTTCTTAGTTTTATTGTATATACTTATAAAAAACCTGTAAACATAACTTAAGCGCATCCTGTTTTTCTTTATTACTTTAGCTAGGATATTTGTTACGCATTAGGAATATTGTATGTACAAAGTGTTTTTGTCACTATCACTTTAAATAAACCACAGTTTGAACTACTCTATATAAACGTAATACAATTAAAACAAAAGAGATATTTCCAAAAATGAATAAAAGATTAAAAAAAAATTACGCCATTTATCTAGAACAACGCACACAGACACAAACCTATCAAAACGATAACGCCGCACGCGTCTCACTTACGGAATCGAGTCGTAAGTAATGGCGGCGATGTTGAATTGCGTAAAATAGAACGAGAGAAATGGCATTTTCTGGGTAATTTAATATATACGCTCGAGTTGTATTATTGAGTTTCGGAACTCAACGCCGAGCTTTACTTCGATACCAGGGCGAAGATATGGTAATGTAAAGTTAATTAAATATTCTATTTCCTCGAGTAGGGATCGAACCTACATTCAGTCGATTTTACATTCACACTATGTGGTGTACGTGTAGGTAGGCAGAGGGAACCGGGGAACTAAGTGTTAAGACTAAGTGTTTAATTTTCGAGAAATTCTAGAGGCATTGCGTGTTGAGAGGCAGAATTTAACGCTGCTTTTGGCTTTGTTAGTAGAGCGAGGAAAATATTAAATATTTCTCGAGTGGAACTCAAATCCACAACCTGTTTACAGTCGCGCGCTTGTGCCCCTTGCTTAACAATAGAACATAATGTGTGTGAAAAATGGCATTAATAATAAACATGAATTGTTATCATTTTATTTCTTAATTTTTGTACCTAATAAATTTCCTAATTTTTATTTTACCAAGGATCATCACATTGCTTATCCAACATTGTGACTACATTTTAATTTAAAACTATCGCCATAAGTCACAAGTGTATTATAATTTCGGAAAACTAGATTTAACCCATTAAACTCGATTTTTAAAAATTGTTATTACGAAATTCCAGGTACAGGCATGGCTCGCGGGGGACCGCAAAACGCGACTGTGCACTGCTCGTCCTACTTGGCAAACCATGACATTCCGCCACGGCATCTACAAGAAGGTTTTTACAAATATTGACGTAAATTTGGTGGACGTCCTTGAAGTTGATACTAAAAATATGGTAAATCATTTACATAAATATTTCATTAATAAAGATAATTTTAAGTCAAGATATACTTATATTTGTGCATACAGCGTGAAGTTGATTTTTATATACTTATTTTTATAGCTTCATACTGTATCCCGCACATAGCAGGGTAGGCAGACAGAGGGACACTAGTGTTAAAATACACTCCGTTCCTCACTTTCCACCGAATTCTAGAGACATTGTTTGTTAGATGGAGGAACTCAACGCTGCGCTTTGTCTTGGCAACCGAGCGAAGAAATGAAAATATTTTTTTATCTATTTTTACTTATATTAAGAAAAAAATATTTTTTTAGAAGTTTTGACCTTTGATACGCAGGTACGATTTCGTGTTAAATGTATGTGTTGATTAATTCGTGAAGTACAAATGACATATATAAAAAATAGATTTTTAAAAAAGTAGCTTTAATTGGTAGATATATACAATATAGGTACATTATATTAAACCATTGAGTAAAAAATATATTGTACTGAATCTCAATTTTTTTTTCTTTCACGTTGTTTTTTGACATATTTGCGGAAAATTTACAGGATGTTTATGGTGGTCGTGTGTCGGAACACAAGGTCAACAAGACAGTGAGGCCTTATTATGTAATGATATAAAATTTTATTATACCTTTTTTACTTATTTTCACCAATCCTTAGACAGTTCGCTGCGAGCCGCTAGTGACAATGGGCCAGCTTTCAAGAACTCTGGAGCCTCTCGGCTTGGCTTTAGCAGTAGTTCCTGAGTTAGATCAACTTACTGTGGGCGGTCTGGTCATGGGGACCGGAGTGGAGTCCTCATCTCACGTACATGGACTCTTTCAGCACATTTGCTTGGAGTATGAAATGGTATTGGCTGATGGATCAGTTGTTACGTGTAGTGAGGTAAGTAAGGATATTAATCTTTAGTTAGATTTGTGTTTTAAACTAAAATCATTTAATGAATTTTCATAGTTGTACGAAGTTTACGTATATAATAACTTATCTTGGAAAATTTTATTAAAAGGATTAATTATTGTTCAGTATTAAATATTGTGTTACTTCGAAATATGTCGTTAATTAAAGAAATTATCTCCTCATTTAACCTTTTTCTCATATTTGAGTAGAGTATTTTACCAAAAAAATCTTTTCTATCAGGACTTCGTTTTTAACTTTTGCAATTACGAACCCATTAAATGGTTAATTACAAAATGTTTTTAACATGCTTGCAAAGAAGGGTAGGTAGACGGAACTTAAGTTAAGATCTCTGTTCTTTTTCCCAATCTTCGAGTGGCGGAACTCAACGCAGCAATTTGTCTTAACACCCTTGCGAAGAAATGAAGTAATTTATTCAGCTGAGTAGAATATAAAGCTATAACCGCCGTGTATACAATCAGACGTGTAATGTCCTTACCATGATGCTCTCCAATTAAGATACTTTCCTTTCAGAAAGAAAACTCTGATCTCTTCTATGATTAAGATACTTTCCTTTCAGAAAGAAAACTCTGATCTCTTCTATGCAGTGCCGTGGTCGTATGGAACATTGGGCTTTTTGACTTCGGCGGTAATCAAAGTGGTACCTGCTAAAAAGTAAGCAATTTTTTTCAAAATTTACATACTTTTATTTACTGTAGTGTATTTTTTTATGCATTTAGAGAATGCACGTACAATTGAGAGTATATAATGATAATGATAAAATAAATGAATCAATACAGAACTTATCAAATATAGGCCAGTCGTGGCGTTTGTGTCCCAAAAGCGTGCTACTGTAAACACCACAGGTCGTGGGTTTAATTCCAATTCATGAAATGGTTATTACCTCGTTCTGGTAACGAGACAAAGTGCAGCATTTAATTCTGCCACTCAACTCGAAAATTCCTCTGGAATTCAACGGAAAGTGGGGAACGGAAATGTCTTAATGTGGATGGAGGGTCTTAACAGTTAGTTGGTTCTATCTGTCTAGTCCCACCCTGCTGTGAGGGACACAGCCTAAAGCTAAAAAACGTACAGATCATCGATCGAAGTGCCAAATTAATAAGACTTATACTAGTACTATTTAGTAGTAGTACTATTTATCTCTATTTTAGATATATTCGTCTCGAATACCACCCGTACACGAATCTGTCGGATCTATCAAAGAAGTTCCAAGAAGAGTCTACAAAGAATAATCCTCATCAGTTCATAGAAGCATTACTCTTTTCTAAAGACAGTGGAGTAGTGATGCTTGGTGATATGGTGGAAGAGGTTGGAAGAGATGGGAGGGTAAGGAAGTTTCATTTGAAATTCGTTATTTTTTAGCATACTTATAATAGATTTCTATTAATTAAATAATATAATAAAATCTTTGCGCTACAGTTTTGATCCAAATAGAATCTTACTGTCCTACCTGCATACGCGTTATTTCCGATAAGAACATAATATTCTAAACCTTTTTGCCAGGAAGACTGAAATAATTGGGAAACAATATTAAATGTTTTTTTTATTCATAAAATGTTTTGGATTATTGTAACTTTGCGGGATACACCTACAGTACGTGATGCTGAAGGATGTGTAGTTTTTAACCAGTAATAAATTGTAAAAAACTACATTACGAAAATTTATTAATTTCAGCTCAATCCTATTGGAAAGTGGTATTCACAGTGGTTTTTCAAGCAAGTTGAGAAACATTTAACTAAATATCGTAAAGGGAGTAAGAGAAATTCTGTGGAATATGTACCATTAAGAGATTATTATCATCGACACACTCGCAGCTTTTTCTGGGAACTTCAGGTATTTATTTGAACTTCACGTGTCTTTTTATTTCTTACGCACATTTTGTGTTATACTAGAATAGAGAAATTCATTATTATTTTCAATATTTTCGAAATATTTAGAAAAAAACTACTAAAAATATTCCCTTGAAGAAATTTCGAGTTCATAGCTAGTGCGATACTATCCATGTGCTCCACAACAAAATTAATACTGGTGTTAAGATATTTCGTTCCTCACTCATTGCCTAATTTCGAGATATTGCGCGCACCGGAAAAATGAAATAATTCCCCCTCTCAGGGATCTACTCACTGTTTGTAAGAATAGTACCAAAATTAAACCTTTAACCTACTATACTTAAATACATTATATCAATTTAATTCCAGGATATAATACCATTCGGTAACAACGTGATATTCCGTTACCTATTCGGGTGGCTGATGCCGCCAGAGGTGTCTCTATTAAAATTAACTCAACCTGAAGCGGTCACTAAATTGTACAATAAATCCCATGTAATACAAGATATGTTAGTGCCCGTTGACACTCTGGAAGAGGCGGTTGGAGTGTTTCATGAAGAATTTGAGGTAAATATATAAATAATAACAGAAAAAAAGTGTTATATAATTTATTTGTTATAATATTTATTTGAACCCATATTTCTTTTTTACCAGGGTCTTCCTTCTGACTCTATCTAATCTACCTTGCCCTGTCTTTAATTTTTTACTTACCATCATAAGTCCATTCATCTATCATGACACCCAACCATTGGTGCCTTGGACGCCCGGAAAGTCTCACTCCATAGACATATATTGTAAAACTCAACGTGACCACACTAGGCGACTCTCGCAGTTTACCTGCTACGTAACGGACCCCAATATTACCTTGAATAATAGTATACGGTCAGATAACGTTACACCGTACTTTCAATTTAGCATTTTTCTTTCCGTAACGTGAATTGCGTGAATGTGCCAAGATAGTGTAGATCGCCCTCAATCACTACCATTATCCATATCCATTGGATCAATGATAATTTTTTTCCATTCTGAAGCTCTTCAGAAAGTTGATTACCTCATCATTTTTACCTAAAGTTGACCCATCTGCACGTACATACCTACATAAACCTGCTGGAATACTATTGTATTGCCTTCATCAGTGGGGTAATCAGAGAGAACGGAGCTAAACGCTACGGTCAAGCCAGCAAATACAAAGAGTTTGTCTTCACACGTATTCTAGACATTGCGGAACTCAACACCAGCTTTTGTTTTCTCAAAATATAATCATTCCCTTGACTGGGAATCTACCACATGGGAGTCAATGCGCTTGCAGTCAGACACTATATAGGTGTTAAGATATTTATGACTGACTTCATGAATGACTCTTAAGTTATTATCGTAAAATGTGCAAATTTTTTTTAGAATGACGCTGTATTCCGCTTATAGCAGACTAGACACTTCGTTCACCATTTTCCGCAAAATTCTGGAGGCATTGCGTGTTGAGTTTCATCGAGTGGGAATTGAAACCACAACCTGTCACGTTTATTGTCAAACTTTTGTGCCCCTGAGCCACGACTGGCATCAACCGACTGGACCGGACTGAATACATAATGGTTTACATTTATTTTCAGGTATATCCAATATGGCTGTGTCCCTTCAAAGTGTTCAATAATCCCGGACAGTTGACGATCGATTCCGGCGAGTGGCAAATGTTTGTAGACATCGGGGTCTACGGAGTACCCAAGGCTAAGCACTTCGTCACTGTAAGTGTTTCGATTGTAATTTTACCAAAGTGTATAGTGAAGATTTGCAGTTTCACGGTTATTACCACGTAGAACAGTAGGCTTCTGCCTACCTAGGAACCTAGGGTCAAAATACTCAGTATTTTAAGTTTAAGACATCGTGAGTGAACTTAACGTCAAGTCTTGTCCAGCAAGAGCGGGAACCTGAAAATAATTAATTTCCCCTTGTTGGGATCTAACCTATAACCATTGCGTTAACAGACATTATCCCGCTGCGTGACGGTGGCCTCATATTTTATAGTAAAATAGTAAAAAAAATGTACTTTAGCGGTACGATATTTTTATATTTTTTTTATTTCAGGAACCATCAACAAGAAAAATAGAAAAGTTCGTAACAGAAAAACGTGGTTTCCAAATGCTGTACGCAGACACATACACCACACTCGAAGAATTCCGCCAAATGTTCGATCATACTTTATATGACAAACTGAGGAAGTCCCTCCCACACTGTTTGGAAGCCTTCCCTGAAATATATGGAAAAGTTAATAAGAATGTTAGAAAATAACTTATTTGTATAATAGTTTTTTTAGATAATAAATAAATGTATTACTTTTTATAATAAAATCATCATCATCATCATGAAAGGCGCTACAGCCGCGGGTGGGCCTTGGCCTGGTCCAGAATATCCCTTCATTCTACCCTATTCCTGGCTTTCTTCTTCCAATTATTTTTTATAATAAAATATTGTAAATATATATATTTTTTTACTATATACGGTTTTTATTAGTTGGAGAATATATTATATTTTTTTATTATATGATTTATGGACGAACAAACCGACAAACCACAGAAAAAATATATATTGTTTTGGATTCTACAACTAATGGCTGCCTCAAATGATAGATTTTCTCATATACCTCATGTGCTTACAGCGCATCAGTCATCAGTTACAATTTTATCTATTTACTCTTTAGTGTTATATAGAGTGGAAAGATTTGTACGTGTTTATATTTGTAGTGAATAAACATAAAAATTACTGAACCGATTTTAAAAATTCTTTCACCATGAGAAAGCTACAATATCACTGAGTAATATAGGCTATATTTACTTCCAAAAAAATTAGATATCTATACTAAAATTGCAATAATGTAACCCAAGGTGTACATTCATCGCATGTGCTGCAGAAGCTGTTGAAAACGTAAGAAAAAATATTCTAAAAAATTAAATAACATTTTCAACGAAAATTTACATTTATATTATATAGATACTTGGGGGCCTTGGCTAATAGACATTAGCTACGTTTTTCTTAAATTGGCATCTTCTAATCCTGAAATTGGAGGCCGGAGGCCGTTAGTGTATAATTATACCTATATAGGCATATTATCTAGATTGAAATCGTAATTGATATGTACTAAAGTACGTTATCATTATAATAAACACTTTAGGAGATATCAAAGATTCAAAACGAATTAGTTTACGAGCCTGCGTGCGCGGACGCGGGCGCGGGCTCGATAAGTTTCGATAACTTAGCTCGTGGTGCTAAAACGAATTATTATTATCTATACTGATATTATAAAGAGGAAAGACTTGTATTTTTGTATGTATGTATGTTTGTAGAGGTTTCACACAAAAACTACTGGGCCAATTTCAATATTTTTTTCACTATTAGAAAGCTGCATAATCACTGACCAGCGTAGGCTATATTACATTTAAAAAAAAAATTGAGATCCCTAATAAAAATGCATTATTGCACATTATTGCATTTTTATTAGGGATCTCTATATTTTTTAAAATGTAATATAGCCTACGCTGGTCAGTGATTATGCAGCTTTCTAATAATGTAACCCAAGGTGTGAAAAAATTGATCTTAAAAATTCTATCATCGCGTGCGCTACGAAAACTGTTGATGATAGAACAAAACAATGTTCTACAGTATCATAGAGCGCATCAATATCTATAAAAAAGTCCGCGATACCATATGTCCAACTACTGTAGTTATGACAGTATAATCATTTTTTTATATTTTATAAATGAACAAAATTGCCTACAATAATCAAACCATATTATTCATACCTCTATATAAATCCTTATCCCATTAAATATTTTATGAAAGAAAATTTCAATACCTGTAAAATACTTTTTAAATTAATAAAATTGGACATTCCATTCAAAAGATATAACGAATTTAAAAATATCAATGTAAAGAAAATCATGTAATAATAACAAATGCGGAGTGTGTGTCGTGTGGCCTCGCGCACCGTCGCGAGTAACTCTGCGGGGGTGAGGGGGAGGTGCATCGATATCACTAAAATTATTAGGACAATCGATTAGATTTTTGTTTCTTTATTTGAATTGAATAGATCCCGAAACTACGGGACCGATTTGTAACATTCTTTTACAATTAGACGATTAACGTGTAAAAAATACCAAAATAAAACCTTATGTCGCGAAATTATTGACAATTGAGCAAAGTGATCTACTACAATTTTATAGAACACATCAATATCTACAAAAAAGTTTACTATACCATGTTTAACTGTTAGAGTTATGCCACAATAACTCATTTTCAAAGGAAATTGTGCAAACTAACTAGAACAGAGCCGCCATCGTACTATAGAGGGACCTGACTTCCTGGCATTAATCCCGGCTATTTGCCAGGGTCTGCCTTCCTACTCAACCTACTCCACTTTGCACGGTCTTTAGCATCCTCGGTGGTTAGACCATTGGCTCTCATGTCCTGCTTCACGACATCCAACCAGCGCTTCCTTGGGCGTCCGAGAGGTCTCACTCCAGGGATTGACATAGCAAGGCACTTGCATTCACATCTATCCAGTTAGATCTGATACTTTTTGCCTGAATGTTCTATTTCTTGATTACTAACGTACGATTGTATTTGGTGCATATGGAGATCTTAGAGTTTTTTTTCGTATCTTTCGAGTATTTTAATGTTGCTGTATTGTGTGCATTTTGTTTATTTTTTTTGTTTAATTTATTATACGCGTTTAGTTCTTATATTTGGGACAGGACACAGACACGTGGAAGCTAGTGTACTCGTACTATGTGGTATAATAGCAAAAAGTAAACAAGTATGCAGCAAGAAACTTTACAACTTTCATATTATGCCTCACGTATTTCTGCATAACAAGTTACGCTTATAGTAGAATACTACGTGACTTATTATAGTTAGCGAGTATCATTAAGGTTAAAGATATGTATGAGTGTTGTTCGTTTATGTTGTATCTCTGTTGATTTCAGTGTTATTAAAAATGAAGTTTTTAAGTTTAGAATTTGGAGTTCCAGAATTTGTCTTTCTGGATTAATCTTTAAAGTTGAGTTAACATTAGCTTTAAACGTTATCTGATGCTTGATAGATTTTAGCCCACCTCGAGCAAGACCTGTCGAAGCATTTTTTTATATCAGTTCTATATTTCATATGGTAGACAGTAGTTATAATAGTGCATCATTTAGTTTCCCTTTAAATATTAAAATGCAAGTGAAAATTTTCACCTGTTGCAACTTGCAAGGTATAGGCATAAAGTTGAGTTTTTGTCGCTAGCAAGCATCGAGTTACGTGCTTTTAGTTCAAATATGAAGTTTTTATGTTAATTGTTTGACCTAAGTGCTTTAATGTACAATTTCACGCTTTGGAGTTATATTTTACAACTCTCACTGACATAAGGATTTTAGGTGACATACTCGTATTGTTGTTATCATTCTTCATATGCTGAGTGAATAGATGTCTTTGTTAATACGAAGGTATATTTTTCTCTCTCCTTAATAGGAGAGAGAAAAATCCTTGTAAGAGTCTATTTTTCATGGATTTTATTTTCATAACATTTTTGGCGTAGGTAATTGCTTTGTATTAACGGACAATTTTAGTTACATTCCCAAGACATAGTATTTGAAACCACAATCAGGTACACCTCAAATGACTGACTGAATTGTTTTATTGGTAAAATTATTAATAGTAACAACAATGAACACTAAAGATATCTGAAAAGAAAGAATAAAAATTAATTTTATACAATAAAACTTAATTTTATACAATGTGTAGCCATTACTATGTGAAATAAATTGAAAAAATACTTATTTACTTAGTAACGCTCGAGGTTAATGTCTGGCGAGAAATCCCCCCACTCAATATTCTTGTATTTAGTCTTTATACTCTCATATTGCTTAGTAAAATAGTTACAATAGAAGATAATAACTCTGACACTACTTTATATGCTGAAAAACTATTTGATTGGTATTCCTTTAGGTACTAGGGTCTAAAATCAATCAAATAAGACAGATATCACTTGTAACAATATAAAACCATGAGGCCAGTCATCGCCCAGTGGCTCAAGCGTGTGACTGTAAACGCGACTGTAAAAGGTTGAGGGTTGAGGAAATTCAATATTTTCATTTCGTTGCATTGGTGTCGAGACAAAAGCGAGGCGTTGAATTCCGCCTTTCAACAATGTCTTAACACTAGGTTTCCTCTGCCTACCCTGCTACATATAGGATACCACATGAAAGTGAAAAAAATATAATATAAAACAAAATATAAACTAATTAAAATGCCTTAGCGAGTGAAATAAGATAATTTTGAATATTTATTTGAATGTTAGGAGACTATGTGGAATATGAATACAGAACTTTGAGAATATGCAGTTTGTATTTTAATAACAGCTAATAGTTAGTTATTTAAGGCTTTTGTAACATAGTTGCCGTATTTAAATATAATACAGTTTGTTGAGATGCAATGGCACTGCGTCTTTGTAAATTGATTTTTGATTATTAAAGAAAAAAAACATTTAAATAATGAAGGTTTTATGGTGATAAATATTAATAATAAATGTTTTTAATGGGAAAACGTACGTAATACTTAAACTTAGTTTACCAAATTATACGTAATTTATGAATATTTTTCATTTGTATTTCTTTGAAATTACTAGTAATTAATTGATATCTTAACGTAATAAAAATTCTTTTTACTTATTATGTAGAATAATCCGTTACATGCGGGATCATGTCTGTCCCGATCGAACATTTAATTTTTGAGCTTAAAATCGGGACATCTGGCAATCATGATCGTGAAGTATGAAATATGAAAATATTTAGATAATAAAATCAGTTTTGAATGTTCAGAGAGCCTTTTTGAATATGAAATTAGAAGTGAACCTACTTTAGAAAAGTTGCTCAATAGAACTTAGTCAGACGACTTTTCTCTTCACTGCCCAAATTCAAAACATTGCATGTTAATACAATTATAATCGTTCTACCGAATGTGAAAAGTATCCACGACCACTTTAAACTCACAAAATCATTTCAAATTATGGAATAGGACAGGAACAGACAAAAACTTCGGATACCTTACATTGTATTTGTTTGAATAAACGTTAAAACAAAACATAACCGACGACCGATCCTACCGCATTTCGTCGTACGGCGCAAAGCCGCGGCACTGGCAAGGCTTCCGCCCGCCACCCCCTTGAGCTTAGCTTAGCACCGAAACGTACACGTGGCAATGTGTGTAGGTTTCGTAATAAACGTCATTGGTTCTCTAGGAGGGAAATCGGTGGAGAATCTTGGTTTGTTATGTTTTTTGAACAATTTTTTTTTATTGTTGATGATGATAGATTGTAAAGTTAATAAAGCAAATATTTATTTATTTATTTATTTTTTGCATCTTTGCCGTTCTCTTGAACGTCAAAAGTAGAAGTGTAAAAATTTTTCGATGTCCGTTGTTTCACTATCCGTCTGAAGTTAAAACAATGCATGTGGAATGGCAGTACTTAGCGCTGCTTTTTTACGCAAATTCTAATAACTAAGATTTTCAAAGCTGAGACAGATTTGAAAATCTTATTTATTATAAAAGATTGTGTGAAGTAAGACATGATAGTAAATTCCGTAACATTTAATGACTTTTTTCATTAGAGCTTAAATTAATTTTCTTCTAATTATAGATATATATTATTTGTTTTAAATTTTTTATAAGTATAAAATAATAAAAAATAAGCAATTTATCATTTTTAATAATATACATATTACAAATGTTATAGTCATATGTAATATTTGGTTCCGATTATCGCAGCTATCACAAAACTATGAGATCATATAAAAGTAGAAATTAATACATTTCTGAATAAGATTAAAAGTATAACAACATTCAGTATTATTTCTTATTACTTTAAAATTATAAATATTGTTATCACATCAACATGACTCCATAGTTTTCATAATTCCACTAGTGACAGTCGATCCTCTGTATCGCTTCAGTACAATCGACCACGTGACAATAGTTGCTGCCTTCAACGCGATTTTTCATTTATCGAAAAGCATTTACAAAACATGGAAATATAATTGAGAGGGTGAGTTTTATTCAATTAGATTATAATTTAATAAACCCTAATTGTGTTAAGCCGGTTTCTTGTAAAGTTGGTACAATAGCATTTTTCAATATTTATATTTTGTTAAAGTTATTATTTTTTAAATGAAGTGCTTATTATAAAAACACATATAGATTTATTTGATATATGTTTATTTTGGGCGTGACTCTCTACTTATCTTACTTGTTTACGTTATGTTTTATAGTATAATTTGAATGTTTATAAATGGTTTATGACGATTGTTGTGAGGTTCACTTATTAAATTTATGTAAAATAGTTTACTCGTAATGAATTTGTATATTCCGTTGAATTCAATATTTCGTTCTGTATAATAAATCCAGAAAAAAATGACCCAAATTTAAAATTTCTTAAATTTTCGATTTGCGATTAACAAAAAATTTTTTACAAGCCAAAATAACCAAAAAACAAAGTCACAAATTAGATTATTCATTATAATTACGCGCGGGAAAAAAATTAAAGATTGTAAACCGGAAACTGTCATTTTCAGACACCAATTCTCCCATTATTGTTATCAAAGTGACAGATGTCAAAGTTTTGGCGCGAAAAGGGAACACGAAGCGTTCGCGAACGCGGCAACTAAACTGTCTTATAAGTTGTAAAGGGAAACACAAATTATCCTCATTTAGTAGTAATTTAATAAACTTAACTAAATTATAGGCATTTAATTCAATTTAAGCGTAGTCGACGCTCGCCGTGCAATGACGGTCAATCACCTCCCGGGTTCAGTTTAATAATAATGAACATAAAACAAAACAAATGAGCTTTTACAGGAAAAAAAAGGTTTTTGCACACATTTTCTTCTATTAGTTGATATATATTATTTAATCATATTTTATTCTCATGTAAATATAAAAAGAAATGTAAACTAATTCAGTTCGATATTGTATGCGGCTAAGTAGCTCTTTGGATTATCGTACTTATAATGTAACGATTACATTACCCATTACATTGTAACGTATTCTCTCTACGTATTTATTGAGAATAATGAAAGTAGGATTTGTTTTAACAAAATAAAATTCGAGAAAAAATGTCTACTTTTAATATACAAGATTTTTTATATACCAACTTTTCTGCACAAAGTGTCCATACGCCATGACCGGCCTCAAATTAACTGATTGTAAACGCGACAGGTTGTGGGTTCGATTTCCATTCGAGGAAACGAAATATTTAATATTTATTGATTCCTTTGTTCTGGTGGCTAGGCAAAGCGCGACCTTGAGTTCTGCCACTCAATACGCAATGGGGAACGAAAAAGGAGATCAGACACAAGGTCTCCTCTGCCGGTCCTGTCGTGTGTGGGATGCAGGGTGACGCTAAAATACATAGTTTCATACAACTCGGCACCGCTTTTGTTTCGTTACCAGATCAAAGAAATGAATATATGTAATATATTCCTCCGTAAAGCAATCAAATCTACAATTTTCACTTTTGCAGACAGACATGTGACGCTGTGCCACGATGATTTCAGTTGTTTAAATTCACTGTTCTTAAAATATTAGTATATAATAATAGTAAAAGTCAAATGACGCTTTTATTCTTGTTACCAGAGAGAGTAAACGAGAATAATTCACTCCCCCCAAATGAAATTTGAAGTTACTACCGTCACGCTTACAGTCAGAAGCTGTGCCGCTGTGCCACAACGAATTTATGCTTAATTAATTATTAAAATTATTCTCCAAATATATATTTAAATGATTACTTATAATAAATGATTTTGATTACCTTACTGTACTATTTATTAACACATCTCAGAGTTAGACAGTAACAGGTAGAACATGCGATGGCTATAGATTCGACCGTTACATATTAGAGGTTTTTGACTTTTCCGTTATTTGCGAAAGATATTTGAAAATTTCTTAATGAAAACTCTCATTGTGATTGAGATTAATAATTACCATATTTTGCGAGGGGAGACATTTTCATGTCTACTTATGTAATATCGTGGCGCAAGAGCACTAAGTGTGACTGTAAAATCGACTGGTTGTGGATTCGATCGCCACTCGATGATATGAAATATTTATATTTTCATTTCTTCGCTCTGGCATTGAGTTCCGCCACTCATCACGCAATGCCAGAATTGTGCAGAAGTAGGGGACGGAGTGTCTTTACACTAGGTCCCCTCTGCCTACCCCGCTGTATGCGGGATACAGCGTGAAGCTCATAAAAAAATAATAAATATTTGTTTTCATTGTATTTGTCATACATATTTACATATTATGTATTATAATTGCGTGATAAACAACAAACTTAGACCAAAGTCTGAGCACGCGACAACGCTTTTTAATTAAAAATGTTTACAGTTAACGTGTAGCGTGTATGACATTTACATTTTTGTGTGGCATTTTTTAAGTTATCCTGTAGGTAAGCGAAATTGTAATTTTAATACATAGTTTTTAGTACTGGTTCTAGAATCAAGAATATAGGTAAAATTTGAGTTCATTATTGTTAAATTTTTTTTATTTCATAAAACGTTTCAAAGTCATTTTCTGGGAAATAAAATCTGGAACAGCTTCAAGGTAAACTAGAGATGAAGTTTTGCAAACATCTTATCTTGTTTATTATAATGTTTTATATTTGGATTTTTCTTTATAATATTTAGACATACTCGTATATAAATCTACGTCTAGACCTATACAAATTAAATGTTGCAGAACTTAAATTTCACCATCCATTTCTCTAATAATATCAAATTAAATTAAATTAAATTAGCTTCACGCTATATCCCGCACACAGCAGTGTAGGCAGAGGGAACCTAGTGTTAAGACACTCCGTTCCCCACTTTCTGCCGAATTTTGGAGGCATTGCGTGCTGAGTGGCAGAACTCAACGCCGCGCTTAGCCTCGACACCAGAGCGAAGAAATAGAAATATAAATTTAAGTAAATATTTCATGTCCTCGAGTGGGGATCGAACCCACAACTAGTCGGTTTTACAGTCACACTTTGTGTCACTGCGCCACGTAGGTAACTATTATTTATATTTATAGTTTATTTAATCTGTGTCATTTATATATTTGAATATTGTAATTTATTTATTTATCATTTATACACAAGGTAGGTGAAATATGTAAGGCCCAGTGCCTGATAAAGCCCATATTTTATATATCCAAAACTACAAAGTTAAGCGGATTGAGCTCTTGTCGTCGAGTATCAAGTCTTGAATGGTCACCGTATCCATAGCAACCGCCGCGCTGTGGCGAGCCTGTTGGAACTTATAGTCGATAGAAGGCAGCGCTTGCGCTCGTACATACCTCCTTATTAAATTTCGACGTATTAAAACGTAAGTATTTTCAACATTACTAAGTGAATTTTTGTTTTAATTATCTATAGTGGTTTATTAGCTTTTCGTTCATGTTATTTTAAAAAATTTACAATAAAATTGATTATTATACTTTTTTACATTTTTTTTTGTATAAAGTTACTATAGTAATCTAGTAAAGTCCACTAGGAATAGACCTGGGCCTTGTTACGACTATGTAATATTAAAGATTGTTTTATTTTCATATTTTAGTAGAATTATGGAACTAATCAAAAAATCAGCATCTAGACGAAGGCAGAAACGTGCAAATTGGTCCGAGAACCAGATACCTCGTGTTGTAAAGGTTGTAAAATTGAAAATTCTTTCCAAAGAAAAGCTGCCAGAAGATACAACATTCCACAAAGAACATTAAGGAATAACTAAAAGACTGGCTCAATGGAAAGGAAATTAGGCCGATCGGTCACTTTAACACCAGAACTAGAAGAACATTTTGTGGGTCGAATAATACGCTTGGCTGAAGTGGCAATGCCCCTAACACCTAAACTTATTCTGTTACTCCTAGCCCAAGTCAACTAAGTACGGGAGCTTTTGGTTTCACTAATGAAAACCACAACGCAATGCTGCATTTTCATGAAGGGACTCGTGCTGTCGATCTCTCAATAGATCAAGCCAGCAATACAAGAGCGGACAAGTCACCATTTCAAATATTCATTCCGACACCAAAAATCCTTAATATTGACCCAGCTGCCCCACGAAAGAAAACTTATAGGGGGCAATGAGTAACAAAAGAACTATTGTCAACAAGAAATGAAAGCACTTATTCTACTCAGCCAAAAGTTAGACCAAAGACCACCAAAGATAAAGGTCAGAAACCTAGAGTGACTAGAAAGAAGCAGCAGTCTTTAAATGAAACTTGGTATTGTCATGCTTACAAAGAACATAGCACGCATTAAGAAAAGTTAAGTGAAAAATATATTAAAAAAATATTAGGGTCTTAAGAGCAATTAGTGAAGAGTTTATTATATTTAAGTGAATGTCAGGACTGATTCCTATAAGTAAATAAGTATTTACTTATAGGAATCATAATTAAGTAATTAGTGTTACTAAGAAGTTTCTATTTTATTTTATTTTCTATTTAAGGTGTAGATTTTTTATTGATCGTGATTATTTACAGTAGCTTAAGGACTTTGAGTTTATTATTCCTATAAAGTTACATGAACGCTAACTATTTATTTTTTCTTTTATTATTAACTAATAGTTTATTTTATTATTTCCAAAAAAATAATATGCTTATTATCTACAGTATTGAATATCAATGATAACGTAATACTTTCATATATCGTTAGAAGGTATGGCCTTATTATGGAACAGTGGTTTAAATATGGCCCAGAAGTAACTTTTTTAAAAAAAGCTTATATTTAACAGTTAACATTGTTGTCTGAAACAAAACTGTGATTTATATATAGACTATTGAATAAATGATTGAATAAACACTTTTGTTTTACTTCACCATTCATAGATTGTGTTTTATACTTAAAAACAAATAAGGTGGGCCTTACATGGGCCAGGTACCTTACATGAAACCATATATACATTTAATAGTATTTATTTATTTTATAGGAGGTATTCGTATTTAGTAACCGAACCGCTATGGAGTTGTCGTTTCCACGTCTACCCCCTTGTCGATGGCAGATAATAATTATAACAGTCGATGCTTGCCACTTTTTCCTTATTTTCCTCCAAATCTGTATTTATTTTGTTCTCTTTTATATATATGTTTGTGGTTGACTTTTCGTATAAAATGTGTCGTGATTTATTATTTGTGTTCGAACTATATGTACTTTAAAGTGGTGTTGAATATACTCAGTGGCAACCGTAAGTGAACTTTTATTGATCTCCTTCAACACTACATTGGTGACCCCGACGTGATCGAGGCATCATCTTGGGAGTGACTGAGTCACTGTGGGCCGGGAGAGTCACGGAGAGTAACGTCTCTGGCTGAGAGCAAGCCCGCAGGCTTCATCTGAACGGCGCTGAGACAGACCAGGTCGACGACTGGCTTTCATCTAGTCAGCGGACCCCGGCTGGGAGCAAGCCCGCAGGCTTCATCTGAACGGCGCTGAGACAGACCAGCTCAACATCTGGCTTTCATCAAGGCTAAATATTGGATAAAGATAATATGGAATAAAGTTTTATTTGTTTGCTTAAACGCTAAGATCTCTGGAACTACGAGTCAGAATTTCTTTCTATTTTTGAGTGACAGCTGGTTGATATGGTGGTACATTTCGGTGTAATTCTTAGTTAGCTTTAAACAACGAAAAAATAAAAATAATGCATGTTATATGCTAACATTGTAGATATAATAAAATATTCAGTTTATAATACAATCCATTTCCAAATCCATTTCAAATTCAGCACACAATCACCCAATCAAAATTATTTAGGAAAAATAAACATTGTTTGAATAATACCTTGGAATAATTTCTCCCATGCGATCTCGCATTTGTACGTCACTTAGTGCGTCATCATTTCGTTTATTTTTCACTTAACTTGAAAAATAAACTTAATTTTATTATCTTTTAATGATTTATTTAGTCTCAAATAGAGAAAATCCTGTTTGGGTATGGAATGTTGTAAGTACTACAGAATAAAGGTAGAACATCGTCGTTTTTAATTTTTTTATTATAGTAATCAAAGCGAAAAGATTGCGCAGCCCGTTAGATTTATATGTGTTTATTAAAATATATTTACTTAGATGTACTTAGACTTAGAAAACAAAAAACCGGTAAAATACGTGTCGAACTTACCCACCGAGTGTCACAAGTTTTTTGTGATTTAAAAGATGAAATATCTATTTATTGGATTTATTCCTTTATCGTTATGTAGGTTCAAAATTCGATAAAAATGATGCCTAGGTTGTATAGACATTTCAAAAACATCTAAGTCAACGCAGTCAAGAGTGACTACGTTGACTTAGATGTTTTTTATTCTGTTGTCCATTAATTTCAGTTTGATACTTTTAACTATGTGTGTTTCTTTTTTTATGTGTGAATGTGTTATTTCTGTGAATTTGTAAGGACATGTGAGATTATTACACATTAAGACATGGTGTTGATGGGGAAGTTAGATATCTCTGCCTATCCTGCTATGTGCTGTTTACTAAAGAAAAAGAAAAAAGAAAACCAACTTCATGCTTTTTACTACAAGACAGGAAAAGAAGAGAAACCGTAGTATTAGTAGTACACTCCGTTCTTCACTTTCCACTCAAGTTCGAATCACTAGCAGCTTTTATTTTAAAAATATGATGTTGATAAATGAATATAAGGTTATATGTTTGTGTAGATGGAAGAATCACTAGACGGACGTGAAACCAGCGCAAGCGCATCCGGCTTCGACTCGGCGGCCATTTTGAACGACGACGTATCCCCAACGACTAGCTTTTGTTATAACATACCTAATTTATTTAATGGGTAAGGTTCTATATATATATATATATATATATATATTAAACAAAATATTTATTAATTTTATATATCTTATAAAAAAGGTAGGTACGTATCTTTGTAAGTGTATGCTCAAGTTTTCCTGAATAAATTTTAATTAGAGAAAAAAAAAGTTAAAGGTAGTAAATTCAAATCTCAAATTCACAGGAACAATTACTAACTAAAATAGTAAATTTTATCTCAAATAGTTTTGGTACAAATGAAATGACATAGTTATGACAATTGTTGTTAAAGCCACGTATTACATTTTATATTAAAGTACGGTCTAGACTCTAGACTGCTCTAGTTTACGACTCAGGGTACTGTTGCAGTTTGTTTGATAGTAAAAATATAATAATACTCAAAAGGAGGTTTCATTTACTGTGTCAGTTAAAAGTTGATATTTTTGTTCTGTTAAGATTTCGAAGTGGTTTTCTTTTTGCACTCTGTTTTCTTTCGATTTATAGATCCAAAGTCGTATAATGTTTTTAGATTCTTGCCTGAATTTAATAGGAAAGCACAAAGAATCTAGTCTCTAATATCGCACTATAGACACTACAGATATAAGAGTATTTCTTTCAGAATTTGACATTAGGTATTGAGTAACGGAGATGGCGCTACCGTGCAACTATTGACATCGGCTCAGTGTTATCTTGCAAATTAAAAATAGTAATAACTAATATAAATTAATAAAGACTGTGTTTTATTGTGAATAAAAGTGAGGAATACCAGGACTAGTGTTTGTGAATCGGAAATTCATGAACTATAAGAGAAAACTTGCAAAATAGATGGGTTACTACCAGATTTGAAAAACAAAGGATTACACATACATGAGTACAAAATACCATCAACCTCGTTAACAGAAGGTCAGTAATAGTACATTTAAAGTGCAAGTATCAGGGGAAAACAGTTATTTACTAAAAAGAAAAATAAACGTATACCATCGAATATTCAAAATTTTATCAGTAACGATTCGGCGTAAATCAACGCCATCTGTGGTTAAACAACAAAAGCTAATTCCTACGGGACTAATTACTGACCAAACAAGTACTGCTACTTGCCACTAGAGGCCGGATTTAATTTTTGTTGACACTAAAAATCCATTAATCCATACTAAGCGTTGAAGTAATACGGCTATCGTTACAAGAGGGCACCACTTGAATCAAAAAAGCCATGGAAGATATTATGAATGCACTACTTAAAATACAAAAGGAATTAAATGAACAAAAACTTGAAATAAGAAAGAGCGGTGAAAATGTTACGGAGCAAATAACACTCAATTTAAACAAAATCCTTGAGGAAAAATTCGCGACTTGGGAAGACAAATACCAAACCTTGAATGCAAGAGTTGAAAACCAAGAAAGAAGAATTCAATTTATGGAAAGACAAGAACGGCAAAGGAATATAGTCTTTTTTGGTATAGAGGAGAAAGAAACGTCATATGTTAACTTAGAAAACAACTTAATTAAATTTATAAGCGATCATCTCTCTATAAAATTAGAAAACAGAGACCTAGAAGCGATTAAAAGAGTGGGAAGAAAAGGAGACAAGACGCGCCCATTGATTGCAACTTTCTCAACTCTCGGTATAAAAATTAATATTTTTAAACAGAAAAGGCTTTTGAAAAATACTCCGTATTATATAAGTGACGATTATCCAAAATACATACTAGAAAAAAGGAGAGAACTAAATAATCAAGTAATTCAAGAACGCGAGAAAGGCAATAGAGCAGTAATAAAATACGATAAATTAATTATATTACAAACAAACAATAAAAGGTCACGTTCAAACTCAGCAGAACCTATACCCCAAAAATTAAGTGATACCAGCAACAATATAAAACCTTTGAAAAAGAACAAAATACAACAACGACATCAGTCTAACACAGTAGCACACAGATCAAACAGTATCTCGGAAGGAGTTCTAAAACCAGGAATTCTAAACTTCTTAGTTAACAAAAATGCCAATAATACGTACAAACAAGATAACGACAGCAACAACAAATATAACCTATAGCAACCAATGCCCTCCTCATACACGAATAAAAAAGCTAAAGGAATATATTTCAGAAATAAAAATCATCTTCCAAGACGGCTGGTCACCGAGGAAGATAAAGACCAAAACCCTCCAAATTTTCCAAAACAAAAAATTAAAAATCCCAAAAATACAAATATTTATTTAAAAATTGCAACATACAACGTCAGAACACTCTCGAACACTGAAAAGTATATGGAACTCATGCATGCTATACGGAACGTAAATATAGACATACTTGGCCTTGCGGAAATAAGAAGAACAGGATGTAAAATAGAAGAATATAATACACACGTACTATGCTATATAGGAGAAACACCAGGTCAATATGGGGTAGGATTTCTCATCAGGAAAGAATATAAGAAAAACATCGTCAACTTTTCCGGCCTATCGGAAAGAGTGGCACTCGTTCAGCTAAATTTCGGGGATACAAATTTGTCAATTATTCAAGTTCACGCACCGACAGCAGACTCAGATGACGAAAACTTAGAAAAATTCTATCATACTCTCCAAAAAGCTCACAGTTTACTAAAAAATCACGACAATATTATGGTAATAGGGGATTTCAATGCCAAAATAGGAATGCCGAAAAATAACGAAAGTCTTATCATGGGTAAATACGGATACGGAAAACGAAATACAAGAGGAGAACGGCTAATACAATATGCCCTTGAATATAAACTATCCATCATGAACACCCATTTTAAAAAGAAAGACAATCGCAAATGGACGTGGATTTCGCCAGATGGAAAAATAAAAAATGAACTTGATTTTATTACATCTAATAACCCTCAAAATATTACAAACATAGAAGTTTTAAGCAATGTAGATTTCCCGTCTGACCATAGGATAGTTAGAGCAACATTAAACTTAAAAAAACCCAAAAAGTGTAGAAGACACTACAGAAATTCAGTGTCTTTACTGAAATCAGACGAAGAAATAAAAATATACTTACACAAATTAGAATTGAACATTACAGACCTAACCTACATCGATGAAGATGACATACAAAAAACCTATAATAAATTTGAACTAAACTTAAAAAACAGCTTAAAATCAGAGAATGCGGACAAGAAAAATGAACACACTAGCCATTTCTTCAGCGAATCAACTAAAGCTTTGATCCAACGGCGCGCTGCCCTTATAAAGACTAAAAATAAAACACGCAAGATGAAAAAAGAGTTATCAAGCCTTTACAAACAAACCAACAAGTCAATAAGAAACGATTACCAGCAGCACAGGCAGAGTACGATAGAGAATAGTATAGTACACTATAGAAGCGCAAAAAGAGCCTACAAGCAACTAATTACTCATAAAGACTGGATTAAGAGCTTTAAGAACGGACAGAAAGAAACAAGATCAAGAAAAGATTTAATATCCTGCGCCACAAACTTTTACAGAGCTCTATATTGTCATGAGCCACAAGATACAACCACGCTCACAGAGATACACTCAGATAGCTTACAGACCATCGTCAACGAAACGACCATTATAACTGAACAAGACGTCTTACAAAACATTCAAAAGTTGAAGCGAGAGAAGAGCCCAGGACCCGATGGCCTAAAGAATGAGGTATTAATAGAAGGAGCAAAATTCCTCACCGGACCACTCACATGTATATTTAATTTGATACTGAGAACAGGCATGATACCAGAGCAATGGCTAAATTCAGACATAATACTGATATATAAAAAAGGAGACCCACTGGAAATCACTAACTACCGCCCGATTTGCCTACTATCAAGCGTGTATAAGTTATTTACATCTATAATCCTAAGCAAAATTAGCTCAGAAATTGACAGAAAGCAACCGGTAGAACAAGCAGGATTCCGCCCTGGATTCTCTACTATAGATCATATTCATACACTGGAACAAGTAATGGAGAAATACTCAGAATTTAACAAGAAACTATATATAGGTTTTATCGACTATACAAAAGCATTTGACAGTCTCTATCATAGCTCTATCTGGCAAGCTCTACATAACTGCCATATAGACCTAAGAATAATAAAAACTATAAAAAACATCTACCAGAATAGTGTGAGTAGAGTAAAACTAGAAACTCGAGGCGACGTGATCAGAATAGCCCGAGGTGTCAGGCAGGGAGACCCATTATCTCCAAAACTGTTCATAGCTGTTTTGCAAGACGTCTTCTCTAAATTGAACTGGGAATCTGACGGCATCCCTATCAATAACGAACGCCTCACCCATTTGAGATTTGCTGACGACATTGCAATCTTCGCTGAAACTCCCCAGAAACTAGAAAGTATGATATCTCAACTAAATAAAGAGAGCAAACTAGTGGGACTGAGTATGAACCTTAACAAAACAAAAATAATGGCCAAGGGTTTAAAAAGTAAAATATCGTTAGAGGGAGTGGAACTGGAGTACGTAGAACAGTATCTATACTTAGGAAAGCAAGTTTCATTTTCGAAAGCAAATAACGAAGACGAGGTCAACAGAAGAATCACATGCACCTGGAACAAGTACTGGGCCCATAAGGAAATACTAAAAGGCAACTACAATTTAAATATGAAAAAAGTCATCATGGACACTTGTATTCTCCCCTGTTTGACCTATGGTTCCCAAACGTGGACACTAACAAGCAAAATAAAGAAAAAGATAACAACTTGCCAGAGAGCAATGGAAAGAAGCATGCTTCACCTTAGAAAAATTCAAAAAACAAAAAGTGAAGATATAAGGAAAAAGACAAAAGTGACCGATGCATTGTATAAAACATTAAAATTAAAATGGGGCTGGGCTGGCCACGTCGCGAGATGCAAGGACCAGCGATGGACTCTCAAAAGCACTAAATGGATCGGCCCACAAGGAAGAAGAAAAGTGGGCAGGCCACAAAAACGATGGGCAGACGACATAGTGTCCATGGCGGGGAAAAACTGGATGGGACTAGCACAGGATAGAGAAACATGGAGGAAAATGGAGGAGGCCTATACTCACCAAGAGGTTCCTATAATTTAAGCTAAAATATATAAAAAAAAAAAAAAAAAAAAAAAAAAAATAAAATAAAATAAAAAATAAATAAATTTTATATATATATAAATAAAAATAAACAATAAATAATAACATGAGTTTAATAAAAATAAAAAAAAAAAAAAAAAAAAAAAAAGAAAAGAATACTGTAAACTTCATTTATTTGTAAATTCATTCGTTTTGTAATTTATAGGAAAATAAAAGGCTTTATTATTATTATTATTATTATTATTGAGTAACGGAACTTAACGCCGCGCTTTCTCTTGTTATTTTTTTAAATGTACAAAAACTTAATATGAGTACTATGGATGTTAATGTGATAATCCCCGGATGTAATTGTGTCCCATATATGTGGTAAAACTATAAATAATTGCAGACTTGGACCAGGCTCAGTGCTTTGTGAGCGGCCTGACGCTGAAGTCAATGAAACGTATGCTTCCAATCCTGAACCTTCAGAGGAAACTGGAGAAAACCAACAGTATGAAGAGGACGAAGAATACTCACCTAATAGTAAAAACATTTAAAATTAATATTGTGATTTTTTTATTTTTTTCATTTTAGTTATATTTTTTCCATTGTGGCGCAGTGGTCTTGACTGTATGCTCGATGGTTCTAGATTCGACAACCACTAAGGAGCATGAATTATTTTCATTTCATTGCTTTCGAGCGTCACTCAACACGCAATATGTGCAATTCCGACGATGCGTGGAGAACAAAGCGTGGCACTTGATTTTCACTACCTACCTACCTATTGATAAACTAATAAATATATTAGTGTATCATACCGATTATTTTCATTTGGTAAATTAAATATATTAATTTGGTACACTATTTCTACTTATATACAATGTATAAGTAGAGAGGAACAGATGCTGATTTTGAACTCTAGCTACCTCGGTGAAATACCTATTATATAAATATAAAGTACTAACAACCATCGTATTCAGCGAGAATCATATCACCACAATTAACCTCAAATAAGTACAGCTATTACTAACTATTAAACTAAAATTAGGATTTTTAAAATTTTAAGTTCCAAAACAAAACAAAATGTCTTACAATTTTCGAATAAAACGCTGTAAGCTTTTAAAATCTAAGTCTATTTAATAAAGTTGGTTTTAATGAGCCAATAGCTTGGGAGCTATAAAAAGGCACTTGCGAGAAGGACCCAATTAAGAAATTTCTTAGAAAATTTAAATTGAAATCTTTTTAAATGCCTAAAATACAGAACTATAATTTCACGTTCACACACACACACACGTTTGTATGATTTAGTTTTGGGTATGTTTTTCATATTACCTTAACATGTACTTGTTTGAATGTATAATCTTTGTATTTCAGGTTCTAAAAGTGACATCCCTAAACGCAAACAACGAAGATACAGGTTGGTTTTTGCTTCATTTCAAGATATAGTCATAGCCATAAAGAAATTTATAATGTGCATATTATATACAAAAGAATGCTTAACTCAAGACACGCGCCAGTGTGTCTAGCCAAGTTGAAAAGCAGAAAATGTGTTTGTATTTTACACGAACCCTTTCAAAAAACTTTTGAACCTTTCGTAACTCGTAAACTAATTAGTCTATGTGCTATGAAGTTTAGCACATTTGATACAACCGTATAGTTTGTGATGTATTTATATACAAATCCAATAACTTAATTCCAACGCTTATATTAACGTTTTAAAACCGACATTTTTATGACTGACTCAGTCTCTCATAAAAAACAAAATTTGATATTTGGTATCAAGATTTGATATTTGGTCTTCGTACCAAATATCAAGTTCTACCTTGTATTGTTCGAATAAACTAGAAAAAAATTGAGAACTGATTATTGTTACTCACTATCAAAAAACAGAAACAAAGTTATGTATGAAAGTTAGATTAAAGAAAGTTTTAAAATAAAGCGATTAAAAAAACAAAGTATGTGTGATTAACAATCATAATTTCACTTCGATAAGTATATCCCATGAAAATAAATGTGAAATGAGATCCAAGTTAAATATTAAGTAATGCTTTGTTGTCGACTTCACATTGGGTGCCGAGTTCTGTATTCACTCTGGATAAAATTCAAGTTGTGTCCGCTGCTAATATATTTAGAAATATTCGTGAAATTAAAAAAATAAGAATTCAACTTAAAAATACATTTTCTCCAGAACGACATTCTCAAACGTCCAATTGGAGCAACTGGAGGCTGCGTTCCATAAAACTCACTACCCAGACGTGTTCTTTAGAGAGGAGCTAGCGATGAGAATAGATTTGACTGAAGCTAGAGTTCAGGTATTTATAACGTTTAATGTTATAAATCTGTACTAAAGCTGAGTATGAATAGTAAATGGTTTTCTATTATGGAATATTCTAAAATGGGAGGATAAGATTAAAAAATAACATTATTCTTTTTAAATCGTGTCGATTTATTATAAAAATTTCGTTTAAAAGTATGTGAATTTTGCTTTTTAAAAATTGCATGTTTAAAGAATTGAAGATAGACAACTAGACGAACATTTTAGGCTATTTCCGTTCGGAATGCCAATAAAGTATTTTTATAACAATATAATTTAAATAACCATATATGGAAATTAATTTACAATGAATATTTTTAGGTGTGGTTTCAAAATCGTCGTGCAAAGTGGCGTAAACAACAGAAGGCCGGATGTGAACCATACACCCGCTCCACGCGGTCACCGGACCCACGATCACCTTCAGCACTCGCTCTAGAAATGAGAGACTTTATAACTATACCAGGTTAGATTCAAAGGAAATAGTAATTTTATATTTCGCAAAATTCAGAGATCAGTTTTCACTAGCAAGAATATGTTATATTTAAAAATGTTTTAATTAATCGTTTTTATGATATTCTGCTTTCAGTATCATCATCACAAATTATAAGTTTAGCTGAAACATCAAATCAAAACTCTTATGTATCAAAAACAAAGCAACCAACGCCCGCCATACATATTTCAGCGTTACCCACGAGACAAAATGCTCAAATGGACTTACCATCCTTTTCAATACCACTTCAGTATAATTTAGGATCATTCAAGAAATTAGAAGATTCACAATTAGACCTAGAACCTTCGTCATCGGAGAGTCAAAATCAAAACAGTTGGGATACGCGAATGATGCCGAATTTTAATTTGATGAATATAAAACCTCTTTTAGAAAATAGAGAAAACTTAGATATGTCTGAAGTTAAATATGAAGTTAAAAATGAAAATAGATCATATAACGAAATGAGTACTAGCATCCAAGCTATAGAACCTGAAGATATATTAGGTAAAGATACTGTGACAGAAGGACAAACAATCTCACCAGACTTCGATATTGAAAGATATCAAAATTATCATAATGAAAATGAGAAGCGATTCAGAGAATCAAGTTTTGATGAATCAATGATAGAAGATCGAAATGATTTTGTGTGTGACAACGATTTTCTCTGTAAGAATAATTTTGAAAAAGCTGATGAGAAGCGGAACGAATTTGAAGAATGCCACTTGTTAGATACAGACAGTAATGCTATTAGTAATTTTGAAAGCAGTCTATAGTATTAGATCAAAAATGAAACTTTATTGTAAATTAAACTAAAACTCAAGTTGCCAAGTTGAGAAGGCAATATTTTTTTGATTATTGGACGTATATTTTATAAAATGTATATCTTACAAATTCTACATTAGTAACCGTTTTTTATACACTTTTCCTAATCGTGAAACTTATCCATATATTAATAGACTGTTACTTTTTATAACATGTATTTTTAGATGTTAAATCGATACCTGCAATAACTCCTTTTAAATAAGATGTTTTTAGTTAAGATAAAATTCAAATAAACGAATCTAGTCAAGATGTCTTTCTATTTCAATCATTAGGTTCTCTCAAATTAAACTTCATTGAGTAGAAAACTTTACCTCGCTCCGAATTTTCGAGAAGGTAATCGCGTAATGATTGTTAGAGTTCGTTAAATACAGAAATACTTTGGTGTAATATCTTAATTTGAAATTTACTCATCTTATATACGATTGTCTTACGTTCTAAAAGCTCATTTTTTAGTAATTTCCTTTTACATTTATAAAGTAAGAATCGTCATTTTTAGCATTTAGCCCATATATTGTATTATGTGGGCTAAAATTTCAATATGACATGCCGTTGTGGCAGATGAAACAAAAAGTAATAAAAGTAACACACATCCTTTCTCTTCCGTTACTTAGTCAGGCGACAGACAACGTACAGTTGAAATTACTACGCATGTAAAATTGAAATTTGGTATGTAGACTGTTTGGAATGTGGGAGAGCAGTAAGAAATGTCAACGGGAAATGTAAAGTCGGTACAAGAAAAGATGTGGCTGACAACAAGCATCTACTGCTATTTCAGTATAAAGACTAATAAAAAATATTTTATAAAATATTATATTTGTTTAATACATATACTTCCAATATTTATTATCCGTCTGGCATTATTATAATGTCTAATTTTGTTAATTGACTCTATACGTAAGTGAATGAACAGAGAGTTTACTTTGAATTATTTAAGGTAAACAAAAATCGTATCAATAATATCTTAACCTACTTCGTTATTTCAAACAACAAAATGGAACATAACTTTAAATATTAATTAGATTTTCAAAAGATTTGAGCTTAATATTAATTTGTCTGTTACAATTTTTTACAATTTATTCCTAACAAAAATACTGTTTTAAAGTTTTTTTAAATATTTTTTATTGTTGTATTCTTTGTTTAAATATTTCGTTAAGCACACGCAGGCGTTCACAAGCTTGACTGTAAACGCGACAGGTTGTGGGTTCGATTCCTACTCGAAGAAAAGACACATTTAATATTTTCCTCGCTCTGGTAATAAGCACGACTCAACACGCAATGCCTCAAAAATAAGGTGGAAAGTGAGGATGAGTCCTAACACTAAGTTCTCTTTGTGGGGAAGGAAAATAGGGAACGGAGTGTCTTAACACTACGTTCCCTCTAACTACCTTGGTATGTGTAGGAAAATATTTTTTAATGCTGTAGTCTGTATTTTTGCATCACCGTGTGTAAGAGATAGAACTGTTCTCTACAAGCCGCAATTTCGCGATATTGGGTGTTGAATGGCGGAATCCAATGCTTCACTTTATCTTTCCTAAGAAAAAAAATAGTTGAGTGAGAATCAAACCCACTGCCACCGAGGTCAGACAAAGAGCTACAGGTTACTTGTACCATAAAAAATTGAGTATAAATAAACTGGAATATAGAATTATACATTAATTTTGTTTGTAGAAACTTTTTGTTCTCAGAAATTCAACCAAACTCACAAGTCATGGTAATCAAAGCTTTACATTAGGTTTTATCGTATAACTTAATCTTAAGTCACTAATGGAGAAAGTGTAAGAAATAGTTTAAAAGGGTTTTCTTTTTCCTTAAATTATTATATAGAAAGCATGAAAAAACCAATAAATAAGCTTTATTTGAAATTAATTTTTTGGTCAAGTTATGTAAAAATAAAAAAACCATCGTGTAGAATATTATTATATATAATTTAATGTGTCATGTATATAAGCGTGCCGCATTTTTAGCTTGGCTTAAGGCGGTTTTTTATTTACGGTTTATTGTCTGCGAGGCGCTTCTTTATTTGACGCAACCTCACCTGTTACATTAGTAATGTCGTCAGTTGTAAAGGATATTAAATATTATTTTCTTTGTAATAATATATATATTAAAAAAGAGTTAGTTATAATATATATATATATATAGAAAAAGTTAGCACAATCACTGTAAGTACAAGAATGTTTCTGAACAAGACCTAAGAGTTCGTAGTCACAACGTTGCTCAGCTTACGCCTCGCGGATTGTATGTCATTAAATATATAAAAATTTGCATTTTCATACATATCATAGTGTGTATTATGTTTACTTTACAAATGTTATGTGTGTCTATTTTATGAGTTTTTTAAACAAAATATTAGCATCCTGCATTTCTTTTCCACGTCGAGGCGTAGCAGCACAAACGAGGCTTGTGGGTTTGACTCCCATTCACGGAATGATATGGGAAACAAAAGTGTCATAATGCGAATGGAGGGACCAAAATTAGCCATATTAATATACAGTAGTATTTTATTCAACAGCATCCAAAGATAATTGATGTTATATTTTTCTTACATTTATAATTATTTTGCCAAAAACTTTTTGCAACATGAATATAGTTATTTATTATATGCAGCTATATATTATAAATTAGAAATTAGAATGATTTTTCCATTTATGCTATACTATTAGGGAAAGCCAATTGACTACAGAACAAGCATGGAAAACGTCGTCAGTCATCAAATATAAAGACTAAAAAAACTTTTCCAATTAGTTTAATTGTAGTACTCTTTGCCTTTTGAAATCGTTGTACCGGCAAATCTTATGAGAGTATTTGTTCGTTGTTGTCCTAAAGAAATCTAGAGCCTTTATTAAGGCTGTTTTCTTTGTGAGATCACAGTTAGTTCACGATCTTGGAAATATCGGCTGGAGGCATTGAAAGACCAAAATACTTTTATAGAAACTTTTCCCTTTTTATATTATGTTTTTTAGCTTCACGCTGTATTCCGCACACAGTACCTAGTGTTAAGACTCTCAGTTCCCTTACTTCCGTTCCTCTCTTTCCGGTGAATTCTGAATGCATCAAGTGTTGAGTAGTAGAAGAGGGCAAGGAAATGAAAATATTAAATATTATATATCCTGGAGAGATAAGTTATGAAGAATCCAGGATATATTAGAATGAAATGGTTTTGCATCCAATTATACTCAATAGAATATGTATGTTTATTTTTTTTCTATATGAGCGTTTTAATAAAGTACGAGCCTTATTTTTAACGTTGTGCTTCGGTTGTTTTGTTTAACGCACAAATTCAAGTGCGAGTCGGTCTCGCCCACCAAGGGTTCCGTACTAACAACAGACCGACATACAACGGTAAGTACAACTTATAAATATTGAGAACTTTATATTTTTGGGCGTATGTAAATTAAACTTTATAATGGTTTTTTTAATGTAATTTCATACAAAATGGAGCAAAAACTTGCTCTGTTCTCTGGATATTAATGCTTTAAATGTTTGTATCATTTTTCGTTCGCAACTTCGTATTTTAGTATTTATTGACTTATAACTTTGATTAAGGCCAGTCGTGGTGCAGGGGCACAAAGTGCGAATATTAATAGACTGTAAAATGAATTAATAGACTTTAAAAAATATTAATAGACTGGTTGTGGGTTCGACCCCCACTCGAGGAGATGAAATATATACTTAAATTTATATTTCCATTTCTTCGCTCTGGTGTAGAGGCAAAGCGCGGCGTTGAGTTCTGCCACTCAACACGTAATGCCTCTAGTATTCGGCAGAAAGTGGGGAACCTAGTGTCTTAACACTAGGTTTCCTCTGCCTACCCTACTGTGTGCAGGATACAGCGTGAAGCTGATTTGTTGACTTATAAGTTTGATTTTTTATGTGTTCTAAGATACCGTAGACCTAGATATTCGATATTAATTTCAGTTTGATAGCTCCACACATTCTTGTGATCAATGATCTCTACGAACTGACACCAAAGTGATCCTTTAAAAGTTTTTCGGAAACCTAAAGAATAATATAACCTATTATTGAAATACTAACAGAATAAAAGAATTTTCTTGTACTTTTTTCTTAAGAATTTAGTTATGATTGATAAAGACGTAATCAAATTACTATTCACACGAGCCTTTGTGTTTTATGAAATACTGAACATAATGTCAGCGAGTTTTCTCTGTCTACTTACAAAGGATAAAGAAAACATTAATATATTTAATGTCATTAGCATTATATATTTTATATATATTTGAATATATATTTTTATATATAATTGCTGTCTTGGTACAGTGGGACAACGTCAGACTGCGATGCTAGTAGGTTGGATCTCCACAACGAGGTTCACTTCACTTCTTCACTCTGGTGTTGAGGCAAAGCCCGGCGTTGGGTTCCGCCACTCAACACGCAATGCTTCGAAATATCGGAGGAAAGTTAGGAACGGAGTGTCTTGACACTAAGTTTGATCTCTGTACACTGCTGTGTGCGGGATACAGTGTGTAGCTGATTATATTTTTAATAAAAAGTTATATACTATATTGTTATATAACATATTGTTATATAACTATTAGTTTTTAAAGCTTATTAGAGTCCTCGGTAAGCATCCCGTTGGTATGAGTACAAGCTTTCGCTTTATTGTGGCCGAGACCACTTGACATTTAATTCTCCATTGTTCGCGTTATACATATTTTATTTTAAAATTGGCGTTTTACGTTTTGAAATGAACCATATACTTAAGCTTTAAGTATTTAGATATTTTTTGACAAAAATTTAGATTATTTAAGTTTTAATAGGGGTTTTGTATGTTGCAGTATTGTATTGAAATATATACTTTTAGTTTGTAACTTAGTTACGTACTTGTAAATTATGATTATTTACGTAAGTAAATAATCAATACATAACAACATATCCAACTCTAAATACTAGTTACTAATAACTTACTTAGAAATAAATAAAAATATATTAAAACAAGATTTTTTTATAATGATGATTCCGAAATTTTTTTGTATATTTATCAAAGGTGAGTGGGGATTGAAGTCATCTGCATCTGTGCGCTGTGTAGTAATGGAGACTAGCGTGCCAGAAACATACTGCAGCTAGTTATAACAATAGCGTTTAAAATAATAATTTATTCAACATTTTCGACGTAAAAATGAGAATAACAGCAGTTAGTAATTTGTCATCAAAAATTAACAATAGGTCGAAACAAAGAAACCTAACGAAAGTTAGCTCCATGTTAATATTTCAGCTAGACTCAGCCTTTCATTTGAATCGTTAATATTTATTATTTTTGACAGCTAGGTTAATATAGAGTACTGGGTACTGTAAAAGCTTCAGTTATTTGATCTATATAACTCAATTATATATTGTATTATATACTTTAATGTAATTTTGTGTAACATTTAAATGTAACTTAACTTCACGCTGTATCGCTGTGCGGGATACAGCGTGAAGCCTACTTTTTAATATGCTATAATGTTAGAAATGTAATGTAAAGATACTTGAGGAGGAAAATCTACTTTTTTATTTTTATTTAAAATTCGGTTTCATATATATACGTGGTACTATAGAATAACAAGAAACTTTTGAGGCAAAACATAAAAATGGTAGAGTTAACACGCCCACGCTAACACGAACAAAATTAGTTACGAATTTTACATTCTAGTGGTAACCGACTAAAAAAAATGCATTGATAAAAAAGTTCAAACTCGGATAGTAGTGAGTTCGATATCGAAGGTTAATATTTTAGGGTAACGTTGTGGATAAAACTATGGAGCACGTCAATTCTTTTTTTCAGTATGCTTTGGATGCGCTACCGACCCCTTGGCGAGGATAATGGTGTAGTTTTTTTAATGATTATTTTTACTTTTAGTACATATATAGTATATCAGAATTATATTTCTTTATAATAAGAAAACATCGATAGAACTGATTGATTTTTATAATAATATAAAATATAAATTACTCTTTTAAATTTTTCTGGCGGTCTAAACCATATTTGTGTGAGTGTGCATATAATATATGTCTAAAATAATGAAGTTTTTTAATTATACTTGATATTTTAGTGGATTTTTAACATGCAGCTAAATTTATGTAAAATTTATTTTTATATTAAAGATTGTCTATAAAAGATTTAGTTTTATTTTATAATAACATGTTACATCGCGTTGTATTAATGACTAAAATAATGCACGCTAAACCCGATAAAGATCACTTAGAAACCACTTACTTACCAATACTTTTCTTTTTTGAACTATGTGGCTATATTTATTTAACTGGGAAAATTTTTTTTGTAGTTCAGGGAAATATAAGAAATCTAATAAGAAATTACAATAAAAAGAAATAATGAACAAAAAATCACGGGCGAAGTAAGTCTGCCTTATGTAGTACACCTCAATAATAAGAAAATAACACACACACACACACACAATAGTCGTCATTTGGCGCAAAGTTGATTGTTGAAAGGAGTGACTCTCTACTAATTCTGCTATGTGTGAAATAAGAAAAGGGAATGAAAAATGAAAATTGAGGTCGTCGTGACGCAGTAGCATAACAGTAAAAAAATGCGACGTTTGCGGGTTTGATTGCCACTCGGAGAAATAAACAATTTTCATTTAATCACTTGAGTTACAAGACTAACCGCGTATTGAGTTTCGGCATTCGACTGCTTCGTGCGGGATACAATGTGAACTATAAAAATAAATTAGAGATTATTAATTACTATCGGACTTTGTTTTCTCTGCATTCTCTTCAAAATGAAGGATAAGCGTGAATACAAAATCATACGCACTACAAAGCAGTGTGAATCCAGTGTGGGTGATAGGAAATAGGCAAAGCTAAACTTGAAATTGTTTGAAATGACAATTCGACAGCTCAAAGGCTTTTCGGTTGACAGTTGTCACAAATAACAACACGTTTGTTTTTATTAAATCACAAAACTTGACTGTGTACTGAAACATAACAATTTATGTTTATTTATTGAGTGAAGAATCTACAGTATGAACATATATTTAGTTTAATATATATATAAGGAAAGTGTGGATTCGATCCACTTGAGGGATAAATTCCACTTGAGGGATTTGTTAATATTTTCAGTTCTTGGCTCTAGCATCAAGACAAAAGTCCAGCGATGAATACCGCCATTCAACACGCAATGCCTCGAAAATTGGAGAACGGAGTGACTTAGCGCTATGTTCCATTTGCCGGCCACTTGAATCCAAGATATTGAATATTGATTGACGAAACTCAAGGTTCAGCCCAATAAAGTAAAACAGAAAAATTAAATAGAATCAAACGTCCGAATGTTCATCGAACTTACATGACTGGTTGTAACCTATACCATTTCGCTATTATAGTCTAGTAATAAAATATTTTTAAATAAAATATTTTTACTTTCATCGGCGTAGTCCAAAAGAAGAAGATGCGTAAATATTACATGAAAAATAAAATCATTAGAAGTACATACGTATTGGCCTAGGATAGTGGGATTTCATTTGTTTTTCATTCCTTTTACAATTTTCCTTTCAGTTTTTATTGACGCTAATGGTAGAGGTTGGTAGCCAGATTATGACAAATCGTTTGTAAAGAAAATGAATAGCGTCGAGTTAGAACTACATTAAATAAATTAAATAAATTAGTAGGCAACGGGCCTACTTTGTCTACTAATTTAATATGTTAGGACATCTTATATACACATATTATAAACCTTGAGGCCAGTCGCGGCGTTGAGGCGCAAGCATGTGACTGTAAAGTTGACAGGTGGTGGATTCGAATCCCATTCGAAGAAATTAAAATATTTAATGTTTTCATTTCTTCACTCTGGTGTCGAGACTAAACCCGGAGATGAGTTCCGCTTTTTAACATGCAATGCCTCAAGAATTCGAAGTGTACTACGCTTCCCTCCGCCTACGCTGCTTCAGGATACAACGTGCAATTCAAAACAAAATTGTATGCAATGTCATCACAATGGTACAAAAGTGGACTGTTCTAGTTATGAGTTCGAGTTCCTATCAGGAAACATTTTCGTTCCGATCTATTTCAATAAACCGGGGTTGAGTTCAGCTATCATACGCATTGTCTCTAACATATATATAAACGGAAATGATTTCTTTCTCTCCTAACCTCATATGAGGTTGAATAAATATAAATAAAAACACTACTCACTAAACCTTTTTAGTTACATAAAAAATAGAAATCTACGCTTCAAAGTGATTGAATTTTGCGTGCACACGATTGAGTGGTTGTAAATAAAAACTCGCTTTTTATATTCGCTTACAAATAAAAAATGCATTCGTTGTGTTTAAACAATCCTAGGTTATATCGGTGGGGTCGCCCGTCTGGGTCACAGTAACGCACGCTATTTCAATCGCTCTACAAATAACTTTTTGTTTGAATTTTTGTGTGTCTAGTACTAATCTTATTAATGTTATATAGAATTGTGTTTTATTGGTTATAGTGTTTATTAGAGGCCGTCGTGGCTTAGTGGTACTGTCTGATTGTAAGTGCGATGGCGGTTTGATATCCATTCGGGGAATTATAATAAAAAAAAAAAAAAAAAAAATAATTAAAAAAGAATAAAAATCTTTTATTATCAAGCAACATAGGCTCATAGTTGACATGAGATAAATTAAAATACAATAAAATAAAATATATTTTAATTATTTATTTTTCTATTCGGTAGACAAAAGCGCCACGTTGATCTGTGACCCAACAAACAATATATAGAAAAATGTGTGAAAAGTCGAGATCGGAGACTCTTAACACTATGTTCCTTCTGCTTATACTTGTTTTAGCTTCACGCTGTATTGAGGAGTAGACAGAGGGACCAGGAGAACATAGTGTTAATATTCAGCGCATTATGTATTGAGTGGCGGAACTCAGCGCCAAAATAATTATTTTCCCTGAGCTGAATTGAATTCAAAACCATTCACCACCCTTTACAGTCAGGCGCTGTACAGCCTGGTAAAAATGTTTAATTCAAAAAATAATATTTCGAGTCGGATTCGAATCCACGACTTTCCGCTCATAAGTACTTCTCAACCAACACGAAATATACTTAATGACAGCATTTAAAAAAAGTAATAAATTATATTTTCCATACAAATGAAAAGGGAAAGCGGAAAAATAGCAATCGACTTATTTATCATAAAAACATCATTATAGTGAAAAAGATGCGCTAAGAATTTCAAAACCTCGTTTCTTTTTGAATACATTAGTAACGAAGCACGATTTCTAGGTCAACCCATCTCTTATTAAATAAAAATTAAAACTTGCTTCCAATGAATACTGATGTTTCAAAAAAATTGACATATAATTATAAAATATTTCATTACTTTTAATCTTGAATAGTTTTGTTTTATATGTCGAAGGTTGTGGGTTTGATTCTTGTGTTACGTATAGTTAAATTTTTTTTAAAATATAATTGGGGTTATTTTTTTGAATAACATCTGTGTACGCATATAACATATATTTTGTCTAATATACTTTTAATTAAATTTTTGTGATTATTAGGATGAAGACTATAATAACCGATGCACTTTAAAGTATCTAAACTATATTCTTCTATTATTAGTATCTAATACTTAATTAATTTATTATAAATTCGCTGTAAGTATATTTTGAAAATCAAAAAATAATTACAGCGAGGAGTGAAAAACGGAGTGGTGAAAAGCTACGTCGTAGCGCATATCGTAGCGTTTCGCGATCCGTTCTCTCTGACTTTCCCGCTATATAATATTTTGACTGTTATTATTGAAATAAATTAAAGTATATTGTGGATGGGAAATAAATTATTTTCATCGGAAGAGGAGCTGTGACAAGATAAATAACAGCGTTTAATTTCGCCATTCAACATGCATTCAAGCTTGGCAGTGCGTGAAAAACGGTGTATCTCTACACTAGGTGATCGCTGCTTTTTCTTGCTACATGTGGGATATAATATATATAGGTATATATTTTTAAGATTATATATTCTTCTAAGGTAAGCAAATATTAGCTTCTCATGTTAGTCAAAAACACTTTATATACATACATACAGACTTTCATCTCGGTTGTTTACTTAAAAAGTAGTTTGTAACATTCATAACAAACTAAAAATATACTTCGAAACATAAAATAATTTAAATATCAAAATAATGAATTCATAACTAAGAAATATGGGCAAAGTTTAAAAAGTAATGCATCTATTTGTCAAGCGAACTGCACTTCTTACGATACTCATTTGACAAAATCTACGCCGACATTAATAACCGTCCCACGGTGTTAAATTTCGATTTTTCTTATTATTAGCAACAAATATAGAAAATATACTCTAATTACTGCAGAATAAAGATCAAAATCATTAGTTGCATCATTCCCAGCTTAGTACTAGCTAATATGAACCGTGGAAAGCAAACAGTACATTTGGAAAATTGACCAACGATATACGAATATGATCTTTATGTTGCTTTAATAAGAGCTATTATTAGAGGACGCTTCATAACAATTATAACGTAATCGAATTCGGGCATTTGTGTTCGTTGCACACACTTGCAACGCTTTCTCAGTCATCTAGCAGCCGTAATTGATATTTAACTCTATTTTTATTGACACAGAGCTCAAATTTTAATAGTTTTAATGCTTAAAACGAAGCAGTGACTTGTGAGTTTGTACGTGTGCATTCGCTTTTCCGTCACACACCTTTACATTTGGAAAATATATTTGCTTGGCTTGTTATATTGAATCTTATGCTATTGAGATAAAGATGAAATTTCTGTATATATTGTATATGATATAGGTTATTTCGTATGTTGCCGCGGCCTGGGCAGAGGGCTTAAAGGGGTGTGAGGGAGGTGAAGTCGGCGGGGGTAGCTAAAGCCTTTCCAGGTCTACTACGTTAGTAGCACCGCGTCCGTCGTGTGGCACGCACGCATGACGCGCTATGGAACGCGCGGGCAATTTTCGAATTTTTTTTAAGTAAAACCTTCGTATTCGCTTATTTTTATATATTATTATATTATTTAATGTGTTTTGGATGCCTTACTTTATTGTGGCTTGAAATCTGCAATGGTGGTATGCGTGGTGAATTTATGACCTAGTTGCTGTTGAGATTACGTAGTATATAAATCCTAAATATTGATATGTGCACAGACACCCTCTAGCACTTTAGATAGCTTATAATTAATATATACGTACCTACTTATAGTTATTTATTAGAGTCTAATTCTAATGTTATATAAGGACTATCCTTCAGGTAGTGTTCAATATATTACATATTAGAATTTTTTGTAGCCTTAGTCTTGCTATCAATAACACTAATTTATTTTAATGAATAAAATAAAAATCTATATTATTTAATTTAATTAATTTTCAATAATTTAAAAATCGATAGTTAATAAAAGATCAATGTTACAAAATACATATATTATATCCCATAAAAGTAACAAAATAAGATATAAGACGAGTAATATTAAAACCGGTTAAATATTTAAAAATGTCAGTGTCAAGAGTAAAAAGCGCGGGAAGGCACACACGACGATGGCGGGAACGATACAGCCTAGCGTATTAAAATTTCATTAACAATTTAAACTCCCTCTTATCTGAAGCTCTTGGCAGCATGCTCTAAAGGCAGCCGTATCGAAAATTACAATTTAATGTTTCAGTTAATTTTTTAATCGAATATTAATCGATAAAAAGATATCATATGGCAATCGAAATTAATTATCTCAGATCCATATGTATTAATGTTTTTATGTCATATTTCATGAAGTGTAAATTAAAAAGTATTTTTTCTCTACATTTTAAATAGATTTTGACTCGCGTTTAAATAGTCGGGTAAAGGTCGGTTATATTTATTCATTTAACATTTATATGATGAAAACTAGATTAGCACGAATGAAAATATGTTCCAGCTTAAGTAATATCGATGGCTGTTAGAAAAAATATATATTTTAGGAAGAGCATAGACTGATTGACTCTAATGAAACGAAGTTTCAAATATGTCAAATTTATGTGTTTACTAAGAATCAAATCAGCGTTGACCTTCATTTAAAAAAACCACTATGCCTACAGGTCAGTCATTACAATTATAACATAAAAATTGGCAGTACTAAATTCCACCGTCCTTGAGAATACGTTTCGTGTATACAAGAGCTCGCTACTACATCAGTGTAATACTACACTACAAACCATATAATTACAATTAAGTGTTTGTAATCATTAATTTCAAAAATATCATACAAACTTTATTAACGAGTTAATTGAATTAAGTTAAAAACTAATTTTTTTCCTATGTTTATATAATGTTTTTTTATATATATGTATGATTTAGCAAACACGACATAATAAGTAATTTTTTTAATGGAAGTTAAAATAAATATATCATGTAATTGATATATTTATGTATATAAAACTCTTTCGCAACTTAGTGATTGATAGACTACGCACAGACGAAACTACTGGGCTTAGATAGTTGAAATTTGATATGAATATAGGTTAGAGTATATTTCGTAATCCCTATGGAACGGGACGTAATCTTCAAATTTTATGCGTGCATTTTTTATCCATGCAAAGAAAGCTGCGGATGAAGACTACTTACTTGATAAGCAAATAATAGGTAATTGCACCATTTATTTCAAGAGGTCAATTGATCAATAATATTGGAAAATTTAACAATTTTGTCAATAATAAGAAATATATTAATTACTATTATTATTATTCATTCTCTTTTCCCTAAAACGATAAGAGTTTTTTTCCTTTAAAATGTTATTATATATAATTTTAGTCGAAATCAATGTAGGCGTAAAATCGATTATATTAATTTGAGTGTAACCAATTCATATGAAAAAATATACTAATAAAAGCGCTGTTCCAAGTGACCTTGGCTTAAACAACCCAACTTGTAAGAAAGAAGCTAACAATACCCTCATTTTCATATACCAAGGCCTTTGATATGAGATATTAAATCATAAATATATATGCATTTCGGTGCTTTTAACTGTTTTCGTTCTTTGTCTACATTAATAATTATATCAATTTTATTCTCGATAAGTGTAGATTAAGAAGATTAAAAAAATATATTAAAAAATTGTAATTATTTACTCTTTTATCGTGCAAATTTTGGCTTGGATTTTGAAAGATAATAATGATGAGATAACTTAAAAGGCTAAATTAATATTCAATTAGTACATTTAAGATAAGTTATCAAATTGAATTACTAATATTTATATGAATATATACTGTATCTAAAGTCCTGATTAACAGTTGGCCCTGACAGTGTTGTTGTTATCTGATAGTTCTGATCAAGGTCAATTCAAAGCTTGTTAGCTGTAATATCTCAATGCTTTATTTCTTTAAATTACCCACCGGTAAACTGTTGATTAAATTATTTTGAGTTAGGCCAGTCATGGCGCAGAGGCATAAGCATGTGCTGTAAGAAGGTTGTGGTTTCGATACCCACTTCGCGTGTCGAATCATTGCTCGGCGTTATGTTCCGTCACACAACACTCATTCTAGTTCCTTCTGCTCCTGCTATGTGCGGAACATAGCTAAAAAAATATTTAACTTTTTTCATATTATATACAAGCGAACTCAAAAAAAATCCAATTTCTATAAATTTAATTATTTTAAAACTTGTAAAATCAAGATTGAAGTGTATGATATCTTTTAATGGCAGATTTTTCTGGTAATATTTTAATATGGCAATATTTCCTTTCAACATCTGTATCGGCATTCATCTAATGTACCAATCAAATTATAAAAAGCTATCTCCTTTTATGTAATGGCTGCCCGGTACTTCAAACTATTAGGTGATTAACTTTTACTTACTGTTATAAGCTTTTTACATAATACTAGCGCTTTTGAAGCTACTTTTTTTAAGATTTGCTGATACACATATAATGTAGTGTAAGGTAATTTGTAGGGGTTCTACGAAATTTCGTAGAGTGTCTACGTCGTAGGCTGTAAATTAAGATTGATTTTTTCATATTTTTCAGATGAGTATGTGTACAGTGAAATATAAAAAGACTTTTCAATATAACGAAATAAATACTTGAAAATTGTTATTTAATACATAATATGATAGCTAGTAGGAGTCAGTCGTAACGCACTGGCACAACAATCGTATATTAACGCGACAGGTTGTGAGTTCAATACTAAAAAAAAGATAAATTATGATAAATAATGATGATAATCAACTATTTAAATTGGATAATATTTTTTTTTAATTTATGTAATTATTAATTATATCTTGAATACCAAGCAATTGGTATAAATAAAATATTTCTTCTGATATAATGATTGCATTAAGACTCATGTAACCGGATAAATCAAATAAATCAATTAATTGTGACGTTTTTACTCATTAGCTTTTTATTTACTGGGGAACGGAGTGTCTTAACACTAGGTACCCTCTGGCTACTCTGCTGTGTGCGGGATACAGCGTGTAGTTGATCTGATTTGATTTGATTTTTTATAAACATTTATGTATCCAATACGTAGTAACAATCTGTTGTGTAGAGAGCTACCATCGATTATATAATGTGGGAGGTCATGGGTTTGAATCATATCATTTCGATTAAATGTAGGATAAATTCATAGTATTACTTCTGATTGCATTATTAAATATTGATAAATATTATTATTAAATATTGATAAGAGTAATCCGTGGAGGCAACGGAGTGTGTTAACACTAGGATCCCTCTGCCTACCCTACTGCGTGCCAGATATAGCGTGAAGCTGATAATGTAATCAGAAATCAGTTATTTCAATTAGATTGCTTTAATAGTTAATTCTTTTTTTAATTTAACACAAAACATCCAGTATTTTAATTTAAATAAAAACGATTAAATTTTATTAAATCGATTTGACAAATGTGTAAATTGCTAAAAAACCATTAAAATCTTAAGCACTACAGACACGTGGTGGTTATCTCTCTTCAATTTTTTTGAAATATTATCTATAAATGTATTTTTTATCTGATATTCAAACAAATCTTCGTCGTCACTAGACGTCATTATCAAATTATACACTGTCTCTATATATTTAATTCCTAACAGTATCCAGAATCCAATCCAAATAGATTGCATTTTCCTATATAATATTCTTAACGTCATTTAAATACCTATTTCATATTATTTCACATTTGTTTCACGTGTCAAGGTTACAATGGACATACGTTCTTTCATCTCCAACACAGTCCGCGCGGGCCTGACGAGCCCGGCGCAAATGAAGGTAAACATCTCATTAGCATGGAGGCATTGTTGGCTGTATCTTTTAATGACTTTCAAGAAAACTGCCTCAAAACATCCCCGGTACACAGGCTAAATAGTTAATTTGTGTAGAGATTTGAAATGTCCGTTCTCTTTTTGTTATACGTTCATTTTGTAGGTTTTATATTTTGTTGTTATTGTTTTTTTTTAGTTTTACGCTGTATTCCGTATATTGCAGGGTAGGTGGAGAGTACCCTTGAACCTGGTGTTAAGACACTCCGTTCACATTAACGTACCACCGTTCCCCACTTTTGAAGAGAGAAGAAGAGAGAACGCTAATAATACCGTTTACAGATTTAGAATAGACTATTTTAAAAATTATTTTGGATGTTGATTTTCGCATCCTTCTTGTTGACCTCGCTATTTTTTTTGTTCTGCTGATTTATCTTTTAAAGTATAGGATATTGAGCAAATAATGATACATTACTTAGTAAAATACAATATTAAAAATATATATATATTGTTGCGTGAAGCACGAAAAAAATTCTTTAATTACTTTTAATTACATTAATAAATAATTTTTTATTACAATTCTAAAGAACTATACAATAATAATATAATATTAGACCTTGAGATAATTTGTTTATCGCCGTTCCTCAGAAGGGTTAGTGCGTGCCTTATCCGGAAGTCAGCCATTTTTTATTTATAGTTCGGCGGTGGGAAGGCAGCGGTGGCCTTTTATGTTTATTGATTTATGAAATGTTTTACAGTCGGAATTACATAAATGTTAAATTGCTTTAATAACCATAAAAAAATTAAAGCGGTAAAAGAATTTTATTTTTAATTGATAAAAGCAAAAGATTTTCATTTGAAGAGAGTTTTTTTTTGACGCTGTATCCCGCACACGGCAAGGTAGGCAGAGGCAGTCTAGTGTTAAGGCACTCCGTTCTCCACGTTACGCCGATTTTTTTTGTTGAGTGACAGAACTGAACGCCGCGCTATTGAAGAATTCACATATTACCTCGAGAGGGGATCCAATCCACAACTGTCACGTTACAGTTACACGCTTATGCCCCTGCACCACGACGACCTCAAAGTCATCTGAACGAATCATCTTAATTCAGCTCATTGAATTTAATTTTATCTTAATTTTATAAAGAACTCGTTATATCCTTATACCAGATTTTTTATTCAATATTTGACTGTAATATTATAATAAAAATTATAATAATAATCTTCAAACATCTTTGTATAAGTTTTGGAACTTGAACAAATTACAAAGTGAAATTTATGACTTTTCTAATAAGTAGATAAGTGCCGTCTACAGGTTTTGATATAAAATTAATATTTGATATAAAGTAATGATGGAAACTGTCTCAGCAAATCCCCGTCGAAATAGTTTAACAAAATTTGCTTTTAGTTTATTAAGCGATAAGACAGGAATTCATTATTTTTCTATTAAATTTTAATATTTAAATGTCTTTTTGATTTCATAAATGAAAATGTAGGGAATCGAGATATATATTATAGCATATATCAGAACCAAGTTGTGGTATTAAGTTCAACAACAGATTATTATAACATTTACATAACAACCTCCAACTGCGCTTGTGTGGAATTTATTTCTATCTTACTTTCGATTGTAAAACGTGTAATTCATATTTTATTATAGGAGTTTTGGAAAATCCTCCCTCAAAGCTCCCCTCCACTCCTCAAGAAAGGTATGTGTCGAACTTTTGCTTTCACCAGTTAATAGGTTCGGCTGTACGCCACTCGATAACAAAAGAGTTGTTGTGTCGCGTTCAGTATTGACGTCAGTCAGTGACGATGACGTCACTAATTATTGCAATATATGTTCAAAAGGGAAATAAATGTTATTTGTGCAGCTGTAGATATTTTTGCGATAAAGAAAGAGCAGGTTAAATCAATATATATGTTTTGTTAGCTTCATGGTGTATTTTGCACATAGCAGAGTAGCAGAGGAACCTTGAGAACTTAGTGTTAAGTCACTCCGCTTCCCATTAAGACACAAAAACCACAGAAATATTTTAAATGACAAATACTAATGACTATATAAATGTCACAATTGATATCATCAATTTTGTGTTTTAGTCATTGTGTGGTGATTCGCAAAATATTTTTTAATGATCGTTTTAGTTAGTGTAAAATCATGATCTATGATTAAAGTTAAGATTATCCGTTTAATTCCAAAGCTTAACAATTTTTACTGGTAAAAGTCCTAGAATTTAATATTTTATATACAGTTTTAATTTTTTATTATAGCTGTTTTTGAATTCAATTAATATAATGACAGGCGAGGCTTTGCTAATATATCTATACATATTAAAGTACACATATATACATATTAAAGTAAAGAGATATAAAACATATAGTGAACTCTTGCTCCAACAAATAAGTTAAACAAGTGTATACTCCTTACTCCAGCGAGTACATGTCACGAAAGATACTTAACATAATTGCGTGCTTCAATTAAAATTAATGTTACGCTTCACAAATGTTTTGTAGGGGATTCGCGAAAATAAATGAGAAAAGTCCATAATTGTACTCATTTTAATGGAATTCCCCTTAAATAGCCCAAGTTTAAAAAACAAAAGTAATACGCGTCGAGGTTACCAACGAAAAGTTTAACGGTGTGTTACGAATTCAATTTCTTTAATGATCACTATATTACATGGTGGAGGTATAAAATAATATATCTCGGTTGAGTTATAGTTGGAGCCGTCGTGGGGGTGGGTGATAGTGACACAGTGCTAGCGTTCATATTCAAACGCGATGGTTGTACGTTCGATTGCCATTTGGACAAATGAATTAATTTTATCTGGAAAAAAGTTAAACGTGGCGTTGAATTCTCACCAATTCAAATATTTAAAAAATTGGGCGGAAAGTAGTACGCAGAACGCAATATCTTTACACTAAGTTATTGTACCTTATTCTTACTTGACTGCCTGCCATATGTGGGATACAGAGTGAAAAAGACGTATGATTATCCATTTACTTTAGTAGTTATATAATGGCAAGAATTCAGATTTAACATTTAGTTATTCTGTTAGCACTTTTTTAATTCAATGTTAATGTCTTCTTGGACATGTTTCGTTCATAAAAAAACATATACCACCATTGCATCAGCCTATTATAGGATCAATTTCTATTAAAATTAAAATAAACGATCAAAATTTATTCTTTCACACAACCCAAGCCACAATTATTAGGAATTTTAATATAAATATTCATAATTCATTTAAACTGTATATTATTCATGCCTGCGGCCTGCCTTGTATTATCATAATTTATTTACTAAATAATACCAATAACCACGCTTATTTGCAATTCAAGTATTTTGTTGTATTATTTAATGTATACTTTAACTAGATAAATCTGCTTAAAATAGTGGAAACTATTTTAAAAATCTTTTATGTAGTCTTTGATCTTTATCTATGCTATATTTATGCACCTTTTTTAATAAAATATCACATACACAGATAAATATTATACTTCTAGAATATATATTTATTAAAAGCTATTGAATATACAAAACGAAACAAAAATATTCCCAGCAAGTCAATTATGTGCAAAAATATGTAAATAACATATCATATAATAGTGCTAAGTAACGAATATGTGGGACAGATGACTGCTAAATATGGGATTCTGCGAGTATGGAAGGATAATGTCGTGCAGGGAGTGGGGATAAATCAAAGGTCAAGGGTAACCAGGGTTAATTTAATGGTGATGAAAGGGTGGGTGGTGTTCTTCGTTGGGCTGGTGATGGTGAACGGTAGTGAGTTCCCGGAAAGAGAATGCTGCGATCCGATATATCCACCGAATACAGCGACGACGGCCGCCGCGCCTGTCACGCATCCGGTCAGCAGGGTTTCAGGTCAGTGGAATTATTATGATTATATAGTAGATATCGGAATTAATTCGAAGGGTTTAGTTTCAAAGGGAGGTAGTCTGGTTATTGCATTTGAACATACTAAAATATAAATATTTACAATGACATAAAGAAGAGATGAAAAAGAAAAATTAATAATAAAATTGAAAAGACAAATCGAAATATTAAATATTAAATATTTTAATTAAAGTTAAGAAAATGTTGTTGCAATCTAATTTTAAAAACGTAACGAGGCGGATTGCTAACCAGTATAGAATATTGCGACAAAATATAGAGACTTTCCACCTAATTTATTCATTTAGAAAAGATTTTGTATGTTTGTTTTACAACTACTGCCGATTTTGTTCTATTTTAGTAGAGAGTAGTTATAAAATACTATATTAAGAAGAAAACGACATAATAATTCTATTAACAAGCCGCAAAGTGCTTAATTTAGCACAAAATGTCATGTCATCACTATCGTAGCGTGACGGAGCGTCACGTGTAATTAATGTCACGCGAAACCGATAGTTGTGACTGTACTCAAATTTTCTTTTAGTATAAGAGAAAAACATGGAAAGTAAATATTATTTAACTAGTAATAATAAAACAATGTAGTATTTAATATTAAATAGGATATGTAAATAGATATATTTAAAATATACATAACTCAATTATATAATTGGGGCCGTCGTGATACAGGAGCACAGGCATGATGCGTATACACGACGATTGTGGGTTCGATACTTACTCCGAGGAATAAACTCGCTCTGCCTTAGGATTTCGATGGAAAATGGGATACAGAAGTATCTTAAACCTAACACTGTTCTTAGGTTCCCTCTACCTACCCTGATATGTGTGTGATGATAAAATATATATATATATATATATATATATATATATATATATATATATATATATATATATATATATATATATATATATATGTATATATATATATGTATATATATATATTCCATCAATCGAGGATTGAACTCACAATTGTCGCGTTAACTGCAGATGCTGAGCCAGTTCGTAATCAGTTGTAAATCGTTTTAGGCAATTATATAAGAATGGACCAAAATAAGTACAAATAGCTCATAGTGTAGTAATAGGCTTGAGCACTTGGATGATATCCAAGAGACGGTGTTTCAAATCCTGGTACTTTCAATTTCAACTTCAAAATGGAGGCTTTTTAATTTAAACTAGGTCAGTAACAGTTTGTATTAGTATAGAAATATATACGTATTTTTTTTCATCTTTAACAATATCAACATTATTTCTTATTTGGTAATTTTTGAAATGATTCGTCATCATGTACTTTTTGTGGAATACGCAACAATAACCAAGAGGAAGAGACAACAAATTTAATAACATATTATAAATATAAAAAATTACGATTAAAAATAGGTCCAATATAAGTTATTTCTAAGCTGAATAATAATAGTTTGATATATTTTGTATGAACGGTCCAGTGTCAGTTACAAAACGTCGTGTCATCGCCAAATGGCGTGACACCGTCGACTCTAATTAATGTCACACAGCTATGATAGTTTGACACGACCGTCCTTCATTCTCTGTATGAAAGCTAGATGAATTGTGGAATTGATCGACCTAGATTGTTGTAAATAAAAAGGTTTTCTCAGATTAGTAAATGGTTCGTGAGTTCAATGCTTACTTGAGGTTTTTTTTTAGCTTCATGCTGTGTTCTGTACATAATAGGGTAGGCTAATGGAACGTGGTAAGCTAGTGTTAAGATACTCCGCTTCCGTTAAGACACTATCGTTTCCCACAATTAACATATTAAATATTCCAGTTCCTTGAATGGGAATCGAACCCATAATCGCGTCGCGTCGCTGTCGCGTTAACAGTCGCACGTTTTAGTTATTAATACATCTATAGAAAGACACTTTTAAAGACTAAACTTATAACAAAACATTATTATTTTGTGATTGCTTACTAGTATTTACGTATCGATTATAGTTTTGTAAAACGCTGTCACAATTCCCATATTAATTTTTTTATATAACGATAACTCTGCTCCTAGTTTCCCATTACAATTTTACAGAAAGTTTCATCAAAATTCAATCAGCCATAAACCTTTTTGTCCATCTAAGTGTGCGATACAAGAATAGAGCAGGTCAGTATCGGTCTAGCGACCTTACATCGGCTTTGTAAGATAACCAATAAAAACGACTTTATCGGAAAATCCCAACAAGATTACGATCTATAATCGCTATCGCTGTAAATATTTTCACATTTTCCTATCTTCTATCTTCAAACAATGTTGTCGTTGAAAAGTTTTTGATAATATTGTTAAACGGTTTTAATGGATTGGTTCGATTTATTTATTTTCTGTGTCATAAATCGGCCCCTGCGTTGGTTCGTGCGCTGGAACTATACGAATTTTTGATTGAACTATATTTATTTAATATAAAATAAAAAAATACTTATGTGTAATAATCGGTGGAGACTTGATTGGTTTGTCTAAATAATTAGTTTTTTTCCCTTTTCCCCTTCCTGCGTGCTACATCGTATCATCGTATAAGTATTAGTGGAATATAGTGTTAAGCTAAAAACAGATAATATAATTGAACTATATTAATAATCATAATACAGCTAGTATTATGATTATTTATATAGTTCAATAGTATTATCATCTTATCACAATATTAAATTGAGAGAGAAATAAAATGATTCTAAACCTGATTTGAATAGTCTATTATGCAATAAAGCTAAAAGGAAGCTTACGTGTACTTCAGCTTTTGCCTGGATCATATGTTGGCAACCTTTCGTATTTATCGAAGCGTTTTGCGTCTAACTTTTCCACTTCATGTATACTGTACAAGTCAATTGAAGTATATCAGAGTTTATATATTTAAGGTACTATTGTAGAATAAAATTATTTATTTTAATGTATTTATAATGTTGAGGCCAGTGTGACTGTAAAACCGACTGGTTGTGGGTTCAATCCCCACTCAAGGAGATGAAATATTACTTAAATTTATATTTTCATTTCTTCGCTCTGGTGTCGAGGCTAAGCGCGGCGTTGAGTTCTGCCACTCAACACGCAACACCTCCAGAAATCGGCAGAAAATGGGGAACGGAGTGTCTTAATACTGGTTCCCTCTTGCTACCCTGCTGTGTGCGGGATACAGCGTGAAACTGATTTGATTTTTGATTTATTTTTATTTATAATGTTTAATTGTATTATATGTATAGAAGATAAGTAAATCTGGCAGTATTTATTGTATTACTATATAAGTATTGTATATAAATAAACTCAGAGTTAAGCTCGCAATTGGGAATTTCTCGTTGTTTTAGACAGCGTTTGAAAGAAATTCAAAAATATGTTTTTTGCACACAAAAAAAAACCTTAAATATTAATTTAAGGTTTCTTTTTATTAATATTTTCTTCCGTGATTCGTCTGTTAACAAAGCAAATGAATTTTGACTTGCGAAGAAAATAATAAATAATAGGATACAGTCCTACACAAAAACATGGGTATTCAGTTTATATTTGGCATTGTGATTTATAAGGTGATTTAAAATATTTAGGACATCAGCGCTTCAGCTTTTTCTATAAAATATTTTGAACAACGTTTGGAGCAACAGTTCTAATTTAAACTAGACTAGGAACAAAAATGTTACGTTTTGTAATATATTACAACGCGTTTCACAAGAAAAGAGTTTTACAAAAGCTTTCAACAAGTATAAGCTTTATAGAAGGATGAAGAATTTTTATTTCAAAATATTCACCATTCACCAAAAGGCAGTATGATATGATTCTGTTTCAAGGAAGAATTTATAAAAAATGCATGCATAATAAGTATAAAATTATTTATATGACGTGGAAATCATTACTCCAATAAAGAATCGAACCTATGTGTATCGTATTCCTGTGCTTTTCATTTTGTAATTGCACCACGATAGCATTAAGAGTATATCATATTTGATTTGCCATAATGAAGTATTATAAACAGGATCACCAGCAATCCATAAAATTATTTCCTTATTTTCATTTCTTCACTCGGCGAAACAAAGGGGCAAAGGAGGCAGAGTGCGGAATTAAGTTCCGCCGTTCAGAATGTGATATCTCTAAATCAGTTGGAAACCGAAAAACGGTGTATCTTAACAATTATATTAAATTTATTTATAAGAATATTGAATCTACGACCATCGCTGTGAGTAGCAGTGGAATGATATTTCGAAACAATCCACTCCACCTTGCGGCAAAAAACTTTTTAAGCGAGTTAAATGAATAGCAAATTGTAGACGTAGTTCGAACAAATACGAGTATTTCAAGGTCTAAAATCTAGATAGAACATCTAAATTAGGTTACGACTTCTATTCAATAAATGTTGAGAGATTTTCATTTAGCTTCACACTGTATTCCGCATATAGCAGAGTAGATAGCCTAGTGTTGAGACACTACTTTCTTTAGTTTCCGTTGAATTCTAGAGGCATTTCATTTAGAGACGGAACTATATCCACTATCTTTTCTTGCTGAAATCAAAGCAAGGGAATGAAAATATTACATATTTCATGCCCCTGAATGGGAATTGAATGTAAAACCTTTCCCATCCACCATCATGTAAGAGTATTTAAAGAATTTTATACGTATAATAATCTAGATAGAACGCCTAAATTAGGTTACGACTTCTATTCAACAAATGCTGAGAGTTAGTTTCATATAAATTTTTTACTTTAATGCTGTTCATCTGAAAAAATAACAAACTTTGAATAGTTTTTGCTAAGGGGCAAACTTTTGATTCATTGTAATGATTGGTACGAAAATTAATATTTATTTTAGTAACAATTTTCTACAATCTGTAGAAACGATACCTCTCGGAAAGTCGTAAAATTTTGTATTTTTTCTCAATTCAACGAACGAACGAACTTAAAGTAAGGTAACTAAATTAGTGAAATAAATATGCAAAAGATAAAATTTGAGGCCATTGTTGTAGCATCTGATTGTAGGCGTAATAGTTGTGGGTTCTATAATAACTCTTTAATAATTGACTTTTCCCTTCTCTCTTTTATATGAATCTTGTTCTTGGTTCGATTCCCACTCGATGACAAAAAATAATTAATATAGTACATAGTAATACATTACCTCGTGTAGTGTTGAATTTCGCCACTAAACACGCGATTTCCGCAGAATTCGAAAGAGGCGAACGGAAGTAGCGTAGCATTGGGTTCTCAGGTTCCCTCAACCTACCATGCTATGTGCGTGATACAGTGTGAAATTAAATAAATAAATAAGTAAACAATGAAGAAAAACGAATAAATTTTTACCGAATAAACTTTACACTTAATATGAATACATTTTATAGTTGCTGTAAAATATTGTTGGTCAAATGTGACTTGATGTGGCTTACTTCATGTAAGGCATGCATGAAAACGTCGAGTTCAATTTTATAGATTCATAAAACTCAAAAACGATTAATTCGAAGTTTATACCGTCGTAAAGTTTTTCATGGCTTGAAAATAGATTTGGTATGTGGAGGGAAATTGCTTTATTAAAATGGAGCAAATATCCGTTGACGACAAAAAAAAATGTTTTTTAAAATTGAGGTTCAGTTCATGTAACCTAAAAAAAATAACTTAAGAATATGAAGCTTATCGCAAATTAACTGTTTTATTTTAAAGAAATCTTACAATCAGAAAAAAATACTTTTTCTTAGAAAAAATTAAAAAAATACACACAACATATTAGAAAAATGGAAAACAAAAAATATATTATGAAAAATCAAAGGTAAATACTGTGTATTATTTACATCATTATCGCGTACAACTGCCCTTGAATGTCACTTTGAGAACAACAATATGGAAAATGCTGTGACGGTGTGACAAATTAATGTACTATAATTTTTCGGTGTATTCGAAACAATATTATTTATTGTGTTCAAAAATACCTGGTTAGAAAAAAAATATTTGATGAAGTAAAACTCGTGGCTTCGATTCGTACATAGGGACTGCAAAGGAACCTGAGTACCCAGGGTTAAGACATTCCGAACCCATTGTGACACTTCCGTTTCCCATTTTCCGGCAAACTTAAGAGACATTGCGTGTTGAGTGGCGGAGCTCAACACCGCGCTTTGCCTTGTTACCAAAGCGAGGAAATGAAAATATTAAATATTTCATTCCCTCAAATGGGAATCAAAATCAAAACCTCTCGCGTTTACAATCGCACACTGGCCCCTGCGCCACGACTGGCCTCCTATACTTACTTACAGCTTATCGGGCTGTAAGTAATCGTAATGATGGTAATATATTATTTGAAATATAATTGAAGTGAACCTTTAAAACTTATTTATCGAGCGTATGCAATTTCACTGTACATACAATGCGAAAACCTGGCTATTAAAGGGTCATTTGCACGAACAAATCATCTCGTGAATTATAGTATGGTGGCGCTGTAAGCGGTTTTAGTATTTAATACTTGTATAGGAGGTATAAGCGTTTTGTTGGAATAAAATTTGTATGAAATTCGTTTCAATTAAAAATTTTATGTTATGGCTTTGATAATAAATTTAAAGCCGTTCATTATGTATTAAAGATCATTGTGGCTTAGTGTAACTTTATAAGTCCATCTTTATAAGATGATTGAAGGTTTCGTTCTTCACTCGAAGGAGTTAATTATGTCCACTTTCCTCCTCTAGTAAGGCAAAGCGGGTTTGCTACGGAATACATACGCATTATCCCGAATTTGAGGTAAACGCTGAGTAGGAAGGGATCTCACGTAAGTATATACCACCCCCCTCCCCCCTACTCTACGTATCTAAGACATTAAAAAAACCGGTAATGAATAAGAAAAAAACATTTTAAATGGCTATTTATGCATTTTTTACAAAATAATAAATTCCTATCTTAGTTTATATTCATTCCTATGGTCCAAGTTCTCAAGTTCTTCCTATAACTGAAATAATTCTAGCATAAATTTTTTAAGAGAAATGCATTTTCAAATATTATTGTAATTTGTGTAGTAATTATCAGCTAACTGGCAATAAGCTCTCTTTTAGTATAGTATAAAGCAGTGACTAAAAGTCCAAAACAGTTTAATTTTATAAGCTTAAAAGTTTCACGAGTAAACTTTCTATTTAATGGTTGCCTCAGTAGTTATATTTGTGTACTTCGGAGCGTCTGCCTCTCGCCTGCTTTAGTTAACTGATTAACCTGCTGACCTATAACGGACATATTTTAAAATTTTAACGAGACTTTTTTTTACATTGCTTTTAAAATTTTTACTTAAATATGTAATATGAAAATGAATGCTATATATGTATGTTGGTAGCTGAGGGCTTTCCAGCCCTGTTCCGTGTAGAGGAACACCTCGAAATATATTTCTTTTAAACATTATTTTTTTAGTATACAAAAATGTTTATTGTATTGGATATCGACTGATTTCTACCTGGAGGTGTTTATGTATATCTTTTTTATTCTACGAGGGAAAAAAAACAATGTAATATTTATAGGTTTTCTTCGTATGTAGAAGGTACTTTAGGTAATGAACAGTAATTAGTGGTAGTCAAAAACATATAATATTCTAATAACTGATGTTATGTCATGACACTCCGTTAATTTGGGAGATTAAATGGCATTTTTCTCAATAGCAACTACCAGAAGCTTTAAAGAACGAGTCCAAGAAGAATTTCCGCAATACTTTTCATATAATAAACTTCAAGAAAATTTCATAAAATTAAATATGAAAACATTGTTTACGTATCTTGTAGTGGAATGATATGAAATTGCGTCGTTGTGACCTAGATCTGTGCCTGAGAGATGTGAATGTTGAGTTTCTTCAATATTATGTAAAGCGTAATGCCGTCCGATTTTATTCTTGCATTCAGTATTTAAATTGCATGATATATTTTAAAACTTTAAAGTAGGTTTCTAGAAAGAAATCAAAATTTTCGTTTCGTTGGAGATAACGAACTATAAATTGGTTTATTTTTTTATTACATGCCTATCTACTTATTTTATAAGTTATCGATATAGATAGATATATTGGAATAGATGGGAACAAACTCATATATTACAACGTCAAACCTAAAGCTTTCTTTATGGCATCTAAAATAAAACAAGAAATAGAAACAATAAGCCCATAACATTACAAGGTAAGTTTATAGATATGTATTATAGTGTCATAAGAAGCTACCACGATTGGAGTGACCATGCTGGGTACCACGCCACCACCTTAGATTGTTTAATTAGCAATTCTGAAATCACCTTGCTAAATATATAATATACTGACTTATACATTTAAATATTATTGCTATTAATAAGAACATCATGGCGCAGCTGCATAGAAAATAACTTTAAAACGGTCGTCGATTTGATTTCCACTCGGGGGGAATAAATTATTTTAATTTTCCTTAGTCTGGTAAGAAGAAGAAGAGGGTAGACTTGCGCCACTCAACAAGCAAATTTGACCGTAACATTAAATATGAATATATATTTAATCAATTCTACGTTCCTTGGATTTGTTGCTAAACTATAAATATTAATTATACATATATATTTTTTTCATACTCACATAATCGCTACCACTATCTCCCTACCTTAACTGTTATCGAGTCGAAGCATCGACTCTCGCTTATGAATATAAATGGGTACGCAAATTAGGGTTCCTTGCATTCTGCACTTTCAACGATTCGTATTAAAATAATTTCTATATAAAGTAACCTGTAAAAATGTAATACTTTTTTAACTCTTATTTAGGCTGATATAATATTGTAGAAGCTTTCATTTTGTACATATGTTACCTAAAGCACAGTTTGGTTCTAATAAATGTTGTTGACAATTTATAAGTATTAAAATGTACTTTACCAACGATACAAAGATATTTTTACATACGAGTATGTCTATGTCACGTTCTTCGCATTGATTTTCAACAAATATTTATTTTCAACGGTCAATATATAACTAATCTCATTAAACGAAGTTATATATCGGTTCTCATAGTGCTTAATAATTTCTTTATTATATTTGTATGAATATCAAATTTTATGGAAATAGACATATTTTATTTAATGATATAGACTTAATTATTTAGCTTCACTCTATATTCCGCACACAGCAGGGTCGGCAGAGGGAACCTAGTAGTCCGTTTCCCACTTTCCGACGATTTATTCGAGGCATTGCCTATTGAATGACGGAAATCAAAAGCATTGATCCCAGAGTTAAGAAATTAAAATATTAATAAATAATAATCCATTTCGATACAATCACATTCTTGAGTCCCTGCACCACGACGGCCTCAATACACACACCTAAAATATTTTAAAAATATTTAAACCGAAATATAGTGATATAAATTTGTTTTAAGTTTGAAATAATGTAAGTCTCACCTTCAAAAGCTTTTTAAAGTTATAAACAAGTGAAATTCAAATAAATAACTTTACCTATTAATCTTTCATTACTTTATCATAATTCTTGTCGAATATGAAGTTAGTGTTTCTTTTAAAGTAAAAGAAAAAATTGTGTTAATATTGCGTACTATGAGCAGTCTTCAAACGTTTTATCATGTTTAGTGAATTATTCATAATATGTAGGTACTTAGTTTAAACCAAAAACTTTTCAAAAAAGCTCTTTGAAGTATTTTTTTTTCTATATTATTTTGATAACTATGAATTGCCTATAATTTAACTAAATTTAACAATTCTAACGATAAGACTTTAATGACTTTGAAATTAGTAACTTGCTAGTTCTACCTATTGTCCATTTACAAAAAATTTTTAACATTCATATGTAATTTATATTTTTTTAAATAACATATATGTTATTCTTGTAAATGTATAAATATAACACGAAACTAATAACAGCTATTTAATAATGAATTAACCACATGTAGTATTGAACCGTATGAGAGAATATGCAGGCGTTTTACAACAGATGAAAAAAAAAATGTTTAATAAAATCTCTATATTTCAATGTACAACATTTATATTATAATAAACTATAATATATATAAAAACACATTTTATTTATTTCTTAAAAATTCTAATTGAAATATAATAAATAATATTTAATTTTAATAATCGAATCGAATCGGAATCATGGGTCTCTGCAACCGATTGAGAAATTCAAATAATAAGTTTTTTTTTATTTTCACTTTCTCTTTAATATATATATGGAGATTTATGTGTGTAAGAAAATTTAAATAGTTTAAGTTACGCAAAAACCGCTTAACAATAAAGATTCAAACATATACGAGGACATCCATGTTGTCTGGCACGTCTCAGCTAGATGACGGGGTCAGACGAAATCATAATTCATTTTAAATGAAAATAATTAATTCCACTCTAACCTAAAATAAATTTAAAAACAAAAATGAATAACATATTCATATTAACATGAAAAGCAACACACGAACAATTATTTAACCCGGATTTTTAAAACACATTATAAACGGTCAAATTTTTATTTCATAAGCTTTCAGCTATTCAAATACGAAGTGCTAGACAAAATCTAGTTACATTTACATAATGAGATGTAATTTCACAACCATACTCGACATCCTATCCTTCTATATTCATTAATTATAATATTGTAAATGACAAAGTTTGTGAGGATGGGATGTTTATTCCACTTTCAAGCCATAACTATTTAACAGATTTAGATCTAACTTTACAGCAATATAGCTTCTACATCAGAATAACACATAGACCTTAATTTATATAGAAATGTATAATTTGGCTATAATATAACAACAAGCATAAGCGGGCGAAGCCGCGCATTGGTCGCTAGTAAGGTATAATTTTACAACCGTTCTCGGTATTTACACGTAAGCTCGGTTATCAACAAGCAGTGAGCTTTAAAAGTTTATTAATGTGGATGGCGTAAGCTCTGCCCAAGGGTTTAATCAGTTCACATCAGTCTTATCAGCTGAACAGCCACTATTGCTCTGTAACGTGACCCGACGTGAAAATTAAAGGTGTAGCCAAGTTGGAATGATTTTTGTATTCGATATTCTATTCGATATTTGATTTTTATGAATGTAAGAAGCTTATTTGAGTAGAAAATTAGAATAATATACAAGAAAGTTACTGCAGTATGTAAAAAAATGCAGCAATATAAGACATTTATTTTAACAACGACACTTATCAGGCCAGATCAGGATAGAGGACAATCATGGCGCAGAGGTACAAACGTGCAAGTGTTAACACGACAAGCTATGGGTTCAATTCCCACTCAAGGAATTGATATATATGTATACAGGAAAACGCAATACCACCAGCATTCGGTGGATATTGGGGAACGAAAGTGTCTTAATGTTAACGACGTGTCTTAACGCTAGGTTTTCAGGTATCCTATGCCTATTCTGCTAAGAGCGGAATACAGTGTGAAGTTAAAAAAAAAAGATATTTTATATCAAGTATAATCCTAAAGTCTGTTATCTATTATATTATACATAAAATTTTCTTATTTTGATTTGTGTAGCTACAGCGAACCTAGTCACCTTCTTTTTTTCGTACTACTTGCTGGATGGTAGTCAAACTCGTCATTATATATAGTAGTCACATCGTCTAGTAGATTTTATTGTTTTGAAATTTGCATATATCGCTTATAACAACTCTTTATATTTTTTTTATAAATATATCGATGGAAAAATTTATAAAAACATACATTCATTCCTAGAAAATAAATATACCTACTAACTAGACGACTAAATTACTAACCGTAAAATGGCTGTAAGTAGCATAAATACCAAGTACAGTATAGTTTAAGTAGGTAAAAGAGTAATATCAAGAATATATATTAGAAATTAACTTCTTACTCATATTAATGTAATTTTTTCTGAGGAAAATGTTAATCAGAAAGGTCACACGTTACGTAAGTGACGTTAAATGACGTCATGACAAAGTTTTGTAGCTAAGTTAACTTTTAAAGACCACCATGGCGTGGTGGAACGGTGATTAAATGTTAATACATAGATTGTAGGTTCGATTTTCTTTCGATGAAATTAATTATTCTCATTCATTTTGGTTCCAACACTCGACAATGTTGTGAATTCTGACGAAAAAGAGAATAGGGTGCTTTGTTAGAAAAATCGTATGGCTAAAATTTTGTAAAATTTTGAGTCTGAAGTACTTCCTAGATCTTTCTTAAATAACGACTAAAAATATTACTGGGATTCGAATCTGAGATTTTTCGACAAAATATTAATACGATTTTTACGTGCAACGAAGACACATAGTTGGTATATGTATATAGTCTTTATTATCTTAATTATTTCTTATATCTTTATTAGGTATCATTTCATCACTGTCACAACTTTTTATTAAGTTATTTGCCGAAAAACGATATTAAGTCTTCTCATCTATTGAGAATATTTCTATTTAATTTATATATATATATATATATATATATATATATATATATATATATATATATATATATATATATATATATATATATAACTCAATAAATTAAATAAATATATACTACATATATATACTACATACATATATAATATAATATAAATGGTAAATTAACTTCAACACATCCAGTAGAGTGGTAAACGTGATTAGTTGCATGTTTGCATCTCTCATCTTTGAATGCATCGATTCACTCGCAAATATTGTCCTGTGACGTTCACACGGTGACCTCGTTTTGCCACACGGTCGTATAAATCTGTTAATTTGTATTGATATTTTAAGATAATACTAGCGTTTAACGTTTTATCTTCACGCTGTATTCCACACACGTGTAGGCATAGGGAATCTAGTGTTAAGGCACTCTGTTCTCCACGTTCCGCCGATTTTTTCTAGGCATTGCGTTTCGAGTGACGTAACTCAATGCCGGGCTTTTTTGCCTTGATACAGAAATGAAAATATTAACAAATGATAATTAATTTTCGCGAATGGGAATCAAACCCACGACCGTCACGTTTTTTTTTATGGAAAAGACACGGCAAACGAGCGTGCGGGTCACCTGATGGTAAGTGATTACCGCCGCCCACGGCCCCGTGCAACCCCAGAGGAGCTACAGATGCGTTGCCGGCCTTTAAGATGGGTTGGGCGCCGGGGCCCGGCATTACCTGATGCGAAGCGCAGTGACATAAAGCCACTACTTCACGCCGGTTTTAAATGCCGGGGGTGGTAATGATCCGGTCGAGTCTGCCCATGCGTGTTGCCATTGCTGGCGACGTGACTCTACCACACGTACTTTAGTCGCCTCTTACGACACCACCAGTACCAGGATGATCCTATTCTTGGCAGGGATCACACGGCACAAGTTGGCCGGGATCACACGGCACACGTTAGAGTAACAACCTTGTGCCATTGCGCCACACCAGCCTCGCTTCGGTTTAAATTTTAAATTATTTATATTTTTGACTTACAAACACAAACTTTGGTATTAAAGACGCTGGTTCAATTAAGTTATCAGATGAAAGGGCCCTGGCTAAGCTAAGCTTGAATTTTAGAAAAAGCTTGAGACCTCCAGTTTTTGTAAAGGACTACGTACTCTCGGTGGGCGACCCCGACACGCGCTTGTCCGGTTTTTTATTTTCTCCTAGCTACGCCGTAAAAGGTACCTAGTGGTTACACTTCCGACGAATATCTAATTTGTTGGGACGGAAAATAAAGAAGATCATATTAAGTGATATGATCGATGTGTCGGTGTCCTGGCTATAAATTATAACATATCAGTACGTACTTGTTAATGAGCAGTCTCTATAGCCCGACTGGCATGGATAAGCTACACTGGTTTCTAATGAATTATTTATTGCTTTTTATAAATAATTCATTAGAGAATTATTATATTGCTTTTTATCTCCTAATAGCAACACATAATTTTTTTGCTTCTAACCCTTGCAGTAAGGGAGTTATGGGGGTAACGATCGTTAAAGATTTTTTTCTCCACTTTCCGTAGAATTCTGTGCTGAGTGGTGGAGCTCAACGCCGCGCGTACCAGTACCATAGCGAGAAAAATGAGAATAGTAAATATTTCATTCCCTCGGGTGACAATCGACCCCTGCCTTGTGCCACTTTACCTTGCAATTAAAAAGGAAATTTAAAAAAAATTACAGGACAAAGAACACTATATCAGTTAAACATCAACTTAAACGCTTAGTATCACATTAATAGTTAATTGCCATTAGTGTCAATTAATAAATATGTTAATGAGAGCGAACACATTATATCATCATAACGAATTTTCTCCCACTACGACTGCGTAATCAACGCCTCGCGTGACCTATATTCATTAAAACGTAGGCAAATGCTACAATTGTACTTAAAAACTAGCGTGCCATCTCATGTTATAGTTTCTATAGAGCTTTTAAAAAAAGGAAAAGTGAAATTAAAATCTTAAATATTTAAGGTAGACTAGTCCAGCCTGGCTTAGTCTAGTACTTATATAATGAGTGGGAAAGTTGCCTTATAGAAAACTTGTTGGTTTTTTGATTTCATATACTACCTACGGCGTTAGGGATAAAGCGTGAAGCTAAGGTAAGGTAAGGTAAGGTATATACTACCTACTATTATACTATACTACATATAGTCAGTGCGAACGGAGCGCCAAAAGCTACGGTTTCTACATATCTCGTTCGCCTCGTCCACTGTCATCAACCTCTTCATACATGCCCTACGGGGGGTCCTCATGCTTTTTACGACCCTCCTCCAGTATCTTTGATACTGTGTTCGAAGGTCAACAGAGGTCTCCCTCTACTTCTCTCACAGCTCACTTTTCCATCATAAATCTTTTTTACCATTCTTTTATCACTCATTCGTTCGACGTGTCCAAGTCAAATCAGCGTTTTCCCCTTTAAATTTCCTACTGTGACTTCGTCGCTAGTACCGCCGTTCTCAAATGTTAGTAATGATATATATGTATGTAACATTTAGTACTTATTTTAAATTCCAATAAATCTTTTAAAAGAAATCATCAGTTTTAATATGCATACTTTAATATCGTTGCAAAATATGTTTCTGTGCGGTCACAGTTACATTAAAATTGAATGAAAAACGAAAAAGTTTGAACCGTGTAATCAAATCGATTAAAATATTAAATGCATTTTGCTTGTAGCGTATGTTAAATATAAATTTTACCAATAAACTCGTTGCCTCGCTCTCGGTTACTTATAACTAGAAGTTTCCAATCTATTTTATACGTTTATTTTGGGAGTTCTGGTTCTCGCGTTTTTCACATATTACAAGGCAAAAAGATAGAACCTATAAAAAGTGAAAATCACTTACTCCTCAATTTAGTAAAAGCTTTTAACTTGAAGAAATGTATCTAGGACCTATGATCCCGTGTATATTACTAATAAAAATATATGAACAGTATCGACAGTATCTTGACTAATGCCTGGAAGACACCCTGGCACAGCGGCACGGAGTCTAACTATAAACGCGACGACGGTTGTAAGTTCGATGAACCGTTAGCACCGTTGAGTTCCGCTACTCAACACGCAATGTTACCAAAATAGGATGGAAAGTGGGGTACGGAGTGTCTGACGACTGGTGGGTTCCTTCTGATTGCCCTTTTATATGTGGGCTTTCGCTTGAAGCTAAAAATATTATTCTTGACTGAATTTGAAACCACAACTATATTGTTCCCTCCGGGGAATCCCAAATGCGTCACAATGATATTGATATTATAATATAATATATGTTATCTTATATTTAGCACTTGTTTTTAACATTAAAATATTTTTATAAATGTCATTATTTACTTATTTAATGCATTTATTTATTGTGTGTATTTCACTGCATTAATATGTATTTACTTATGTATATTAAACTATGTGTATTAAAATATGTTAATGAGCTTATAATTGTTTATTTTTTTGTATTTTATGCTTCCTTTTACGATTTTATATTCATAAGATAGTCAGTCTCCTATAATTTAGGGCACCATCCATTATCTTTTTTATACAACTCCAATAACCAAGGTTGCCTGGAAGAGATCGTTTTCAAAAATAAGGCCTCCTTGTTGTTTCCGTACTCCTTGTTGTGTGTCCGGAGAATCTCAAGTGCATCAGAGTGATATTGTAAGAGAATATATACTTTTAAAAATACACATCATTACTTAAGCTTATCATGTATGCAAAATATTCAAAGCCCTTTGAAAGTTCACGTTAAGCTCTCTTGCAATAGAACTTTATTTTAAAACATTAGGCTACTTGTATTTCTGTTTCTATATGAAATGATTTTCAATGAGATTTGTATCACAGTCCATTATAGAATAGAATTTTAATGTAGTATTCTAAGAAAGTTATTTATTTTATTAAACAGAAAATGTATTTGAAAATATTAAAATAAATATATTTAGTAAATTTATGTAAATATTTTAAATTATTTTTGAAGTACTAGTATTAATCTACTACTACTACTACTTAGTACTTCTACTTATCGTCCTTTAAAATTAAATGTTTGTGTGAAACTTGTGGAGGGATTGAAAGAACTTTTGAGTTACTGTAACGATCAAAAAGAAATTACACTCTTTGAAGGACCCGTTACCCGTCATTCGTTCTCGGTTCACTGTCCTTTGTCATCCATTATTTGTCATTCGTGAGTCCTCTGTTTATTTTTTTATCAACTTTACACTGTACCCCGCTACCCCGAATTCTGGAGGCATTCCGTGTAGAGTGGCAAAACTCAACACCGTGCTTTGCCTCGACACCAGAGCGAAGAAAGGAAAAAATATATAAATATAAGTAAATATTTCATCTCTTCAAGTGGGGATCGAACCCACAACCAGTCGATTTTACAGCCACTCTTCGTGCCGCTGCGCCACGACTGGCTTCCAGTCCAGTGAGTCATCTGTTGTTCATATATTTTTGTTGTATAATAGACAAAAATATAAAATATTCGGAGAACATTTTCATTTTCTAGAAACGTTTTTATTTAAATACATTTGTGATATATTCAAAGCTAGGTTTTATGTTTTTACCAATAACAAAAACTTCATGGGAAACATTTTTCCTAATTAACTCATCATTATGATTTAAAAAGTTAAATTTTACTAATGGTAGAATTTTTAAAGATGACGCTTTCATAGTAGCTTCAAAAAAGGCACAAAAGATTATTCAACATATAAACAGTGTAGATCAATTAAATTAAGTTTATATAAAAATAAGAAAATCGACATTATTTTATATACAAGAGGATTTTAGTGAGCCATCTTAACCTAAATGTTAGTACAGGCGTAGTTTAAATTTCATGTGTAATTTTCACTACCCTGCGGAACAAGTTCGTAGTCAAATACAATACATTTCGATCGTGATAGCGTTCTTAAGTTTGATACTTTGTTATTGTATCGATATATTGATTTTGCTTGTCTATATAAGTTAAGCTAGTTATTTTAGTATTAACTATGGTGTAACGACTGTTGTAATCTATTAGAGTCCTGGAATTTATCAGGTAGAATGTATTTCACAGATAGTCATATAGAGAGGAAATGTAAATTTAAATAAATATTTCATTCCTCGAGTAGGAATCGGACCCAATCGATCGCGTTTAAAGTCACACTTTATACCCTACTTCCCGTGGCTCACCTCCCTCTTAGTAATTAAACTTACTGACAATATAGTTTGACATTCTATTGGTGTTAAATTAATTTAATGGTATGAAGGTTTATTAAATTTTATTTATATTTATCATCAAAAATAGAATTTTTTCAATTTTATAAAATAAGCCAAATTATTACGTGTAAAGTTCAATTGTCATTGAAAAAATTAAATTATAAAAACGATTACTAAAAATATTTATTTTGTTATAATAATATTTAAATCATCAATCAATCAATCATCAATCATAATTTTGTTATAATAATAACAAGGTTATCAAGCACAAAACAAATATAAAAAATAACTTATCGCAACCAGTAGGAATCGAACCCACAGCAGTCTAATTACATACTTACCTATAATACAATGCTGTTGTCTCAGTTAACCTACGATGTAACTTTTAAAAACACTTTAGAAAGATCACGTGCAGCAATAAGGGTTCCCTGGAGGGTATATCTAGCGGTGTTGATGACAGTAGATGAAACTAAAGAATTATCCTCTGACTGTGATGATCGTGGTCGTTCTCTACTGTACCATAAGTAGTAACTTCTTAAAAATAGCAATAGAAAACCAAAAATATTTAATAATTTTCAGCTTTTTTCTTTTTACATACTACAAAAATTTTTAAACAATTTTTTTTTCCTTCACCTTCGCCGGGATAAGCGTTTCATTTTCATAAAGCCACTTAGAGTCATAGTGTGTTGAGCGGAGGAACTCAACGCCGCGCTTTAGTTCGTTACCAGAGCGAGAAAATGAAAATATTAAATAGTTCATTTCATTGAATGAAAATCGAACCCACAACCTGTGTCACTTGTGTCTCCACGCCACGACTGGCCTCAGAAAAGAAAAATATGTCGCAAAAATATTCTCTATACACTTCAAAACGAATCTATTTAGATGCTGGCAAGCTGTATCAGACAGCATGATGAAATGCCAGCTGACCTAATCGTTACATGCTCGAGGACTTGCTTGGCTCGACGTAGAGAGCTTGACAAATTATTGTGTCGGACATTCCTGACAGTTGTGTATACATTTTATTTATTCTAAAATATGTTAGTTTTATTTATATGAAAATATTGTTACATTTGTTAAATATCACTCTATTTTTTTTGTTAATATTGAGTGTTGAGTGAATAGAAATCCTCCCGATTACTGCTTGAAATTAATAAATAAGCAGGTCAGTTTCACGCTGTATCCCGCTTACAGTAGGGGAAACCTAATGTTAAGATACTCCTTTCACAGTTACAGTCACACTCTTGTACTACTGGGCCACAACGGCCTCGTCAATATCTCGTCATTAATATGTTATATTTTACTTTATAGTATCTAGATAACTCATACTTCTCTAGTGTTTGCTATATGAGCCAAAATAGGTCAGGAAACATTTATTCTTGTCAAAAGTTGATCGTTGTGTCTTCTTACTACTTTGAAGTACTAAAGATCGAGTAGCATGTATATAATTTGGAAGAATGATTTCATTATAACGTTGTTGATCCGAATTCTTAATTTACTTTATCAAAGCGCCAAAATATGAATAGTATTAAACATTGCCATTCCTCAAAGTTCCTCAGAGTGGGGGTCGAACCCATAGCCTTGACTTTCGTTCTAAACATTATAATAAGAGGTAGCTTAACATTTTTTTAAATACATACATGCACTGCATATATTGAGGCCAGTCGTGACGCAGGGGCATAAAGTTTGACTGTAAATACGGCTGGTTGTAGATTCGATCTCAACTCGAGGAAATGAAATATTTATTTACATATATATATATTTATTTCTTCGCCGGAGCAAAGCGCGGCGTTGAGTTCTGCCGCTCAATACGCAATGCCAGAACTCGGCGGAAAGTGGGGAACGAAGTGTCTTAACACTAGGTTCCCTCTGCCTCCTGCTGTGTGCGGGTACAGCGTGAATCTGATAAAAAAATCTATATATACATAAATACAATTATTATGTAAAATTCAACACAAAACAAATGTAATTAACTTTTTGAGTTAATGGAAAAACAAATGTTCTCCGTCTACAGGGTACCCCGGGGTACAGGAGTATAACATTATGCCCCGTGGCAAGCAACTTTGCCATTAGAAAGTGTACAAAGTTACACCGCGGTCTTTAAGTTTCCGCTGAAGACACTTAATATTTTAACTTTTGCCGAATCGAGGGTTCTCATGTCTTATCTTGTATGTTTTATCTGATGTATTATATAAATTAAATGTTTATTTTTTGTGGTTTCATTGCATTAACTGAAGAGCGTCGTTAAGATCCACCACTTTACATTTAATATCTCGTAAATAAAGCAGTGCGCGGGAAAGTGTCTTATCACTAGGTTTTTGGTAACTAACAACCATATATTAAATAAAACATCAATAAAAATTGAACTGATGCAAATGTACCAACTTCAGCTTTATATTGTATCCTACATACAGTTGCGTAGGTAGAGAGGAAGGGGAAAATGAAAAAATATCCATTCCTGCGAGTGGAATCGAAACCACAACCGTCTTTGTTTACAGCATAATAAAATGGAATAAAACTTTCTGTGAAGTTCTTAAGTATATGAGTTTAACTGGGAAACTTATCCTAGTTTAAACTACTTATTTTGTTTTATATGAAAAAAAAACATATTTAAATATTATTAATTGTACATATATTATATTTTTAGCAGCACGTTGTATACCGCACTCAGCAGGATGGACAAAGGGAACCTAGTTAAGACAATCAGTTCTCCAGTTGAGTTGCGGAACTCAATGCCTCACTTTGCCATCGACACCAGATCGAAGAAATGAAAAATTTTAATATTTCGGATGATAATCGAAGCTGCAGCCTGTCGGTTTTACAATAACACGCTTGTGCCTTTGCGCCACGATCTCTAGTCAACTATTATAACAATGACCAACTGAAATACAAATTATTCATTGAAACTTAGAGCTTTCGAGTGGGGACTAACTAAGTGTAGTAAAGTGTAGAATAGAATAGAATCAGGTCAAGTAAAATAAGCGTAATGTAATCTAACTTCTAGAACTTCAAGATTCAACATGTAGAGTTAGTTGGTTAAGCACGAGCTAGTAAGATCCTGATTATATACACATTTTATGTCTTTCATGATATTTACTAAAACAGTATACGTATTAGTACATTGAGGCCGTCCTACTGTAATGCGAGGATTGTGGGTCCGATGCCCACTCGAGGGAATGAATTATTATTTATTAATGTTTTTATTTGTGCGCTCTGGCACCAACTGACACAAGTCAATGTTCGGCGTTGAGTTCCGCTACTGAACACACAATGCTTCGAATAATTTGTCAGAAAGTGGGGAACGGAGTGTCTTAACACTAGGTTCCCTCTGCCTACCCAACTATAAGCGGGATACAGTGTGAAGTTGATTATTATTAGTGTACGTATAATACATACATACAAATAACTGGGAATAGCTTATGATACTCTATATTCCGATATCGTTCGAGTAAAGGATGAAAGTTTAATGTTATATGAGTTTGGAACAGTGTTGTGTATAATTAAATAATGTATTGATTCGGTTATTTAGAGAATTTTATTTATATACCCATATCATCGCCGGATACGAATAGCGTAACTGCGCCTTGTTATTTAACTTAACTCTTAAATAATTAATTGCCTCGACTGAACATAGAACTCACAACCGTCATCACGTTTATAGTCAGAAGAAACTGTTTATATATTTATATTTGTAATATGCTTAGGGTCATAGGTCCTAAATAGAGTTATTTGACTCCCTCCTAAAACATATAACAATGTATATTAATTGTATTTCTTATTCACAAACTTTGCTTTATAAGTTGATCGGAGTCTGTTATAAAAATTTCTACGAACTTATTTTTTTTTAATAATATACTAGGTATACTATAATTCTTCATAGGATTCGAGGGAAATTACCTTTGAAGAGTTAAAAGGTCTCGTCGTTTAAGCGTTATTTCTCTCATATGAAATAAAGAATGCTCGTTTTAAGTGAATATATAAGTGGCGCTCTCTTTTTTGAATTTCTTCAGTAAAAGTCGGACGAAGGTTGACAAGGGAACCCAGAATCCTTTTTCATCTTAGATCTATCCCGGGTTAATCTTCTTTGACACAAACCTATTTCAAACATATTCAATTGTTTTATTTTTGTTAGATTTCGTTAAATAAGGAGTAAACTTGAGTATAGAAACGTGTAGATAATCAAATCGATAGTAAATATTGTATTCCGAAGCGAAATATAATAAAATAATGAAGATAATAAGTTTTAAGTTCTTGATATCTTAATTATTTTTGGCTTGTTTACATATAGCTCACAGGAGGGTAGGCAGAGCGAACCTAGTGTTAAGACACTCCATTCCCCTCTTCCCGCCAAATTCTGGAGTCATTGCGTGTTGAGTAGCGGAACTCAAAGCCGCGTTTTTCCTCGACACCAGAGCGATGAAATGAAAATATAAATTTAAATAAATATTTCATTACCTCGTGTAGGAATCGAACCCACAACAGACGTTTACACACTTTGACATTATAAAGCAAAGGTATTATACCATACCGTAGTAGTTATTAAATGGTCCATAGATCATATAAAAACATAGAATATATATTATGATAGAAAAATGTTATGTGATAGAGAGATCTCTTGCAGAAATTCATGAATGTTCCTCACATTTAACTTAATGTTAAAAGAAGCAATTCTGATTGTGTTATGTAAAATAGATGGTTCGATCTACGCTTGTGGGAAAAACTAGGTTCCCCCTGTCTACCTTATCTATATGTAGTTTACAGCCGACACCCAAAAAAAAAAATAAGTAAGTTCTTTTGGTTCTTTTCATAAGAATAAAATATATTCTCTTTACTAATTTCTCTACAGGATAACTCTGTCTGTTCTCTACAGAATTGATAATGGCAAAGTAATTTGCCAAGGTTAGACGTAGCGTCGCGTGCCCCCGGGCAGTTTCGGCTTTGCCCCTGACTTCTGAAGTCGATATGGCAACTTCGATACGGGTACTACATGTGATGTAAATAATTTTACTTCTCTCATGAGATCGTTTTATATATTATAGATGTCATTAATGGCGTTTATATATTTAAGTATGTTTACAATATAGGCATCAGTAGAACAATAAAATATGTTAGATAGGTAAAATGGTAAGTAATGAAGGTAAGAAATATTATATTTCAAAAAAATATACACACCACCACACAAGCTCTGGAACGTATCCAAGCGGGTCAGGCCATATTTTTATGTTCAAATTGTTTTAAGTAGCATGTGGGCAGAGGGAACCTTGAATAAAGATTTTCCATCTTTGCGTCCTTATACCAGACAATGTGTGATGAGCAAACCTTAATGTTGCACTCTAGCTTACCAGAGTAGAAAAATGAAAACGACTTATTCCCTTAAGTGGGGTCGAATCCGCAATCATCGTTTACAGTCTTACGATTTCCACTGTGCCATGTATTGGCCTAATATACCTATATATTAAGGTTTCCCGTTAACAGCAACATAAATAGACTGAAAGTGAGACTCTATATAACTTTTGAAACAGGAATTTCCATTAGTTAGGTACACTACTAATATGTCTTAGATTTTCATATTTTTTTAGCCTCACGCTGTATGCCGCACAGAGGGTAGGCTAGATATTAGGGAACCAATTATTTTGCCGCCAGATTTTTGAGGCACTGTGAGTTGAGTAGTGGAACCAACGCCGCGTTTTGCCCAAAATTTTAATTTCATTATTCAATTACCAACTTTCATTGTGTATTCAATATCACGGAAAACGAGATTTCGATTAATTTAACTATTTTACTTCGGGAAGTTAGTGTAAATAGTTTGTCTTCTGCCTGGTTAGATAGTCATTCCATTAGTTCAATTAATATTAATTTAATTAAAATCTTGGTACGGCAATTTACCTTAAAGCGGCGGTGAAGAAAGTAACTTATAAGATGAATGTGTTTGGCCAAGTACAGTACAGTCAAAAGATTTAAATTCTATTCTATTATATTAAAACCTATTAAGACTATTTGTTTTAAGATACAGTTGAAATAGATATTATTTGTTTTAAATATGATAGCGTCAAGTTCCATATGTTCGTATGGATAGATAAGAAAATATTATAGTGATAAATCACAAATTTATCATTGTTACACACGATCGAAAGAAATAATTAAACGCGTATTCGAACCCGCACCTTTTGTATATCGTCATAATAACTAACAAAGTAATCGAACTAGCCTCAAGAACAAGTAATGATAAAGTATAATACCTTGAAACCTTTGTTCGAATCCCTCCTACCTTTACATCTTGTAATGACAAAATAAATCAAGTGAGGGAAAGTGGCAGGCAATCGAGAGCTACCCGAGGCAATGTCAGGTTGTCCGCAGCCAATATAAAAAGATCCCTCTGTATTACTGGAATTTATTTTGTAGGCAGCGGTCGTATGTTTTTTCTCGAGATATGGATTTTAACATGTAAAAAATACATGTTTTTTTGAAAAAAAACAAACAAATTTTGATATAATGTAAAATTTTTGGTAAATCAGTTTGTTAATACGACCATTAACAGTTTATTTTATATGGTTAAAACGAATTTCACACTGAATTCCGCGCATAGCAGAATAGGCAGAGGGAACCTAGTGTTATTTACACTTTTGTGATTGTAAAACAGACTGGTTGTGTGTTCGATCCCCACTCGAGGAGATGATATATTTACTTAAATTAATATTTCCATTTCTACGCTCTGGTGTCGAGGCAAAGCGCGGCGTTGAGTTCTGCCACTCAACACGCAATGCCTCCAAAATTCGGCAGAAAGTGGGGAACGGAGTGTCTTAACACTAGGTTCCCTCTGCCTACCCTGCTATGTCGGGATACGTGAAGCTAATTTAATTTTTTTTTATACATATAACACAAAAAAATTGCAAAAATCATAAAAAAAACATTTTGTATAGTAAGTGCTTCAAAGTATATTGTCAGTTTATGTTTAAAAAAGGACACCATTCTGTCATACAATGTATACCTACTTGTTTTTTATATTGGTAAGGTTGCGGTTTGACTGAACAAGGATGAACATTTTTTTAGCTTTACGCTGTACTCCGCACAAAGCAGGTTAGGTAGAGAAAATAGAATATGATGATAGTCCTTGCTTCATTTTCCATCTAATTGTCGAGACACTGTCTGTTAAGTTGCGGAACTCCACGTCACATTTTGTCTTGTTACCATAGTGAGGAAATTAAAATTATTAATTCCTTCCAAATGTGAATCAAGCCCTCAATTGTCGTGTTATTAATCAGATGTCTGATCACTGTGCCACGACAGTGAAATATAACAAATAAATAAAAATATTTTTTACTTTATATTCGATAAAGTTTTATACATAAAATAGTATTTAAAACTTATGTATAAAATATGCATAATACTATAATAAAATAAATATGTACTTTTCGTTATAGTTCCTCCATTTTATATCATTATAGACTAGATTAATATTTTTTTTTATTTTAAAATTAATTATAGTGTTAGATCACTCTATTCTTGGTTTCAATTACATAGATTTTGAACACAACACGAACCATAACTATAGTTGTGGCACTACGGTAGTCACCAATACTTATAGCTAACAATTGTGAAAAAAAAGCAATATATATATAGCATAGCAACAACAGCTTTAAAAATACTGTACTGCGGAGACCTAATAAATCGTGAGTGGCGGCAGGATCAAGGGTAGTTTTTTATCCTCGACTTTTTTATGTGCCGTTAAGTTGCCTCCGAGTTCTCTTACTCCGCATTCCTGGGAGCTTACCAAACGTCGTACAAGCTTGTAAATGGATTTGTTCCTATTCATTTTGAAACTGAAATTATATATAGATAGTACATTTGATTTTCTGAGGCTTTCCTGGCCTAGTGGGTTTGATCTCTACTCGGAAGAATGATTAAATTAAAATTAATTTTTAGAGGCCAGTCGTGGCGCAGAAGCACAAGCGTGTGGCTGTAAACTGAGCTCCTGAGCTCCACTGCTTGACATGAAATGTCTTGGAATTGGGGCAGGTGGGGAGCGGAATGATTTAAGATCTATGATTTTCCGCTTATTTACTTTATTGTCGCTATCAAGCAATAGGCGAAAGTTTGGGCGGTACTCGCGGCTGTTGGGGATTCAATCTTCTTCGGGAATATTTATATTTGTAGTCTCTAACACAGTGCTTCAATATTTTAATGCCTTCTCTCATTTTGTGAAAATGGGAAATTTACATTTTCTTGATTATAATTTTAATTCAGAACAGGTAAATAAAAAAAGAGTTTCGTTACTAATATTAATACTCTGTTGTCAAAATTGCATGCTCCCGAATACACACAAATACCTACCCCAGTTATTTAACAATTTGTGAGCTTAGCAATTTCCCCTGTGCCGTTTCCGCTTGTTTCACTATTATCTACATCAGGTTTTACCATTGACTTCCGGTGATATAAGTAGGTCGTGACTTGTTTGAAATAAGCTCTGAAATATCTTTTCATGTATATACATAAATCTTCTGATGATTAAAATATCAAATATTAAAAGTTTTATGTAGAAGAATAAATACACATAAACAAATATATATTTTTTTACAAATATAAGTATTAACAATCAGGACCTCAGGACCAGTCTTCTTAGTAAAGTGTTGAGTATCGTCTCCTGTCGCCAAGAAGACCGGCATTCGATTCCCTGTCGTAATAGGGATTAAATTCCGCCAGTCACACAATGTTTTGAATTTGGGCGAAAGTATAAAGACACTGACTGAATGACTGAATGTCACTGAATGTTACGTGGGATAAAACGTTAGAAAAAAACATATCCTACGTTTGTAGGGTATTTTTTCTAACAACATTATCATTATCTTTTATAATAACATTATTCCGAATTTTATTTACATGTAGTAGTGAATAGAGGCCGTTTTTTATTTTAATAAAGGTATTAAAAACTAGTTGTTGAATAATAATGATACCAACACAATTATAAAGTAAGCTTTTATAAATTATTTTTACAATAAATATATGTACATAATGTATTAATTATAAATTAAAACTTTTAAAGGCCATTAGACTAAGAAGACTTCAAAATTACACCCGTCATAAAATTAAATAACTCTAAGAATACTTTCTAAGTCGATTAAGAGTAGAATTGTAAAATAAAATCGGCCATTACGTAGAACTTTCAACGATTTGTTACCTTTAAGCTGGGTTACCCTCTAACTGGGGTAATCTCAGTAAATATTGGACGCACAGAGCAATATTGTAGAAGTGGCATTGGTTTAGACGAAAAATAGTTATTTCTTGTTAATTATTTTAATTAGGTACAATATTTTAGTTTCTTATTTTTATTAAAATAAAAATGATAGTTTTTTTTTATTTTTCGCATGATACTAGCGAGATAGCCAGAGTTACAGATAAAATTCCTTCGTCTCGTCTACTACCATCATCTTATTCATATACACATTGTCACACCACAGATACGATTAACCGAGGTTTCTCTTTGCACGTTTTACCTAAGCTCTTCATATGTTTCTTATTATTTTCTTTCCAGAATGGCTTAAAAAAAGCTTAAAATTCACTTTGTTCTGATTCTTTAACACTTTTTATGGTGGATGGAATCGAATACATATACTCGTAATATATCAACAAGATATTATAAGCCAAAATTTGATATTTTTATTAAATTAGTTTATTATTATTAAAATAGTTTACAAGTATGAGTCAATGCCGTTTATGCTACTTTTGAATAAATTTTCCATTGTTCTAAGGTGTTTATCAGATAAAACTTGGTGAAGGGTTAATTCAGTCTAGGGTTGGGGTGTAATTAATATTGATTAAGCATCGATATGTAGTTGAAAGGATCGAATAATAATTACATGTTATTTCTTTGTTTAAGCGGAATGAGATGTAAATGAATATAGAATAACTACATTAATGTAGTATCTAACAGTATGATTTTTTCTTTTATATTCGTATTTACTGGTTATCTATGGTCAGTATGATAGTGTGTCGGTAAACACGATGAACGAGCGATTTTAATTTTTGTTCTGGTAATAAGACAAAGCGCAGCGTTGTGTTCCCCCACTCAATACTCAATGCTCAAAGTGTGGGAAATCGTATCTTACCTCTGCCTGAACTATTATATACGTCGGATACAGCATGAAGTTAAAATTCTCAATTGTTTCTTTTATGACCATAAATGATGACGTTGTCCGTTTGACGTTGGGAACGTTTGGGAACGATTAATTATATAGATTATAGATAAATAAATATCAAACAAATCAAATAAAAACAAAATGATATTAGACGCCATAATTAAAAAAAAATTTCATCCATCGTCATAACAATAAAACAAACACGTATTATACTCGATGACCTTTACCATCTATTGTAAGGGAACTTCTAAACCACGATATAATGGGCCAAAATGTGATACGATAATAGTCCTTATTGCTTTATAAATACAGAACAAACCTGTATAACACATTCAAGCGATTTTTGAAAAGGAGAAGGGATAAGATCCAATGGACGTTTTTACTCAAGGGCTCTCCAGTTCATAGTAACGAGTGTCGTGCGAGCAAGACGAACGGCCCTTTTGTTGACAGGTTAATGACATGGACTTTTAATGTCATCATGTGGACAGAAAATGCATGGAAAAGATGTTTGACAAAAATGATATTTTTAGGTTTGCTTGGTAGTTTTACAAATATTGAACTTACTTTACTTTTTATTACTTTTTTTGTTCCCTTTGTATCAATATACAAATAACTAATACACATTTGCATTTTTTTTTAATTACGCTATATCCCGTACATATTAGGGTAGGCTGGGATAACCTAGTTAAGGCACTTCGTTCGATTCTGGAAGTATTGCATATTGAGTAGCGGATTTCATCGCTTCGCTTTGCCTAGTCACAAGAATGAAGAAATGATAATGATTAAAGTTTCATTTCTTCGAGTGGAAATTGAACCCACAACCTATCGCATTATTTGTATGTTTGTAAAATTTTAACGGCATTTAAAGGCTAATTGTTGTCTCTACGTTCGATATTTAGTTAATTGTTAAATAAATAAGAAAATATTTTTTATTATCGAAAGTCAAGTTATTTCTAGTTTGGACTAAAAGCTAGAGTTCAGTAGGTACGTACAAGCCAAATACTGGAATAAAAAAATATATTGACAAAAGCTTAAAGTAAATAAATTTATGATAGTTTTGTTATAGTATGATTTGTTATAGTTTAAAATATCAGAATTATTTTATTGGCTTTATTTAAATAATGGAAGTTGAAATAAATTAATATTTTTATTTATATATTGTAAATAGTTATAGCTTTTGGTTCAAGATTTAATAGTTAACTAAGAAAAACAAGGAAATTAGTAGCATTTAGATAAATATGTAGTTTAAGCTTTTTTTTTGTATAACGGGGTGGGCTGAGAACACGTAGTGTAAAACCGAAATGTTTTTGAGATATTGCATGTTAAATGGCGGAATTCAGCGCCTTCGTTTGCCTCGTTACCAGAGCAAGGACATTCAAATATTATTTTTTTACTCCCCAAGTGAAATTCGACCCACAACAGTCGCGCTTACAGTCACTCACTTATTCCCCAGCGCCACGGCGGCCTCAACAGTTTAATATAAAATAAAATAATTCCGTTTACTTTCAGTTAAGTGAAAAACGTAAAAAATGTAGTTATATTTAAATGATTTACGGCACAAATGTTCTAAGCTATTAAACAATAATGCACGAGCAAAGCGAGGGTTCGCTAGTAGTAATTACAAGTAATGCGGCCGGTGTAGGCCAACCGGCGCCAGCAGTAAAGGCTTTATCGATCATGTCCAGAGCGTTGTCCCTCTAACATAATTGGCAAGTGAAACTAAGGCAAAAAATACGATATATCAGACGAAGTTTTGGAGTATACAACACGTTTAATTAATTAGGTTAGGTTTGATTGAGGTTATCTATTTTAGGATAATAAGCAGTTGATCGATGGTAGCCGATTCGTTTTTCTTTTGGAGAAAGATTTTACAAAAAAATAATTAAATATATTAGTAGTAGTGTAGTTAGTATTCTTGTTGTAATTGGTAATCTGGTTCTATTACTGTACTATTTATTAGAGACATTGTACTTATGGTATTTTTTTAGCTTTACGCTGTATTCCGCACATTGTAGGTTGGGCAAAGGGAACCTGTGAATATAGTTAAGACACTATTCTCATTAAGACACATCTATACCTCACTTTCCGAATTCTGGAGGAATTGCGTTTTGAGTGGCGGAACTCACCGGCGCACCAAACATGAAAATATTTTATTTCCTCCAGTGAGAATCAAACCCACTACTTGTCGCGCTTACAGTCTCAATACGGCTGACTTCTATGTATTACACAACGCTACTATGTATTAGATTATTAGATTATTTCAGCTACGGGTGAGTCTTAGCCTGGTTCAGAATATTTTTCCACTTCCTTCCATTTCTGGACTTTCCTTTCCAAGTTTTAATGATTAATTTTAAGTTCTTGTTCAATCGATCCATCTGAGCTTTTCCTGCTTTGGTTTGGATCGACGGAGAACCGTCCATCCGTCTTACCGTACAACAAACCTTCGGATATTCTGGTTTCACTCGCTCTCTCTAAATTTCATATCCATCGTAGACTTCCTCTGTCTGATGAAGTCTGATGGGTTTGATTTAATGTGGGAACACGCATATGTGTTATACCTAAATACCTATACTTAATTACTAATCTAAATACGTCATTCCATGTTGAAAACACACGAAAACTAGCAGCAAATGGTGTTTCTTTTTCATTTTGCATTCTTTTCATACCGAAGCGCACACAGTCATAAGAAGTGAACCGCCTTTGCTTTATCCTGAAGCTCACGGTATAGAAAAATCAACATTTTGTTATAAAGAAGTCAGTTTTATACGCAGCCTCGACATATTTACGTTACATCTTTGTAAGCGAAGTATAAAATGTTAGACGTTGAATTATTAGGGGAGGCAATTAAACATATATTTGCGAGCGATTATAATTAGAAAATTCGCGAGCGAAGAAATGAATGAGTTCATTCATTATTAATATTTTATTTCCCCGAGAAGGAGTCGAACCCACAATTTACCCACCCAACCCACAATTTATTATCTATACCTACTTACGTAACGATTAAGCCTTGTCAATATATACAAATCATCAACCCAGAAAATCTTTTTTACGAAAACAAAGTGATCACATTTAGAATTTTATGATTACTATCCTTGTAAAACAAATTTAACGAACGAACCATAAAGTGAGAGCACATTAAGGCCAGTTAGCGGACTATGGGGCAATCTGCCGGCAAATTTGATGGGAATAGACAAACGAGCGGATATTAGATAGTGTAGGACATGAGAAATAACTGTTTAATGTAATTAATTGGTAATAATTGTTTCACAATTTGTGATTGCTAATAATTGTTGAAATTATAGTCCATATCTAAGCTAATGTTTGATTGCATACGATGGTCATAAGTTATCAAAGTGTGTGACGAAGTGACGTTTATGGATTCGATTCCCACTCCGAGCATGAATTATTATTTAATATTTACGTTTCCACGCTCCGGTAACAAGACACACCGTGGCGTTGAGTTCCCACACTTTTAACGTTTTAATTACTCGGATATTTAGATAATTTGGCGGAAAGTGGGGAAAGGAGTATATTCTTAGATTTAATTTTTTTTTGTGAAATCGACGATTTCTCATAGGGTAAAGGTAGGATAGTTGCCTCGGACGGATACATGCCTCAGTTTCAAATGCTCTATATTAGACGTGTTGACGGTGTTTCTTTTTGATCATAATTAAAAGCGTCCCCCGCGTAGACCTCAGTGCGGCATAATCCTTTGAAGTAGGCGCACGCGTTTTGCCCGTGTGAGTAAAAATCTTCTGCGGCGATACTTTGACGAGTGTAAGTATTATTATTGGTAAGTAATCTCCGTTAAATATTTTATAACTAATGGCGGTTTCAGTAAAATAATAATTTTTTAGAATACATTAGAGTTTAAATTGCACTGTTTATTACGTTGTATTGTTAAATATTTTTTATTTATTTCGTAAATCAAAAGGGCAAGTATCCGTATCAAAAAGGATAGTTGCCCTACTTTCTTTTGCGGATTGTTGCCCTAGGGCAACAATCCCCATCTATACATTTTAACGAGTAAACAGTTTTTTTCTTAGTTATTTTTTTCATTTGGTTTACCTTTTTTTATAAAAAAATTTATTATAAAAAATTATTATAAAAAAATAAGATTATTACGTATCTAAGTACTGATTGTATTTTACTGATGGTATTTTAACACTTCTAGGAAAATACCCTGTCCTTGGCTTCGAAAATGAAAAAAAAATGAAAGATACTAGTCGTATCTCATATACTAAAACTTGGAGACGCAGGATTTCCTCCTAAAAGGAGTCTAATTCGCCAATTAGCCTATCAGTTTGCCGAAAAACTAGAATTGAAGCACAATTTTAACAACGAAATTAAAATGACTGGACCGCAATGGTTGAAAAGCTTCCTTGAAAGAAATCCCGAAATAGTCGTGAGGCAAGCTGAGGGCTTGTCAATTCAAAGAGCGAAGGGTCTAAGCAGGGCCGAAGTAGCCAAATTTTTTGATCTTCTCATAACCGTCTTAACTGATTTATTAGAGACACTGAAAACATATTAAAAGTAAAAAATGTAAATTCAAAAAAAGGAAATACCAACAAAGAAGTTAAAATTGATAATTATTGTGCAGAATATTTTGAAAATTATAATTTAACTAAATCAAAATCAGATTGGATCCAATGTGAGATGTGTCGAATGTGGTTGCATGAAACTTGTACAACATTCAAAAAGCATTACATGAGATGTGGCAAGTTGAAAACCTTGGCTTCTGGTGATAATCAATGCTAATGGCAAAGTTATTTCCATAATTATTTTTAATATTTAAGATAAATACTAATATTTAATAAAAAAATACATGTTCAAATTAAAAAAATTAAAACCTTAGTATTTTTAAAGTTTTGATTAGGTAATTTAACTTATCTTAGTACTTGGTACTCAATAAAGGATCTCAGTAAGAAATTAGGACTGAATACTTAATTAATAGATCCTATGCCAAAGCTAATTCTTATTTTGTTTATTGTTATATCTTTAAAATATGTAGTAATATTTAATTATTATTTTGTATACTTAATTATCATTTTGGAGTCTATTTTTGTTGTAATTTTATAATCATATTAACGTTAATTAGTACTTAATGAAAATTTGTGTTCAATAATAAAAAGTGAATACTTAAATTAATATAAGTTCGTTTTTATTTGAAAAAAAAAAAACAGACAGGCAAGTATCCCCCGAACCATTTTTAACGTTAGGCTAATATCCGCCATAGTAGGCAACTATCCCCTTTTTTAGAGGTAACATAAAACAGGATAAACTCAAAACTAATAACATTTATATTTGAAAAAATAGGCTAAGGTAGAAGATTAATACACTATATTTGAAAATTCACTTTGATTACGTAATGTAGTGGTATACATTTTTAATAAAAGAGCCTTTTCAAAAAGTGGGGCAACTATCCGGCTTTTACCCTATGTGGAATGAACCTGGACGATAACGAAGATGGAATATTTAGAACATTTAAATGACTTATCATCATTATCTTTCATGTACATACATTGCTCCATATATTCTATTATAAAAATGTCTATTCACGTTATACTAATTCGACCTAACGTATAAGGTCATGCCGATTGTAAATATTCGCAAAGTTACGATATACCAGACAATGATAGGGCTCACGCAATGCTTAGTCTTAATATAATCATTTTTGAAAGTAAAAATACAAAGACAATCTGGCAAAGAAAGGTTTCTTCTTTTTATCTCTTTGCCAGAGATTTAAAAAAAATATTGATCTCAACGCCGTATTTTGTCTTAACAGAGCAGAGAAATGAAAAAAAAATATTTTTGAGTTGGGATCGAACCCACAAGCATCACGTTTATAGTGAGACAAAGTCCTCTTACGCCTTCGATTTTTAAAAATTATATATTTTTATTTGACAAGCCTTATATGTATATAATATTTTAATTTATCGCAGTTAAAACAATGTATCGCAGATGTATGTAACAAATTATTCTATGCCGTGAAATTCCGAATGAATTTTCAATACATTCCGGATGTATAAGATAAAGTTCGTATCTTGATAATTTAAAAAACTCACTCGGCAGAGTTCAAGAGTTCTCCTGAAGTTACTTAAATTATTGCCCAGAGCGTCTTACGTTATCGAAAATCTTCTGGGATTTTATGTTCGATAGTCTCGATGTAGTGTTAAAAGTTCTATTTCTATGAATATAGTATATATTAGAAACTAATACTGGTTTTCTTTTAATTTTTGTTTTTTTTTTAATTTTAGAGTTCCGTATATCAAAATGAAAATATGGAACACTTACAGTACAACGTTGTTGTCCATCTGTCCAGCTGTCGAGATTATTTATCTCAAGATCGAGTGGAGGTAGTAAGCTGAGACAAATATCAAATATTTAGGTTTACGGTCCCCTGGAGCACAGAAAAAATCAAGCATCTAATTCAACGAGATCAAAAGATACGAGAAATTGTGTATCGTTTTTGCTACATTTTATATGAAATTCGTGGCGTAGTCTATTTGACTGGAACTTGACTTTGAAAAAAAAAAAGTAGGTAAATATTAACTAAGACCCAAATGCATTAGAAAATTCTTAATCTGTGTTAGGAGAGCTTTACAACATAAATATATTTGTAATCAATAAACTATATATATAGTAGACTGGTGAGAAATGCAAACAGTAAGGTAAATACCTAATCAAATCGATACTGCGTATTGCCAATAAGAATAATATTTTTAGGGTAGGATTTTATTTCCAAAATTATTGACAAATAGATTTAAATTATTATATGATACGAAAGGCTCTATTATTTTTACTTATTAGAAAACGAGATTTATTAGAAAATAACGAGAGTAGACCTAACAGTCAGCCATATCTCAATATCTGCTGAAGCACTGAAAATCGCCGAACATACATGCCAGGTCACCATGAGGTCCCATACCCATAGACCATCTTTGATCTGTTTCATACTACCAAATCAACTAAATTCTAAGATAACCTCAAAATTTTCTCCTTTTCACATAGTACAAAATGATCACACAATACATCAAAAATAAATACCATTTACGTATGACTCCTAGGAAAACCTTTGCCCAACCACTAATGTGTCGCTACTTTAGTTTTCTTTATTACCATTCAACGTGTCCGTAACGCCTGGGGTAACGTTTGCGGACCTTACTTTGACGCTACCTCCACCCAATTAGCGGCCCATGTGTTATACCAAAGTCCTTCATAAAAGGGTCCTTTCTTATCTTCTTTAATATATACATTTCGAGTTAATTGCTTTTTGATGCTGCCAAAAATATTGTTGCTATGTTGTAATTACTTTTTGGTATTTAACATATAACTTTATATTTTCACTTTCGTTTTAAATTTTATTACTGGTCTTTTTCCAGTTGATAGTAAATTAGAATTATGAATTTCTTTTTCCATGCATTTGCATGCAATCTATTAGTATTTTTTAGGAACCTAAATGACTTTTAAAATGATTCTATTCTGTTCTTTGACCATGGCGTTTCGAACGTGTCAGTTGAGGACTAATTATATCGCCAATGTCACGATAAATATGGTCTAGTAAAATCTATATGTAAAAGTCTACTTTTTGCCTGTTTGACGAAGTCAATATCAAAATCTTGTCGGTTATGGTTTTCTAACTTACTCTGCTCCAAAAGTGTATTTATTGTCAAGAAAACACGCGACCACCGCATCTAGGCTCACATAGGGTGTATAAGTCAAAGTTTTCAAAATTTATGCCCTCGTAAAGTGTTCACCCTTCGCTCTCTGACCCTCGCGTATGTACGTAATGTTTTCTAAATTAATATTAGCATACCACTCTCATATTCTCTTTTATACTCCCTGAAACATCTTTCTGAACTTATGGTAGGTTGACATTGGATTTGAACACTAATTACTTGCTTTGAATTTTGAAATTTCATTTATTGTAGAGTTCATTTGACCTTATACTTCAGTGGAGTGACTCTTTCAATAGCAAAGAAATTTTAAATTATTTTAAAACAGAAATTTTGTTTCAAATATCACTGAGACTCAATAATTACACAAAAATATCGTGAGTTAAAAATATGTTTGCAGAATGGTAAGAATTTTCGAAATGAGGGTGGGCCAAACAGCATGATATTAAATTAACTAAGATGATAAGAATAAAAAGAAGAATATGATGAGATGATAAGACATTCGTGGCTCAGATACTATATATAAAATAATATACTTCAACATGTGTTATGCAGAAAGCCGATTAAGGTCGTCGATTCCCACTTGAGGAGACGAAATATTTATTTCCAGCTCTGGAAGCGCAAAAGCACGGCGTTAATTTCCGCCAGTCAACATGCATTGCCTCAAGGATTTCACGGAAATTATAGAACGAAAGTGTCTGAATGGGAAACGGAATGTCTTAACGCTAGGTTCCTAGATTCTCTCTGCCAAACCTACTATGTGCAGGATACAGCGCAAAACTGATAATACAACGTATAATGCTCTTTGTACGTAGGTAAACTTTACTAAACGTAATACTTTAAGTTCCACCACTCAGCACTCAGTGTCTAGAGAATTGAACAGAAGGTGGGAAACAGAGTGTCTGATGTAAGAAAAAAATAGAAGCTACTATTTTTCTGCTTTCAAATGTAGGTATGAGTTAAATATTTACTTTGATCAGTACTAAACGTCTAAAAATATATAGTAAATTACTGACTATAAAATAAATATAATCTTTAATTGGTTAAAATAAAGTGTCTTTCAATAGAAACCTTTTTGATATTAGTAAGTAAAATTAATTTTTTAAATAAAATGTAATAATTAATTAGTTTGCAAATTGTTTGCAAATTGTAAAGAAGAAACATGATCTTAACAATATTAATATTTTCAAGCACAAAAAATTATTGGACTTATTACAATAACAAGGTCGCTTAGAATTAACGAAGCTTTAATGTCTTGTTAGTGTGTATAAATAAATACATTTTATTATGTGTAATAATTTTCTTTTTTGGGTTTCGTACCTCAAAAGGAACATGAAGGAACCCTTATTTTTTGTTTGGTTTGCCTATCCGTCTGTAAAGATCATTTATTTCCAGACTGTATAAAGCTAAAATTTTGAAAGCATTGATAAAATTCGCCGCGTAAACAAGACGTTTAGGATAATTCCCATGGACCTCCTGTTATGAAACTTAGCACGATGTGAGTAACTTGTATGAATATAGGAAAAAACTCAAAAAGTGAAAATTTGTAGATATTTCACATATAAAGTCATTTCATATCACAAATTTATATTTGTAGCTCATTTCATACAATGAGTGCACACGCCAGTAAACTTAAATTTGTAAATTCCGTTGTCCTACAATCCTGAAATAGGTACAGAAGCCTAGGTGGGTGCGTTCGACTCGCACTTAACTTTTTTTCCATAATCAACTCACTTTTTATAGAGTCAATATATAAATAATAGCTACAAAGACAGTTTTTAGAGGACTCCTTTAATTAATTCTTAGTCTTTCAGCTTTTTATCTTTTCTTATTTTGTTTACGTAATTATTTATTCGCTATTCTAAAAAGATTAACGACATAATATCATTACTATTTTAGGATTAAAATAAAGACATTTTTTTTGAGATTGTCTTTTTTGATGGGATTGTGGGTGTCTTGAAACTGATCTATCTAGCTTTACGAAGTTAAAATAATATTAAATCAGCTTCACGCTATATCCCACACACAGCAGGGTAGGCAGAGGGAACCTGGTGTTAAGACACTCCGTTCCCAACTTTCTGCCGAATTCTGGAGGCATTGCGTGTTAAGTTGCAGAGCTCAACGCCGCACTTAGCCTCGACACCAGAGCTAAGAAATATAAATATAAATTTAACTAAATATTTCATCTCCTCGAGTGGGGATCGAACCCACAACCAGTCGGTTTTACAGTCACACTTCGTGGCTGACTGGCTTCTAAAAAGTAAAAATAAAAGCTCACTCAGCACACAGCAAAATAAATATTATTATTCAATAATTACTTGCTTTTGATTTTTGATTTCTTACTATATCCAAAATAAAAATATATTTAAAACATTTTTTTTATTTATTTTGCATAATGTTAAAGTTATACGTGTAAGAAAATAAGATTAAAGGGATCTAGCCAGCCTTTCTAGCTAGTATGTGTAGGTCTGCGTACGTTGGCAGAAGTGCATTGTCTTGTAGTGTTGAGAAAGAAATATCGATACTATTTATCGACATAATTATAGCACCCTGTTCTCTGCTTTTCGCCAGGATTCGAGACATTTTCATATATGGTATCGAGGAAAAGCGCGGTCTTGAGTTTCGTTATTCGCGCAATGCCTCCAGAATAGGGAAAGTGGAGAACAGAGTGTCTTAACACTAGATCTTCATTTATATATATATATATATATATTGCAGAAAATAATATTTACACTTCTTTGCACTATTTGAATTAACACTTAATCTATATATATAAGAAAAGGATAGAAGAGTCGATTCTGTACATAAAAGATATAATAAGAATAAAAATTAGGTGGGTTAACATATCGCTTATAGAATCTAAAGAACCACTCAGCTGAATTATTGTGTTATATATAATAATATTTTTAATACATAATATTGTATAAAATTATACTGAATTCTAAAGATGTTTTTATATTATTTCGTGGCTGCGGGAACGCTTCGTTATTTATTTTCTTTGAAAATATATATTATTGTATTTTTATCTTTGTTATAGGTAACTATTGCTGTTAATTTCAAAAATACAATATTTATAAAAAAAAATTGCGATATTTTCTATTACTAAGCATTTTTCACAACCACGAAACACGAAATCACAAGTATTATTAAATATTTATTAATTAACTTAACTTAACTTAACTTCACGCTTTATCCCTAGCGGGGTAGTCAGAGAGAACGGAGCGCCAAACGCTACGGTCTTTGCATACCTCTTTCGCCTCGTCCACTGTCATCAACCTCTTCATACATGCCCTCCGGGGGATCCTCATGCTTTTTACGTGACCTTCCTCCAGTATCTTTGATACTGTGTTTTCGAAGGTCAACCGAGGTCTCCCCCTACCTCTCTTACCACTTACTTTTCCATCATAAATCTTTTTTGCCATTCTTTCCTCGCTGATTCGTTCGACGTGCCCAAACCAGCTGAGCACGTTCTTCTTCATTCTCACAGTGACATCCTCGCTGGTACCTGCCATTCTGTGTACCTCTTCATTGCGGATTCGATCAGCTAGGCTGACTCCGCATATCCTACGAAGAGATCGCATCTCCACAGCATTCATCTTTCTTTCATTCTTCTTCTGTAATACCCACGTTTCGCTGCCGTATAACAGGGTCGTTACCAATGCGATAATTCGACTCCAAGTCTGGACACCTCGTGTAGCTGCGCCAGCCTGTGAACAGACCCCTTATTCTAGCAACTACTAGATAGTGGTCTGTTCCCAGATCAGAACCCCTAAACACTCGTGTGTCCATGACTTGGCTTCGACAAAATGCCAAGTCATATTTATTTATTCAACTTATATATTTTATTTATTATTTTGGCTTTTCAATGTATGTTATAGAAAATGTATTAAATATTAATTTATTTTGACCAGGTATGAACGTAAATTTTCTAAAATAATGAACTTTGAGATTGACCTGGAGAAATCTTAAATAATATATTATTTTTAACACATTTTGTCGATATACTCACATCACTACCGCCTCGTCTTGGAGAGGGCTCAAGAGGGGTCGTGGCCTATGTACGTTTCATTTGTCTCGACGTGCCTGAATTGTCTCAGCCTACTTGCTAGCCTTAGTTTAGATATTTTCTTGTAGGATACGAGTATAATCAAGCTTTAAAGACGAGCTAAGAAGTTTACACAATTTTTTTATGACAAGATATTTATTGTATTGAAATTTTAATAAAAAACGTATATTATCTATAAACGTTTTTATTAAAATGATATATAGATCTAATTAATAATTATTATGTTTCTCTTTTCTTAAGAATCTTAGGCTGTAAAGGACTATTATTATTTTAAAAATAATATGTATATATTTCATAGCTTTTAAAATATAAATTAAATATGAGAATGGTAAACTGTAGATCAAAGTTACATATTATGTACAAAACACCAGTTATATATATTGATAGCTTTTGAAATATTATAATATGTTTTGGTTAAGAACATCACTTTTTTACTGTCTGTAATTTTTATTATTATGTTCTCCGTACAAGACAGATAACACAACACCAAACAACTATAACTTAAAAACTATAAGTAAAACAATTAAAAGCCTCAAAAGATTAACGAAAGCTGACGACTCTCCTACAAATTGTGCATTATAAAATATCTCTTTGTATTCGCCCCAGAGCTGGTAAAGAGGCAATTTTTTTCTGACCTACTCTTTCATTCATCACGACCTCTATTGACACAGCAGATTTAGTTCAACGGTTATGTTAAGCTGTTAATTACTTTGAATCTGTGTTAATGCGCTGATTGTATCTTAAATTGAATTATATTGTTTGTTAAATTATATTAAATGAAATTTTATTATTACACAGAACATTTTGATTGATTTGATGAGGTCCAGGACTGTAATCAGGACGGTTTTGCACTCTTTGAACAGAAAGTAAGGACTGCTAAAAAGAGCAATAAATTTAACACTAGGTTCGGTTAGGTTAGGTTTGACACTAGGTTTTTTATAACATAAGATAATACGCGAACCTGAACTGGAAAACGTGATAATATTTAATGACGAGGCCGGTCGTGGCGCAGGGGCACAAAGTGCGACTGTAAAACCGACCGGTTGTGGGTTCGATCCCCACTCGAGGAGATATTTACTTAAATTTATATTTCCATTTCTTCGCTCTGTTGTCGAGCCAAAGCGTGTCGTTGAGTTCTACCACTCAACGCTGCCTCCAGAATTCGGCAGAAAGTGGGGAACGGAGTGTCTTAACACTAGGTTCCCTCTGACTACCCCGCTGTGTGCGGGATATAGCGTGAAGCTGATAATAAAAAATAAAAAAAAATACGAAAGTCAATTTAATCACATAAAGATTATCGATTTGAATTTACTCTCAAAGTGTGACGTTTAAAAGTTTCACTTCCATTGAAGCCGTACTAAATACCTGAAAGCACTAACTGAATAATGAGCTAGGTATTCCCAGTCTAGGCAAACATAAATCACGTCTCAATCTATAAGCTGACCGAATTTCAACTAATTTCTCGAGGGGCTTTGTATAACTATACAAGAGCCGCGGTCAGTCTAAGTGAACAGTCAAAGGTGCGTTTGTGTTCAGACCATTTACTAGTCCTAGTTAATATTAGTGTTATGTAGTAATAGTTTAATATAATATGCTTGATAATAATTATTAAACATATCGTTATTTATAAAATACTAAATATTTAAGTAATTATTTCAACACATTTTTATAAGTTAAGCAAAACCCAAGTACTAAAAACTTTTGTCAAAAAATCTCTACAAATTCACACCATTGAATAGTACAATATAATCTAATCTTATAACATATCTATTTAAACATATTTATAAAAAAAGCTATAAAATCACATATTTTTACGACTGACGTATAAAACCTAATATTAAATAGTACTTAACATTTAAGAACTGCTTCTGGCACTCCAATAAGTCGTGCTTGAGCAAAGCATGAATATTTGCTTAGTCCTCGTGGTCTGTATAGTCTAGCCCATATTTACCATTGCATACCGACCTTGTCCAGCATTAAGTGATTGTTCGGTTTATGCCAACAAACTGCTATTACTATAAATTATGTTTCTGCGGCCACTTGGCTTGTATGCATGGAATTACTAAAATTACATAAATTGTTATTTTACCTAAATGTACCAAATTAAAATGTATAGTAATGTGTTTCTCTAATTAAATCAATAAATATGTCAGTTGTAATATGTAGTTTGTATGAGAAATGAAATTAAAAATAATCAATCATTTTTTTCTTAAGTACTGAATGAATTTGATATTTTTCTGTGGTTCAAAGCATTATTGTACTTCTAGAAAGATAGGATTTAGAAGAATAATATTTAGCTTCACGCTGTAATCTGCATATAGCTTGGTAGGCAGAGAGAACCTAGTGATAAGAAACACCGCTTAGCTTAGTGAAATAATACATGAAATACAAATAAGTCATCCTTGTGAGTAAGAATCGAACCTACAACCGTCGCGTTTACGGTCAGACGCTGTTCAAGAATAAAAAGATTTAGTTGCACATTTAAAAAATATTATGTGAGTTTAGTTAGTTACATTCTCGTATATTTTTAGAAACTTAAGAGCCAAAACAATAGACATCTCCCACACTAAAGATTAAAATTGCAACATTAAAAAAGGGTGTAGTAGAAAGATAAAATGGCATTTTAATTATGCATTTTTAATTATCTTTCATCGTCAAGGCAGTTGGTAAAGCGTTTAGACTCAAAGGTTACTTTTGCAACGGTAGTGTAACTTATGTTAAAAGGATTTTTTTGCGTTGTTATGAATACAAATATTTAATGAAATAAACTACTCAAAAAGGGGTTTTTTTTTCAAATATTTTTTTGTAACAACATTTTGTCATTTTTCAAATAAACAATTAAAACAAATCCTTCCGCTAGTTTTGAATTTATAGAAATCTTCAAAAACGTTCTCCACCTACAGTTCCATTCAACATCGTTCATAGCTTAACATAATATGACGTATTTTTACAATACCACATAGAATTAATACTAGAACATTACTACCCTACTACTCCTCTGTCAATCCCAAAGCAGCATATCCAATTTTACCATAGAAAAAAAATGAGCTAACTTAATTAAGGAAACCTATAATGTGACGCAATCGATTAAGGGATCCAAAGGAAAAAAAGTCGTATGTCCACGAACGTGCTGTGAATAAGAAAAGATAGGATAGTATAGGCTGAGGACAAATCGCTAGCATCAACGTAATGCCGAGTAAAGCTTCAGCAAATTGTTGAGGTATGTATTAGTTGGGCTTAATTCGAGGATGGAATTTTGATTTTGTGTTATTTTATAATATTTATATGGGTATACCATGTGTTTTTTTTGTGATAGAAGAAATGACAGAAATTAAATATTAAAAGAAATTATAGTCTAGTATAAAGTAGATTACTTCCTTACTTCAGATCAGAATCAGAGAAGGCTAGCTTCTCTGATTCTGATCTTCTTGTTTTTTTGAGGCTTGGAGATGGGAGTTTCTTAACAATAGACTCCATCATAGCTTATCCTGCTATGTGCGGGATATAGTATGAAGCTAAACAATCTAATAAATTCATAAAACATTGGACATTGGACTATATGCGTACGTGCCTACCTATTTTAGTAGGTAGTGTGCACACGTTCTTAAAACGGTATCCTAGTTGTAAAAAGCCCGCAATAAAAACGCAAGGACGCGGCGGCTCTCTGACTAATTTCAAGAGGTTATTCCCGTCCACGCTGACATACCGACCTAGTACTGGATGTGACTAAAGCTTTAAAAAGTATTTTTTTTTTCATACTACTCAATATTAAAAATTTTGCAATTTATGAGATGACATTATTTTTTGACTATTACATTAGGTAAAACCAAGCTTTATCGTTTTTTTAGCTTTACGCTGTATCCCCATGTAGCAGGTTAGGAAAAGGAAACTTAGTGTTAAGACACTCTGTTTTTTCATTTAATGCCTAAGTATTTGCGTGTTGAGTGGCGGAACTCAATGCCGCACCTCACCAGAGAGAGAAAGTGAAAATAATTAAGTAATTTGCCTGAATAGACATTGAACCACAACTGTCGTGTTTACAGTTAAACGCTTATAATCCTGCATACTATATTGTTATTTGCAATATTTATTTATTTATTTCAATGATTTACCAAAGTTATACACGAAGCAATTTGTTAATAATAATAATAACCGCATTAGTAAAAGACTGTGTCCGGCTATTAAAATAGTTTATTTTCTTATATTAAATTTATTTTATTAATAAAATTGTCTAGTCCATCTTTAGAAATATTTTAAAAACCTTAATGGTTGAGGCCTGTCGTGGCGCATCCCCACCCGAGAAGATGAAATATTTACTTCAATTTATATTTCCATTCCATTTCTTCGCTCTGGCATTAAGGCAAAGTGCGGCGTTGAGTTCTGCCACTCAACACGCAATGCCTTCAGAATTCGGCAGAAAGTGGGAAACGGAGTGTCTTAAGACTAGGTTCTCTCTGCCTAACCTGCTGTGTGCGGGATACAGCGTGAAGCTGATTTTTTTTAAATAGTAGTATTTTTTAAATAGTAGCAAAAAACTAAAGTTGTGAACTCTATCTCTCTACTCCATCTCAACACTATTAATATTTTAACTATTACACGTAAGAGAAAGCCATGTGACTATAATTCGTGTAATAGAAAATGTAGATTGGAGTAACTTAATAAAAAGGTAGGCAGATGGAACCTACTTTAAAGAGACACTCGGTTTCCGATTTTCTGTCCCATTTCTAAAACAATGCGTGGTGAGTGGTGACATTCAATGAAGCGTTTTGTCCTGTTACAAGAGAGAGGAAACGAAGACAATTATTCCTCCGAGCGGGAAATGAACCAAAAGCCGTCGCCATAACAGTCAAATGCCATGCTTCTGTGCAAAACATAAGAGCGTAAAGATATTTAACACACCCTATATTAAAGACGCACCATCCAGCGTTTCAACTGACACTGCGTTCCTTTCATTCTTATGCTCCTCATGCCTTGTCGTCTTTTCATTCCTCTTCCCTTATTAGAGCAGTCATATTGCCTAGCTTTTATTTTTTAGTCACCAGTCACGTTTGGGTCGGCAATGAGTTTATTGAGTGGGTTTTTCTTACGTTTTATGATTTGACGTTAAAGTGAACGTTTGTATTCCATATTAATTATTTCTTTTGGAAGATTCTGGTGTGTTTGTTTGTTGATTATTTTATATAGAAAATTTAAGTATTACTATTAATATAAACGAATTATTAGATTATGATTAGGACTTTTGTTTACATTTGAAATTAAAAATAATATTTTGCCTTAATATGGCAATTAAAGTAATATAATCATTGTTGAAAAGTATTGTAAGAAAAAAATCCGATTTTGTTTCAGTTTCGTTTCACGCTGTAGTGGAATTCTGAGTGTTAAGATGCTCATAACTTAACTTAACATAAGATACTAAGACATTTCTCGGTTAAACTGTGTTTTATCCATTTTTAAGCATTCTCTTCAAAGCCGGAAAAAAATAGAGCAGAATGAATGACAACAATAATTTCAATGTCTATTTCACAAAAGTAGGAACACATTAAACAAAAATATACATACATCAATAAATCATTCATATAATTCCTTATCACTTAACATTAGGCAAATCCAAGCAAATCCATCTTATAGTACACAAGTAGGTAATGTTCTGTAAACGGACTAAATATCTGAAACTTAATCGCCCTAGATACAAACTTGTAGCGGCTCGTTTGGGCTGATAGCTAAATCTGGGTTAAATACTGTTTTTGCAAGTTTACACTTCTCAAGAATGCTAGACTGAAATGTGGCTTCTTGGATCATTACAATAGTTTCCAGTTCAAAAATGTTAATTTCTGTTTAAATTATCGAATGAGCTCTTTATATTAGTGGTTCTAATTTTGTTTGGCTTTTGTTTCATTTTAACAGTTTTAGATTTTTCTTTAATAGTACCTGGCTTTAGGGCTACCGCCTATTTACAATATATTACAAAAATTGAATGCCACATTAAGTAACAATAGTAAGTAAAGTAATAGAATTTTATTTTATAAGTGATATATGGTTTTAATGTTTGAATATAATTTTACATAAAAAGAGTAGAATCAGGGGAATCAGTTTTTTCCACGATCTGGTAATATTACAAATCACGAAATTGAGTTCTCTCACTCAACACACATGGAGAACGGAGTGTTTTAACACTAGATTTCCTCTATCTAACTTGGTAAATGCGGGAACCAATTAAGATTTTCGATAAAATATTACCAAATATTACAGAAAACATATAAAAAATATAATAGCCAACCAACAATAACACATGACAAAGTTATGGCGAAAAATCTTACAACTTTTGTTTTGTAAGTCAACACCGCTTAAGTTGTGGAACAAATTTCCTCCCCCGGGCTTACACCCTGTACTATTAAACTCTGAGGACGGAAGTTCCATGATTTGAATCAATTTTCCTCGAACTTTACTGTAATATTGACTGATGGGACATTTCTTTATGTAGGGTGGGTTCTTATACGTGTTTTAACAGGGTGGTTTATGATGGAATGCACATAACCTGTAATGTAAACACGACAGTTGTAGTAACAAAGTAAACGTAGCGGTTAATACCACGAAAGTGGGGAACGGAGTGTCTTATCACTAGGTTCCCTCGGCTATATGTGTGATATAACGTGAAGCCACCTTAGATGAGTGATTACTCTCTTAAGGTTTACTGCTGGATATATGTAGACTTCCTCTTATTCCCACTTCCCACTGGCTTCGTCTATAATATTTTCTCTCTGAATTCTTTGAAAAGTGCCGTCAACGCATGACGTCTACGGTGTATTAATCATATTAGCTAATATACGGTAAATTTATTGTACATTAAATACAAATTCAAATGATCGTACGGCCGCATTAAACATGTTAGAACTGAATATTACAAATAATGGCTTTATCAATGAAGCACGATCTCCAATTAACCTAACTCATCAAGCCACATTGGCTGAACTAATTTCGAAATTAATTCTATAAATCCATACTTTTTGGTAATTTTTTTTGTATAAAACAACCCTGTAATTACTAAAAAATACTTTTAGTGTATTTTAAATATGTGAATATGTCGGTATATACAAGTCGGTATATTTTTTCATAGTTTTGTTTTTCATATAAGCAGAGAATAAGCCATTTATGCAACACTAGTAACACGTCTGTGCTTTAACTTATTTTTATATTAGAGCCAAATTATGCAAAATATTTACATAAATGGTAGTCTAAATGTTATTTTGATTTATATATAAATTTTATCTTAATTTGTTTAGCAGTTTTTGCTTAAAAACGGAAAGTTCATCGATCATTACAAACTTACACATATATAACGTTATTACGATTACGATATTATTAGTAGAATCTTGATCGAAGAACAATTTTTTACAACAAATCTAAAAAGCCTTTATAAAAAAACACACACTTACACAAAAGCTTGGCCGAAAAAAAAGTCATAATAATGGTTTTATACGTTAAATGTTGCGGGTTCGAAATCATATAACGATAGTGTAATCTACATCAGCACGCAATCGAATTTAGTACTAGATCAAACGACTTAAATGCGTCGCCTGTAACCCAAATGTGTCAAAATCACCCCAAAGTCACGCCACGACTTACTGACCGTCGCCGTTATAATATTTTAATATGATGTTCGTGACCTAATAAAATTATACGTAGCCAAGAGCAAAGGCTTTACATAATTTAAACAATAAGTGGTCATTTATAAGCAGAAACGATATCTCAATCGCAATTTTTTTAATGTTTTCAAAAAATTTTAAAGTTAATTTTTCGAGGGTTTTTGCAGCAAAAAAAAATTATATATATATAGCACAAATATATTTATATCATCAATTAGGTAAACTAATTTTATTTAAATATCGTTATGTTTTCTTACCGTCACGATGGATCCCGCAAGTAGTACGGTAAGCAAAGAAACTTAGTGACAAGACTCTTCGTTCCTCACGCGCCACCCAACTTTTAAGATACGTGTTGATGCTGAACATAACGCTGATATTGATATTATTTATATATAAATATATATAATTAAACTTATGTGTATTGTAAATGACCTCAATGAGTTCGTTATTTACCCGATAATCATGGCTTCGCCTCGTCTTAAGATAATGTCGTAAAAGTGACCTTACATTTACTTATTTACTTAAAAGTGACCTTTTAATACATAATATATACTTTACAGACCGGTCTATTATGTTTAATAGCAGTAACTATATAAAAAACGTTTTATCTATAATTTTTAACTCTGTTGCTCATAATTGATTACTAGTACATAATAAAATGTGATACGGTTAAGTATATATGAAACAATTTCTTGGCAAGGTAAAGCAGAGGAAAACAAGCGTCAAGGCACTCAGTTGTCTCCAGAAGTCTATAAAAATATTGCGTGTTGTAGAACGAAGAAATGGAAATAAATACTTAGATTGGAAATCGAACCTACAACTATCATGTACACAGACAAAGTATCAGGCAACTAGCAGGCGACACGATGGTATAGGAAATTATCAATCTCTATTTTTATATGAAGTCTACACCTAATATACTATTCCCGTTACAGTGCATAAACATACGCTTTATAGTAAGGGTGTGTATGAATTAATCAACACAGCTTTAGGACGCGTGTTAACATAATTCTTGATGTTTTATTCACGCTGGAACCCATTTGAAACCCATTTCAACCCATTCTAAGTAGGTACTATTGAAGTTAATTTCGATGTAAAATTTTAAAATTATTTTTTTAAGTTAAACTAGTTTTATAATAAGAAATCATTTTAAAATTGTCTGATAAGCTTACATTATATATCTTGGTTATAAATACTTGTGCTATTTATTGTAAATATCTTGTTATCGCGGAATATCAAAAAAGGATTTTTTTTGTTCCATCCAAACAACAAAATCTTTCACTAATCTAATACAGTAACCTTCAGTGGAAAACTGGTAATTTTATTATTTGATGTTAGCCTATCTTCAATGATTCTAACAATATTAATTTTAAACACAACTGTCACAGAAAATCTTAAAGATATCCTAATTTTAATTACTTGCAAAAACCGTGCAAGACTACTCAAATGATGAGATTGATGTGTCGATTAGTACAAAATGGCCGCCACAACTGAGTGTAAATATACAGCTACAACACCAAATTCCTTAGAAAGAAGAATAGATTATAAAATAACATATAAGAAGTGGCGGTCATATCTACAGCGAAAAAATCCAAAATAAAAAAGGTTATATAAGTTATTTTTAAAATATTAATAGAAAATACAATGATCATGTCTTAATTTATATTTACAAACTTCCATTCCCAAAACCAAATTATTGACGCTCCTCTGATAGAAGATTGGATACTTAATCTAGTTCTTAAGCTCGCCCGCAATTTTGAGATTTAATAATATCAACTAAGTCAATTAATCACTTGCTGGATAATTATGTTTTGATGGGTTTCACTAACAATTTTAAAATTGGTTTTACACTGCTGGCTGCGGTGGTAGTTTTAGGTTCGGTGTTTAATATATAAAAACTACTTTTTGATATAGTGTTATAGATATAACATATAAAATATTTTACCTTTATGGCGTAGTAGTTAGTGCCACTCTAAACGTGATGGTTGTGATACAAGGCTGACCTGTTGAGAAAGAAAGGGGGACTTAACAGTAGCATCCAAAAGCTACCGACTTATAAGTAGGAACGTCTAATCTAATCATAAATTGGCATAAATATATTTATTTTAACAAACAAAACAAAACTTCCAATAAAACTTTTTGTTAAAACTTGTTAGTCTCCAACAATATATTTATTATCTAAGGATACTTAAATATTATTAAATCCTTTAACTATATGCTCACGTAGAAGTCCAAAGTAGAGAGGGGTGTGCCGAGGGAAATCTTAATATGCGTCCTTATACCGCATTAAGAAGCCTTATTAGGGGTAAAGGTACTGTCGATAATAAGCGTGTTAAATAATTTATATTACTTAATATTTTCTTATTATTTTTGCCTATTTATCAACGAGACATATTAAAAAGTCTTAGTTACTTTACTTTTTGAATTAAATTTGTAAAATTGATGTTTCAACTGTATATAAAGAGAACTCCACACTCTACCGAATTTACGATACATTTTGTGTTGAGTGGCGGGACAATTTACGTGTTGCCAGAGCAAGGAAATGAAACTATTAAATAATATATTTCCCCGAGTGGAACCTTGAATCGAACCACTGCCGAACGTCCGCCTTCGCCTACGCTCACATGCCACGACGGTCTCAATAAAAAACGACGTCTTAATAATATATAAATAATAATATTTTAATCTGAAGGATTTGGATGGTTAAACGTGCTACTATTAGGAACGTCTTCAATTTACTATGGAGAGAAATTGGTCGTATCAACTCAGAAACCTTCGTGGGCTCATTCACAACAGCTTTGCTAATCATCATTACATGATCAAATGCATACTTTACAATTCTATTAAAAGCATACGGACAAACATTCATTTTTATATATAAAAATAGGTCATCAAATGCTTTCGTATGATGATGATGACTTGACTTTGGATTTTAAATTTCCAATGTAGCTTATTTAAGATTGCTGTATATTTGCAGGCAAATTTATACCTTGACTTTCAAACGATAACTTTTCTTATTGAACAGATTTTGTTAAAACAAATTGTAAATGTTCTGCTGAGTAAAAGTTTTAAGTAAATTGGCTCAGTACTTTTGAGATCAAGCGTAATCATACAAACAAACAAACAGACAAACAATAAAAAAAATAAATGAAACTATTTTAACCGGATTAATTACATATATTTTGTATTTTTCTACATTTTTGGAAACTTTGTAATACAAATGTATAAAAATACACAATATACGCGATTAATCCGGTTAAAATAGTTTCTTTTAAAATGTGAAATAATCGTGAAATCAAAGAACTTATTAAATAAAAAAAAATATTTGCTTTCTATTATTCTTTTTAAGTCATAAATACTCAATATACAGACAAAATATTTCTACTGTTTTATTATATATAGCCAAAGGACTACTAGTCTTTATCCTAGTCCTTATTAATATTCAGATTAAAACTCTGTATAACCGACGTACCTTACTTGATATCTTTGTATAACTTTCAGTTTCATTTAGTACTTAATGAGGATATAAAAACTTTACAAAACTTGTTGGCTTTAAATTTGCGACTTAAACTCAATGGGTTTATTAGTTGTGAAACTGTTGTGAGGATTCGTAATTTGTTTATCGGCCATTGTAAGATCTTTTAATTTGGAAAGTTTTAAGAACAGCACGTATTGTTACACTATTATTAATTTAACTCTAATTACAAAGAGACCAGTCGTGGCGCAGGGGTACAAATTGTAACTGTTAACGCGATATGTTGTGGGCTTGGAGTCACATTTGGTGCCCTGCGCCTCGAAACGAAACGAAATTTGGCGTAAAATGAAGATCGGAGTTTTTAACTAAGTATTAACTCTACCTAGCAGTGTGCGGGATACAGCGTCACGTTGTATCCCGCACACAGCTAGCTAAGCAGAGACTTGGGTCCCAATTTTGTTATTTGAAGTTACCCCTCTATAACTTCCTATGTGTGGTCTCTATACCAGTCTTGTCACTCCACTTCGATTCATCATGAGTTTTACTAAAGGTTCCAAAGAGATACTGTTGCTAGTGAAGTTAAATATTTCGTACTTTATATATCGATATTTATTCCTTTAAGTACCATAATTTTTGAATTTCATTGCTGATAATTTTAAATAGTGTATCATTGTTTATTTCAGGTAAGAGCTGCTGAAATTCATTATGATTTAACCGAGGCAAGTATATATTTAGAAAGTAGATTAAATGATGTGACGATTGATTATTTATATGAAGACATTCCGTTCCAAATTTTGCGAATATTTTTCTAAAAAGTTGCGGCGAAAATAAAAACAATTTAAATAATTCTTTCTCCGAGTGGGGATCGAATCCACAACCATCGCTAATGAGATGTTTACACGCATATTATTATGTCTTAAAAAAATATTAATAAAATTTTCCCTTTTAATTTTTTAAAGGTTAAAATTAAACAAATTATATAATTTAGAAATATACTCTATAGTTAATCAAAGTTCTTGCTCCCAACTAATATACATAGAGAATAATGTACTTCACATAAGCGCAAGAACATTTATATAAAATAAACACAGAATTAAAATGTAAATAGAACCCTTTTAAATTGAATTGGGTCTTACGTGGCCCGTGAGCTCTGAATATAGAAGAAACTTTGTAAAAGCAGGGCATACTCTTACGAGGATGTGACGTTTATTAGAGAAAGGATAAACTGTTAAATGGTAAGGGTATTTTTGTATAGATTTTGAGTGGCGGAACTTAATGCCAGGCATTATAATTTTTAGACAAAGAGAAAGAAAATTTGAACCCACAACTATTGTATGCATTCAGACACTGCCCCGGCACCACTATGTTACAACAAAAATATCTTGTACTTTATATATTGATATTTTGCTCATTTAAGTACCATAATTTTTTAATGTTATATACTAGAGTGAAGAAATGAAAATATTGAGTAGGATCAAGCGCAGAACCGTCGCGTTAGTCACGCCCTTGTGGCCCTTGCGCCACGACGGTCTCAAAATATTGCGAAGTATAAAAAAAAAATTTTTTAATTCTCCCAACATCTCATCACTCTAAGGTCAACGTTAATGAATCTACAGACAAAATTTAGTTAAAAATAAAACAATATCGAATTCAATATAAAATTTCATTAATTGCTGGGGATGGCTCCATGCCAAGAAAGTAAGTAGTACCTTTCAATTATATGATTGCGCAACAAAAATGGCGCCTAAAGGTTCTTTTAAGTTGCAATTTCATTTATATGAAGTCTTGTATGTATACTTATTTAGAAAACGTATAAAAATTTAACGTAGCATCTTGTATTTTATTTAGTATTTAATCTTGGAACGCAACGTAAATTATTTGATTAAAAAACGGAAAAAATTAATCTCCTTTGTAATAAACACATATTAGATGGATTTTCTACCTACTCGAGTGAAATTTACATCCAATATGTTTCATGACACCCACGACCAAGGGCTCGGGCTTTTATTCCGCCGCTCTGTGCAACAATGCCCAGGCATAGAGAGGTATATACAATATAAATATTTTATTTGACTAGATTGGTATCTGTAACCGTATGCAGGGAGACACCGATGAAGTACTACGGCCCACTACGGTCTCAAGTCGGGCATTATTGCAATCCTTACCCTCACTTTTTGATATATATTTTTTAACAATAGAAAAAGCTACGTGAGACAAAAATTATGTACACAAACCAATAAATACATATACCACTAATATATAATGCTCAAAAAAGGGGTTTGACTGTAAGCGCGAAGAGTGTGGGTTCGATTCCCATTCGAGGAAATTCATTATTTAATAATTTCGTATTTTCGTCCTTGTAACAAGGCAAAAAAAAACAAAGAAAAAATATTTCCCTTGTATAAGGCTGTATAATTTTCCTGTAAATGTACGATGTAAATATACCTAATAACAATCAATATTTACTGTATAAATACCTAAACCTATATATAATTTTATGAAACTTTTTCAATAACAAGACCTGAATAAATATTAGACGTACATAAACGCGAAGGTTAAATAAAACTCCATGTATGTTTTATCCTTTCGAAACTTAATCTCTACGAACAATTGAAGTAATTACTAAGAAGTATGAGTTGAGACGATTGTACGTGGACACTTGTTGATTTAGCTTCAAATTTTTACATTTTTATATTTTATTTATACTTTGAAAATAAAAAACTCCCTTGCTTGCAAAAATAGTAAAAATAAATACTTAGGTACATATTTTTATATTGTATTATCCTATTGTTATATGCACTTACAACTATCGCATTTAATCACAGTCTTCATCAAAACAGGGTGACGAGTTCAGAGCAGCACCTAAGTGTAGGTTTAGCGATCATCCTTAGGTATCACAGGTAACCTACTAAAATAATTTTACACGTATTCGTGTACTCGGACTTCCACGGTAGTTGTTAGTGGATCGTCTCAACCGTTTCTAATCCAATCAGGTGTTCCTCAAGGAGTATATTTAATATATTTGTCCGGTATTGTAATACTATTTGAATACAGTTTACGCCAATGATCTGAAAGTTTCAAATAAAAAGCAAACATGATGGTACCCTCCCACAAGAGATTTGAACAGGCTAGTAGACTACTTTAAAATTAACGGCATGACTCTGAACATACTTCAATGTAAATATATAAGATTCTCACGTCGAACTCATTTGAACTCGCAAACTTATACAATCGATAACAACCCCTTAGAAGTAGTAGCAGCTGTCAGTGACTTCGGAGTTAATTTTGACAGTAGGATCAGATTTCACACTCGATGATATCGACAACGCTAACTAAGCATTTAGAATGGAATGCTGGGTAGGAGGGGCGAAAGGAATACAAAAAAATTTTTGAACGCCAGAAACCAAGAGACCATGGCACTTTTCATATAATTGTATATTTTATTGTAACATTTCGAAATCGCTTAAAACATTTCAATCTTGATAATCGAAAAAAAATCGATTAATCTTTCGATTTCATCGATTGTCTTATATACTTGTGAAATTAAATAACTTGATCTATACTGACTTATACTTGTTGACTTTGCTGATCGCATTGATATTATCAAATAACTTAGAGCATCTATTCGAGCGTCGTAAAATTTTTAGCCAAGTCTTTTGATGTAACTCCTGAAAGACAAACTGCTTATACATCAGGATGAAATTACAAAATATAGATAAATCATCGAATTTTCCTACGAAATAAGTTGTGGATAAATTTTATATTAAGTTATTGGGAATATCATATAATTATAAAAAATATAAAGACAGTCATATTAAATATAGCCGATAAAATTGTGGCGTTAATAAATGACATGATAAAAAATTTTAGACAAAAATAATAAAGTGGTTCACGTTTTTTCCCCCAACTTCCACACAAACAATTATGAATAAAGTGTAACGGAGACATGTTAACCGTATTACTCACATTTACGTACAATCATGTAAATTCTGAAAGGATCTTCCTACAAGCCGATTTATCCTCTAAGCCTTTCTTATTACAAATCAAAATTGTTTGCATAAATTTTGACGAAGCTAAATTACGTATGGTTATTATTCCATGTAAACAAATTTAAACAATGCGCTATCGACTTAAGATTCAAAACAGCGTGTACGCATACGCTTTTCGCGATCATGCTATATCTACATCAGTTTCGTACGGTGATCCGCGAACAGGGAAATATTTTCGTTGCGTTATCGTCTCTATGACATGGTATTAAGATTCATTGATATATTGTTTATAAGACTGGTGTACATATCAGGTAGTCGTCGCCGGATAAATATCTCAAGAGCCAGGCGCGGGACGTGCCTACCTAGCTTTACTGCAGATATAGGGAGCCGTCCACAGGGAATTCAAAATTTGGCAGGATCTAAGTTTTTTTTTTGTCTTCTGACATTTTTTTGTGATTTTAGAATACAAAAAAATGGAAATGGGCAACATATGGACCCATTGGCGACCTTTATGTGAACTTAAAAATAATATGTGGTGCTCATTTGCACAGGATTAAAGGCGACATATATATATAGCAAAAATACCAGGTATATTAATAAGTGATACGCTGAAGTAAATGTCAGAAGGAGGTGTGACATTTGTGATGATGATAAAAGAGACAATTCATCCGGTAATTGAGTAATAATCGTAAAAATATCGTAAACCCTACCGGTTGGTAGCCGCGGCCTAAGAATGTACGCATGCACCAGTCCCGACTGCGCATGTCCGGGGCTCGCTCATTCCGGACTATTTGTTTTGTCGTTACACTATCAAAAACCTTTGGATTGCTAGCAAAGTAACATCTCTACATAATTGCTGTGAATCCAATTTCCAACTATCTCTGTAGTGGCGTCGGTGTGTGGAGACAGTCGCGTCGCGATTGACGCGTATCAATCTCATCTGTCAAGAGTTCGCGCCAAATCGACACCTGACCGCGTGTTGGTTTCACGAAAGTGGTATAACTGGTGGTGTTCAGTGCAGATAACTATTGTATTTTAGGACAATTGACTTATCTATTACGCAGTTTTGCCGCAGAAACTTTGTTTAATTGATTATTTGAGTGACTATTATAGAATTTGAGATTGGTCCGTGTGCTCAAAGAACTTCCAGCCAAGATGAATATCACCTCGACGACGGACGGTATGTACCTATGTGTGCCGGATAAGCATCCGCAATCTGCTTTAAAACTACTTAATTGCTTGCATTCCATAGATTGTTGCGGATATATTCGCGCAGTCAAAACTAACCTTTCCGCTTAAAGCCCAAGAGTCATATTTCGGCATCGTTAATTTAGACTTAGTACAACCAATTTTCGACTATAAGGTCTTATAATTAGGGATCATTTTCATAATTATAAAGCATATGCATGAGCGCCTTGGTGCCAGGACTGAATGTGACGTGAACAGAACATGTCTTTTTATGTATTAAGTTCTAAATTTCTTTCGTCAGGCAACCACTAAGGTTTTACCCTTATTTATGAAATTTCATGTGTTCCATTGAAATGCAATTGAACCGTGACCTGATTTACTTAAAAATATACGCAAAGCAGATGCTTTGTTCGACCTTTGATTGAGAACTTTGATATTTGCCGGGGAGGCTTAATTAAGTCAATATTCAAATAGTACAATTGTATATCTGCTTTTGAATTGCACTTCGACTCGATGCAATAATATTGTAGTCGCCATGTTGGTAAGTAATTTATTGAGAAAAATAGTTTGTGTAATGATAATTTAAGCTTAATTGTAGAGTAAAAATTAAGAATAAATATGACAGTTTTGTAAAAAAAATAACATAGCGAAAGAAATTACTAATAACGTAATTAGAGTTATAAAAAACAAAGAAAAATTAATATTGGTAAAGTCTACTATTTTATATTGAAAATGACATATTAAGCTGACTAGCTATTATCTAAAAGCTTATTAAATAATTATAGCATGAAATTGTTATAATTCATTGTTTTCACTGTTTATCGTAAATAGTATTTAATGAAACTTAATTTATATGTAAATTAGTTATTTATTCAAATGTAAATACATATTTGAATGACACACAATTAATGTTAATGTGTGGTGAAACTTTATTATGATTGCCTAAAGCGACAGTCATTTGTGTAATACGCTTATCAGTTTACGTTTGAATTATAGCAGTTTTGTTATCATAAATGAATGTTAATAAAGTAATATAATTATTTTGTTTTAAGCCTGTATTGCAGAACGAAGCTAGTGTTCAAACACTCCGTTTTCCACGCTCCATCCAATTTCCGATATATTACATGAATGCCGGATTTTTAGACTTGTTATCTATTGGAGCAAATGACTATAATACATTCTCTCAGAGTAGGAAACGAAACACAACCGTCGTATCTACAGTCTGATATCCATATCATAATCGCTGTATTGTATTTCGAAGACCAATGAGGTGCCCAGCAGTGTGTGAATAAGGATTGAGAAAGACGAAGAATCACAAGAACATATTATTTTGATTAAAAATTAAAATGCCGAAACATTTTAAACAAATATTTGAATCTAGCAAGACAAGAAATTGTCTTAAAAATAATAATATGAAATTTTACAGAATTTTCCACCGTAGACTCGACGTAAGTACCGTTGTCCCCAGACGCCCGTAACAAGCGCATGTTGCAACATTTAGGTCACTTGGCACTACATGGTTGGGATTGGTTTAATTGAAAATCTTACATCACATCTTACATCACTTAATTAGAGATTGCTCCAGTAATAGGAAGGTATATTAAAATTAGACTCTTACTTCCTAACGATGTAATATATGAATTAATTAAATTACTTGCTTGCTCGCTTGCAAGGTAGTTGAAGAGTACCTAGTGTCAAAATACTGCGTTCTCTACTTTCTTTCCGATTGGAGATACTGCAGCGTTGAACGCGGTATTTTTGTTGCAATTGTTGGTTATAATGCAGTTGTAAGCATACTATCTAATTATGTAGTATGTACAATAGCCACCTAACTACCATAAAATAATAATGAGAATATGATATATTGCCTTCATTTATTTGTTTACCAGTTAGTTTTTGCAGAATTTCATTATTGCACTTTAGTAATTGCAATTTAGTAATATATTTTTTTAAGATTTACACTGCATCTTAGACGTAGCAAGGTGCCCACCCACATTTAATTTTCCGGAGTGGAAATCGAACCCACAATCTGTCGCGTTTACAGTTGCATGCTTGTACCCTTGCGCCACGACTGACCTTACATTTATATACAAATAGATAGATATTATATCCTAATTTCAATAGTTATACCGTAGATACCAATGCAGAGCCACTGCGACAGAGGCCCGCAACGTCCTTTAATTAGCTACAAGTAGTTGGGAGTTTAATCGAGAGCCGTATTGCGGTGTTTGGAACTTTTGTATCTATACCACGTATTGCTATCGTTGAAATACGCTAATTTACTATACATTGTATCGTTTTAACGGACGAAGCAATAGCTGTTTAGTTGCGTTTCAACGCGCTCGCTATCGACTGTCGAATACGATATGATTTAAGATCCGCATAAAGGGAATACAAGCACTACTTATCAATTTTGTATTCAAGTACTTTTATAATTTTTATGATATTATCTGACTATAGAGGCAAACTGTGATAATAATGCGCATTACAAACTTTGATGCGGTTTTCTTATTTCTTTTTAGGGTTCAGTAACTGAAAAAGTAAAAACCGGAACCCTTATAGGAAACCTTATTGTCCGTCTGTTAAAATTTATTTAACCTTCGTGAAAGCATGAAGCTACATTTATTATTTATATAGTATGTTATATATTAAAATTAAATTCGTAGAACTCCAGAACGAGAACTTGTAGAACACCTCAAAAGGTTTTTTCCTTCGCATAAATCATTCATTACCTTCGAGCAGGAATCGAATCCAAAAGTATTACGTTAACTGTAAAGCACGGTTCCAGTACTATTTGATGGATATATTACTATTTATATGAATGTAGGTCATATACTTTATTTTTAATCTCACACTGTATCCCGCACGTAGCACGGTAGATGGAGGAAATCGGGAGCATAGTGTTAAGACACTCCGTTTCCATTAAGACATTTTCGTTCCTCACTTTCCGCCGTGCATGTTGAGTAGTGGTTATCAATGCCGCGCTTTGCCTTGTTACCAGAGCAAAGAAATGATAATACTAAATATTATTCCCTCGAGTAGAAATCAAACCCACAAACGTCGCCTTTATTTATTTATTACACTTGACGGATTATTCATGTCAATTTTGTTAAAAAAAAATATTTTTCTTAAGTTACAATGAATTTAACGGATATTTTCCTTGATATTTTTTTTATATAGATTAAATCAAATAAATTTGATTTATCAGCTTTACGTTGTATCCCGCACAAAGCAGGGTAGCAGTTCCACCGAGTTCTGGACGCATTACGCGTTGAGTGGCGGAACTCAGCGCTGCCCTTTGCCTCAACACTAGGGCGAAGAATTTAAAAAATAAATATAAATAAATATTTCATTTCCTAGAGTGGAGATCGAATCCACAACCAGTCGATTTTACAAGTCACATTTTATCCCCTGTACCACCACTGGCCTCTATTTCAAGACTTTTGAAATATAGAGGGCATATACTAAATATAAAAAAACAAAAATATTAATACACAAAACGTTTCCTAATAAATCTTTCTAATTATATAAAAACATCCAAAGATCCCTGATGTATAATCCCTAGATTAAGAAGACAGAAATATTAGCGGCCAAAAGTATCTCGTTTAGTCGCTGACCCATTTCCTGTCTGTAAATATTTGATTTCCTTCTCCCTTGTTTATTTCTTACGTCATAAGAGTGCCATAGATAAGCAATATTTTGAGAAACGACATTGTTAAAATTTTATATGAAACACACAATTTTTATAATATGGGTTGTTTTTTCACGCTATATCCCGCACACTAGGTAGGCTGAGGAACCTAGTGTTCAGGCACTCCGTTCCCCACTTTCTGCCGAATTCTAGAGCGTGTTGAGTAGCAGAACCTAACGCCGCACTTAACCTCGACACCAGAGCGAAGAAATGGAAATATAAATTTAAGTAAATATTTCATCTCCTCGAGTGGGGATCGAACCCCCAATCAGTCGGTTTTACAGTCACACTTCGTCCCGCTGCGCCACGACCGTTGAGGTTGTTTTTTATGTTCATACATGTTCTGCGAGATTCAAAGACAGATATTTTGTTTATTTCTGCTAATGATGTCATTGATGGCTAGGTAGCGGTACCTAACGCAGCACTTTATCTTACCAGATCAGGGAAGTATCTATCTTATATTTTATTAGCGCTTCCAGAATTCTAAGTCACATTTTACGTACCTTAGGTAATTCTAAGTTCAGTACAGGGCGAATCAAATCATTTTTCCCATAATTTTTATTTCTTTTTTTAAATAAGTTATATAAATATTAAAAATAAATCAGCTTCACGCTGTATCCCGCACACTGCAGGGTAGGCAGAGGGAACGTAGTGAAAGACACTCCGTTCCCCACTTTCTGCCGAATTCCGGAGGCATTGCGTGTTAAGTGGCAGAACTCAACGCCGCGCTTTGCCTCGACACCAGAGCGAAGAAATGGAAATATAAATTTAAGTAAATATTTCATCTCCTCGAGTGGGGATCGAACCCACAACCAGTCGGTTTACAGTCACACCTTGTGCCGCTGCGCCACGACCGGCCTCAAATAAATATTACTTTAAATTTATATTCTTGATATTTGTATCTAGAACCACTGCATACTATAACTACGCCACGACCATGTCAAACAAAATGTTCACAGAATATATTTTAATACTCTAAGAGAACTCGTTTAAATTTTGAGAATTCAATTTCCACGGTAACTAAACTAAACTTAAATCAAAAGTTTATAACAGCAAAACCAAAAGTATGATTGCAGTATAATCGTGTTTGCTGTTGTGTAAGTTTGTATTTTAATATATCATTGAAGTGGATGAGAAGCAAATAATATTTTTTGGGAATAATTTCATCTAGTATCTGACATAGATCTCGAAGATTTTATATAATTTGAACATTCAAAATTACATGATTCATTAAAAAGAATATTTACATATTTTATTAGGATGTTTTATGTTTTATACTTTGACGCAGTTGATTCTAGCTCAGAGAAATCATTATATATTAATATTGATAGTTTTTTATAATATGGTGATTCAAAACTATAGCCGAAAAAAGTGAAGGAAGACCTTCTAAGCATGATTCTCGAAAATATGTAACAGAATATTGCCATTTTTTTCACCTCGAAATTAATGTAGTTGTGGCGTCTAAAATCCGTATAGTGCATGGTAAATGGAACATCTTGACCCTCCTCTCACTTCCTTCCCTGGTATATACTGAATAAAACGTTAATCCCAAAAAGATATTTTAACAGTAATAAATATAATCTTTTAATCACAAAATAAATGTATAGCGAAATAAATCAGTAACAAGATTTTGATGGCATAGAAGTTTTCTCGAAGCATTTGGTCTCGCCAAATTATATTTTTAGACCGACGCCGTTTCTTTTTCACAAAACGTATTAGTATGAATTTATTATAGCATTCATGGCTTGCGAATTTTGACATCATAATTTAGTATTTTTTGTTTATTTATTTTATTTATTTAGCGCTGTAGATATATAAGAAAATGAGTAAATAACATTCAGGCTATCGTGAAAGTGGAACTGTGTTCGACTGTAAATGTGATTATTGTGGGTTGGATTCCAACTCGCGGAAATGAATAATTTGTACTTCCCCGTTATGATTATAGTGCTGCGTTAAGTTCTGCTATTTAACACACAATATCTGGGATTAATAATTTGGGGTTGCGCGGAGAACGAAGTGTCTTGACACTAGGTGCTCTGTGCTTGGTCTGCTATATCCAAGATATAAATGGGCTATATATTAATAAATATCATACTTTAGCTTTACGCTATAGCAGGGTAGATATAGAGGTAGAACCTGTGAACATAGTCTTAAGATATTTCGGTACCATTAGGACTCTTCCGTTCTCGATTTTCTGCCGAATCCTAGAGGCATTATTGCGTGTGAATTCGCGGACATCAACGCACTTATAAATAACATATATATTGATTTTTATATTGTCGTTATAAAAAGAAAAAGATAATTAATTGGATTATGTAAGTATAAACATTTGTACGTATTATTAAGATATTTAAGTATAACTAAATTTTAAAAATATCGATAACTAAAAATTAACACCAAAAACTATGATTTCATGGTTCAAGAAAAAACTATTAAAACTTCATGACTTACTCAATGGAGTGTATATAAGAAACATACATTTATTCTACCTCTAAAGACTAGCCTTATATTAAATTTAGTATTACAGTGTCTGTTATAAATTCTTAAATTGAAGTGAAATATGATGTAAAAAGGAGCTAATTAAATTATAAATAGAAAATCAGAAGTCGAAAGCATCCTTCAACTTACTCTCTGAAATGAAACAAACAAAATACATTTATATTTCCCCTGTGAGATATTTTTGGACATAAATTGAACACTTCAGGAAGTCAAGTACGCAACTTTGTAATTTTAAATCATTTTATAACACCTTGTGAGCTGTCAATGTTTTGTGCGACACCTTCAGCAATTAGTCTTTGTCTTTATATAACAACCAAGTTTTTACATTTATTTCTTATTTTGAAATCTTTACATACATAAAATAAAATAAATTAACTTCACGCTGTATCCCGCACACAGCAGGGAAGGCAGAGGGAACCTAGTGTTAAGACATTCCATTCCCCACTTTTTGCCGAATTCTGGAGGCATTGCGTGTTGAGATACAGAACTCAACGCCGCAATTTGCCTCGACACCAGAGCGAAGAAATGGAAATATAAAATTAAGTAAATATTTCGTCTCCTCGAGTAGGGATCGAACCTACAACCAATCGGTTTTACAGTCAGACTTTCCGCCACGACTGGCCTCAATTACATACATAAATCCGTTTAAGACTTTTTCTGTGAAAGTGTAACCAAAACCTATACTCACAACTTTCATAAAGTTTCAACATTAATCGAATATTCTACACCTTGAAATGAAGATAACTCAGTTTTGATACCGCCTGAGTAATTATTTAATCCGTTGCGTGGTTGCGTGGTTAATCTTAACAAACTCGATATACGAGATGATCAAATTGTGGATGTCGATAATATTAAGTAGAAAGTCTATGATCTACTACGACGATTTAAAATAATTATTTGTTTAATTTCAAAAATTAAGCAAAACGCTCTATTTATTTTATTTAATGAAAACTACGTAGTTTTATTTGTTTTTTTGTAAAATATAGAACCTAAGGTATTTTTTTTTAGATTTTGTGCGAGCTCGCGTTGTAAAGGAAAATTTATAAATGTGGTATATTTAGTTGTTCAATATTTTTATATTTTGCTATTGACTGAGCTGTGGGAAAGGTTAAAATAAATTTAAATATTAAATACCGTCAAGAATTTTTGCTCTTTATTTAAAACTATAAAAAGACCACAAAAATAGTATTATACAACTATTTTTAATTTTTTTTCCCGTATACTAATTTTAGAACGAATCTGGTGGCAAAACGCTTTGATAAACCAGCATAGCATTCCTCCTATTTAATATTTTACGTATGTACCTCACCATTTGGTTGTTTTTAAATAAAACTCTTTCGTTTCCTTTCGAACACTTGAAGTAGTCCGTATGACTGAGGTGGCATGCGTTTATCAGTTGTTATAATTATTGTATCAGCCTACCGCCAACAACCTCTTAATTGCCTCCAGTACTGTCCTGAATACTTGCAGAGCGAGCTTACTATCTCTTGCTCTCTGATGTGGTAGGCTTCGCACTTCAAAGTTCTTTTGAGTGGGTTCCAACTGATAGAGTTTCATTACTTTGTCTTGGTAATAAAACAAAAAAGTCTAAGATCTAGTTCTGATGGCTCTTAGTCTTTACGTAAGTGCGTACTAGAATAGAATGCTCTTTTATTATAAAGAATGTTTATTTATTTAATTAAAATGAAAAAATATTGCATTTTAATGTGTACAAAAGTGGCTTTAACTGTGACAATTAAAAGTTGCATGTCCGAGAGCATTAAAACTTTTTATTCTCATAACTTTTATCAGCAAAAAATTTTAGTTACTTTTGTAGAAAATATGAGTAAAATATAAACTTATGTTAGGTTCATGCTAAGTAGAGTTGGCAGAGAAAATCTAGTGTTAAGACACTCCGTTCCCCTATCTTCTCCGAATTCTAGAAGCACTGTATGTTGAATGACACTTTACTTCGCCAGCAGAGAGGAGAATCGAAAATATTAAATATTTCATTTCCTCCGTAATTGAACCCACAACATGTCGCGTCTACAGTCGCACACTTGTGCACCTGCGCGGTGAATGGCCTCATAACCAAGAATTATTAATATAAATATAAAACGCAAATTTTAAGATATTTATGTACAAAATACATATATAAAGTATTTGTAAAAATATTTAATTCAGTTATTTAAACCAGCTAACTACGTGTAAAATAGCTAACTCAAATAATCTCGTTATACAGTTTCACGATATTTTCACGCCGTCAGTTCATATGACCTGTGACATTTAAAATCTACCAACATTTGTTAGTACACACCATTCTGATATGATTTTGAGTGGCTTTAAAAAGTTTATCAAATATATAGAAATAGAATATATTTGACATGGACAGAGAAAATCTAGTGATCGAACACTCCGTTCGCTACTTTTGTCACAAATAAGTGACATTACACGTTTTGCGTTATAATCCAAGACTGTGTGTGACAAAATAACTTTATTTCTAATTATCGAGACATCGTTATCGTGTTAAGTGGTGGAGCTCAATGCCGCGGTTTACGAGACTTTATCCTTCCGAGTGGGACTCGAACCAACAACTATCGCGTTTACAGACAAACGATATGCCGCTACATCACGACGGCCTCAGTTAATATTATATAATATTTATTTTACTTTTGTTAAGGCCTATACATATACGCTCTGTTTTCTTTGTTCATTAAAAATTAAACATTCTCGTGACTCAATCAATTACTAAAGAATAGTTGATTAGTATTTGGAAATGATAACAATCAAAAGGCTGTTATGTTCTTATCTGGCTTTAAGATCATGAGTTTGTTGATGATGGACTCTTGGTTAAAGCAACAGTTTCATATAAGTATACATTAATTAATATGAAGCCGTCGTGACGCAGTGGCATGATGTCGGATTGTAAATGCAACGGTTGTGGATTCGATACCTATGAGGGGGATGAATTATTTACATTCCCTCGCTCTAGTATCAAGACAAAACGCCGGGCCGCCACAAAACGGCATAGTGCCTCGCAACATGGGCCTGGTCGGCTAAGAGTGTGGAGAGATATACACTAGTTTCACTATTACGAGGAGCTTTTAAGCGGGTTTCCCCGCTTTTATGCAAATTGAGCACTTCCAATCTTTCGAGCATAAAGAGTTCTTGCGCTTCACTCTGCCAAGCAATCAAGGCAAGCCAGAGGCGGGGGATAGTTTACAATTTCCCTCCGGAGGACTCAGATCCGAGGGCCGCCAGTCCCCAACAGCTCGCCACGAACTACTCTGCGGCTATCAACATTATTTTATAATTATTTTATTTGAACTTTCAATAGCTTAACCTTTCGCAAATGCATATTTAATAACAGTCGAGCATTTATAACATTTTTTCATATATGAACAACAAATGAGTCAGATTCAACAATTTTGTATAGCTGATGAGTTTTTAGAACCCATTACCCTATACATATTATTTCTGCGAAATATAATTTGCACTAGTATTGCGCTATTCTCATGATATGCAATTACGTTTTTGCAGTATTCTCTATAATGAACATTTTTATGTTAACACTATAGATAAAGAGGGCATGGCGCAGGGACACAAGCGTGTATGTGTGTGTGAGGCGACGATTGTGGGTTCGATCCCTCTCGAGGGAATGAAGTATTATTTATTAAAATTTTCATTTATTTGTTCTAGTACCTGCCACTTCTGCCACCCAACATACAATGTCTGAGAATTCGGCGGAAGGTGCAGAACGGAGTGTTTTAACATTAAGTTTCATTTAACTGACCTGCTATAATATTTGCCTGTTATAATAATATAAAGAGTTATTCTCATGCTAATATATGTATATAATATATGTAAATAAATTGAAAATAAAACAAATATACATATTAATTTTCAATATTTTTCAGTTTTTTTTCTTCTCTATTGTAATATACTTTGTTACCCTTTAATCAACCCGCCTTGAATATATTCACAGATTCTTTCATTTGGAGCTTGTTATTTCTTTTCGCTTCAGTTTCAACTTTTTAAATCGTATTCAGGCCGATTTATTACTTTCCGATGCACGTGAACGATATGAGGGGATTAGGCGGCTTGCAAACAAGCTTTTACATAATATATCATCCATAAGTGGTTTAGTGAACTGTGGGATTCGATTTCTACTTTGGTTATTTAATTTATTTAAATTAATGTAATTTTTCGTGAATCCAACAACAGTGTTTTTGAACAGAAAGTTGAAGCGAAATGCGAAGTTGAAAAAAATATATGAACAATAATAGATACATATATTTTTATGTTGTATTGGAATATTAATAATGGTTGGCATTAATTGGTATTGTAGGATGGCATTCAAATGTTACGTTAAATATAACTTGATTCATTCATTCTGTCATTGTTATAGTTAGTCAAATGCTTTTGACATTTCAAACCAATATCGGTTACTATATAAATATATATGTATTCTTAAAAAAATAAATCAGCTTCACGCTGTAATCCGCACGCTGCAGGGCAGGCAGAGGGAACCTAGTATTAAGACACTCAATTCCCTATTTTTCGATTCTGTAACGCATAAATTTAAATCCTTAATGTCTTATATAGTTCAGCAATCCCAATAGGCTTCCAACCTATGACCGTCACAAAAGGTGTTCAAAACACGAAATATATATTATTCTTGAGTTCGTTTTTTTTAAGGCCAGTTTCGAGGCGTAGGGGCACAAAGTGTGATTTAACGCGACTGGTTGTGGGTTCGACCCTCACTCGAGGAGATGAAATATTTATTTTTTAATTTATATTTTAATTTCTTCACTCTAGTGTCTTAACACTACGTTTCCTCTGCATACCTTCTACATGTGTGCGGGATACAGAGAGAAGAGAGAAGTTGTGGGCTTTATGTGGGAATGGATTATCCCACTTATATATATATATATATATATATATATATATATATATATATATATATATATATATATATATATATATATATATATATATAAATATATATATATATATATATATATATATATATATATATATATATATATATATATATATATATATATATATATATATATATATATATATATATAACTAATTATTTCCATTGTCTTGTCCTTGTAATGAGATAAAAATACATAACTATACTGGAGGTATCTCACAAATTTCCTTTTTGTTTTAATAACTAACAAGTAAACAAAATTACAGCAAATTTATTTAATACCAACATTTATTAATTACATCGTAACATTAGAACAGTATATCCCATCAAATCTCAAATTGCAAACAAATTGACTACTCGATCCTCTCTAAATACACCGTTTCCAATATAAGTACTGGGACCATACAAAATCAGAGTATATCAAATTCCTGATTCACCCTCCATACAAGTGCTCTGTTTCCTGTCAAGTCGACAAATTGCCCGTCTGTGAGTGCCCTTAAACCTCATTAGCATGCTAGGAACAAGCGTGCCGCCACGCGGACGGACGTCTCAATATTTTTTAGATATCCTGATTTATAGTCTTCGATTGAACATTTTATAGAGAAAAATTAAGGCTGCTTTGTTAGTGAAGTTATATAAATCAGATTTCGTTTAGATGCTAAACTAAAGTAACAATGATTTTGACTATGTTTTATTTTATGGGATTATCTGTAAATTTTATCAAAACGTTAAATATAAATGAGTGTATTAAAGATAAGTTTCATATTTTAAACGTAACTCTTAAATTACATAATACGCTAAAGCTACTTTGGACTGTAAGTATAATTAATGGAGATGTTCTCATTAATTCCATAATTGTACTCTAAAACATTTAAATTGGAGACCAGTCCTTATTGGGAACGCAGTGCCTTACACTAGCTTCAAACTTCCAAGTTCTCTCTGTGTACTCTGCTATGAGTAGGATAAAGAAATAAAAAATTTAAAATATGCATTCAAAATAAGAAACTATCGTACTTATATAATAAAAAAAAATATTTTATATACACGTGAACGATATTAAAATATTTCTTATTACTCTTAGCATATTTAATTGTGTGTAAATGAAACTAGGGTGTGGTGTCAAGTACACGGTCGTTTGTTGTACGTGAATACGTTTATGTAACTATATTTTTTTAATAACACACTTTTATTTATGTATTTAGGATAAAAGCAATGAAAAGAAGAATTATTGGTACAGTAAAATATATTTAATTATCGATCTGATAAATATATACGGAAATATTAAAAAAAAGACATAAATGGCATACAAGATTTTTGGTAAAATATAAATCGATACAAGTATTTTACCTAAGCCTAAATATGAAACAAATTGAACTCATCAACATTAAAATCTCCAACTATCGTAACTGCCGATTTCGAGCCTGATCTTACTACATGATCAGGCTCGAAATCGGGTATAATTTTAGCTATGTTCTTAGAATATTTAAGCAATGATCGTAATATACAGTTTAATTTCGGCTAACGCTGTGCCCACAATGATATACATACATCCGAGTACGAAGTTGGAGATGCATTGCATTTACGAGACATACATATGTATATCACTTTTAAAGTCAAAGTTAATTCTATTACAATCAGTGAAGCTATCGATGATGATACTTGGTGACTCCACGAGATTTGTGACTTGTTGATGATGATACCGCTACTGATGCTGTGGCTGCAGTTTGTCTGTTCTAAGCGGTATTACAATATGATCTCAGATCCAAGCCCGGCACATCCACTGCCATGGAATTTTCCATTCAAGTTTCGGTGATTGCCAAATATTCAGATAGGTTGATGATTGTATCGGTAGAGATATCTTCTAAGTGCTCGATCAAACTTTGTGCATTAATTGTGATAATAAGTATAATACAATGCTTATCTAAATGCACTATCACAAACTTTTTTACTTTGATGACTGGTGTCGGTACTCACCAGAGTGTCGAGGCTAAGCGCGGCGTTGAGTTCTGCCACTCAACACGCAATGCCTCTAGAATTCGGCAGAAAGTGGGGAACGGGGTGTTTTAAAACTAGGTTCCCTCCGCCCTACCCTGCTGTGCGCAGGATACAACGTGAAGCTGATTTAACGATGGGACGCGATTTATTTTACACGTACATCACAGTTAACAAATCCTTGCTGGTTTTTCAGGATTTTTTTTCAAGCAGCGGTAGATGCTTATCTGTTGTTGTCACAAACACTATTAACGATCACACACATCAAATTTACATTCGAATGGAATGTTAACGAACTTTGTATTGTACAGTTCGTACACCAGCTACTGTCCAATGTTTCTTAATAAACAACCATTACACACATATATACAGTTCGTTGTCAATGTAGAAGCGATTTCATCGTCTACTTGCATACTTTCAGCCGCCCCAGCTGCAAATACACGCGCACCGTCGTTGATCCGCTCAGCGGAATTCATTCTTCTACGTTCATATCATTGCTTCTTTTGGTCGGATGGTGTTTTATTACTACCATTAGATTGTTCTTGAAATGCCTTTTACAAGCATATACGATATATATATTTGGTTTTGGCTTTTTGACGCGTATGGGCCGACATAATATATTTTTGATAATATTTTTTTATTAAAACATCTTATTATAATCACTGTCACAACTTTAAATGTTTTAAGTGTCTAAATTTCTATAAACAATCGTTAGATATCTTACGAAAAAAAATTAAACTGACTTCGGAGCTTCCCTGAGTCAAAAGATTATACTAATTGCAAATCAATCACTGTTCTCGGTGATTGTAATAAATTCTTTGATTCTTTACCTATCCAGTGAGAGGCCAAACTGTGTGTCCCAATTTTGTTATCATTAGATTTTTGGATTGCCCCTCGTATGGTAGCAAATTTATGGATGTATTCACATCAAAGAGATAGAAAATAGTCACATATTGGTATCACTTTATATCCAATATCATGACATTACAAGGTGGAACATAAACCAAAATGAGTCCCTGGTCACTTGAATAAAGTATATTATTATTATATTATAAACACCTTTTCCTTGTCTAAGTGGGTCATTAAATTATTTTATTCCACCGAATTCGCATCGAATCTAAACCCATACTTACAGTTAAACGTTGTCCCAATACACCACGACGTGCTACGTTTAATTTTAAACGATTCATAATAGCACCCTTGCTAAGAAAATAATGAAGAAAAGATTATCGCAACGAGATAGCGTTCGTAAAATCCGTTCATGGTGAAAAATTACTCGCGACGACGCAAACCATTTGTTACTGTGGTGCGAAAATTTAAATTCTTGAAGCGCCGGCACATATTTCAAATGGAAGATGGAAGATTTATGATTTTCTGAGGGGGTTATCCCGCTTTCAAATATATTATTTACACTAGTTTTTGCTTGACTTACATCTTGCCGTGCGATGTTTGTATAGAAATATGTAGGTATATCGTGTATTCGTCGCGTTTTGTTGAATAAATACGGGATTTAGATTTGTGGTTTCATTTTAGTTTCTTTTTGAACAAGGTGAGAGACTATTCGCGGCGCAATGCTAACTGTGGCACCAGGCACAAACGCGACTGGTCGGTTCAATACCCACTCAAGGGGATGAAATATTTATTTAAATTTATATTTTTACATTTTCACGCTGTGTCGAGGCAAAGCGCGGCGTTCAGTTTCGCCATTCAACACGCAATGCCCCGCAATTCGCTGGAAAATGGGGAACGAAGTGTCTTAACCTTCGATTCCCTTTGCCTCCCCTGTTGAGTGCAGGATAGAGTGTAAAGCTAAAAAAAATATTGTGTATATTCTAATACTATCAGAACTTTTTAATTATTAGTAATTACTACTCCTAATAAATTATACAAAAAAAAACAAGGTCGCAAGAAAATAAGGACATTACTATACTTACATGTTTAGTAGATACATGCAAGAACAACATTTATTAGAAAATTCATGCAAAGAGATTTCCTTATGACTTTTTACATTAATTATAAGTTACATGGGACGTGATCGTTGTGGGTTCGATGTTCATTTCCACGCTCTGGTAGAAATAGTAAAACTGAATATCGCTCCGAACGGAGTGTCTCAACACTTGGTAGTCTTCTGTCCTATGTGGGGAAAAAATGTGAAGCTTCATAGAAATTATATATCCTATATTATTTACATTCATTCTTATCTTATTCACCTAATTGCTCAATTCTCGAGTGAAAATTGAACTTGAAAATAATAATTTAAAAAGGCACGTCAGAAATGAACCATGAAAGCGTTACACAAAAAGTATTCAAAACATTATTAGAGAACTAAACAAAAAATTATGACAAATAAAAAAAAACACATTGAAGCAATCCGAAAAATAAAAATAAAATTGAAATGTCGCTAAATCATTAAACTCGAACATTCTTTTCTATTTATTCTAAGTATTCGATCGCGTGTACTCTCGCAACGGCATTATGTAATTTCATAGCATAGCCTGCCCCGCACCCCGGTGACCTACAAACCTAAACCAGCTTTAGCAAACGACTCTTATCTTCTATAAACCACTATATTTTTATTTTTAAATTTACAGGAAAAAGTCAGTGGGATAATTCGCATACGCGTGCAATTATGTGCTTAGTTTGTGCGGTAATAGGAAATACGATGAGGGAATAACTTTATAATTTCTATGCAAAAATATTAAATAAAAGTAAAGCGATTGGCATTTTATTTTCTCTTCTTTAGGGCTCCGTAACCAAAGGGTAAAACGGGAGACTATTACTAAGATTCCCTAAGACTGTCCCTGTGTCTGTCTACCTATCCGTCTGTCACCGGGCTGTATCTCATGAACCATGATAGTTAGATTTAGATAGCTGAAATTTTCACAAATGATGTATGTCTGCTGCATACCGCTACAACAACAAATACTCCAACGTAGAGTAAAATACATGATTTTTTTGCCGTTGTTATATATACGGAACTTATCGTGCGCGAGTCCGACCCGCACTTGACCAGTTTTTATATAGATTTCAGATAAATACATAGAGTTCATTGTGGTAGAGTGGGACAGCGTCTAATTGTGTACATGACCGTTGTGGGCTCGATTCTGGATCTGGAAATTAAATTCCTTTCAATTCCTCACTCTGATAGCAATGGCGTTGAAATCCGCCGCAAAAGGATGAGGAAAGGAAAATCTTGATATAGGGCGTTCTCTGCCTACCCTACTATATATATACGAGATAAATCGTAAAACTGAAAAAAATGTGACTACCTATAAAAGTGATTCATTTACAAACTGTTGAAATCCTAGATTAAATTAGTTATGTCCTTGTTATTATGAAAAATCAATAAATTATTTTAAAATTATCATCTATAGATAAAATAAGAGTACTAGAACCTATCTATTCAATATTTTACAAACTTGATCAAAATATTTTGAACGGAGCGGCGCAAAAAAGTTAAAATTTATTCAATTCTCTTCTTATTTAAGACTATAACTGTCACGTCTTCATAAGTAAAGCTTTAAAGTGACAATAGCTTTGTAATTTTATTCAAATAAGTATCTTTCGATAAGCAAAACCTTAAGCAATTTTTACATAACATTTCCGGCTAAAGCTCCTACTATGATTTTTCTTCGGCGACTTTAAGTAATTTTATGAGACTTTAGAAGGAATCTATAATATTATTTAAATATATTAGTATCTGTTATCTATTAATATTCAAATATATTATGTATTTTGTAAGTATATATAGATGTACGTAAGTGAAAGCGCGGCGTTAAGTTCCGCCTGTCAAGAGGCAATCGCCACTTCATTGTCTTTCTTTCTAACTACTGCCATATGCGGGATAAAACCTAAAAAAAAAGTTGAATGCATTACTTATTACCGTCTATAAGCGGCGTTGTCTCTCCTCCGTTACCTTTAAATAATATTAGCTTCGAAACTTAATAACATAAATCTTTACATACAAACAAGGATAGGAAAGTTTTTTAGCTCTACACTCTCTCTGTCTTGCAAAAAATTCTATATAAAATGGAGAAAATATTAAAACTCGATGAAAAAACCGGTAGTGACGCCCGACTCACACCTAGCACGAGTCGTTATTTATTGAAAGTCATGAATACAAAGCAGACTCGAGTTTACTTTTTGTTTTATTGTTTGTTTCTTCATGTTCCACCAAGTTATTGAATGTATAGATGCTTTGGATCGACTGTTTACTTTCACTTTCCAAATTAGCTGAATCCAATTTGAATATTATTTCTTTGAATTCCTATTGAAAATTAAATTGTTGTGAATTTCTTAGCAGACGTTGCAATACAAATAATTCTTCTTTTTTTAGAGGTCTCTTCAATCCTGAAAGATGATCACATGCTTCCTAACTCTCTGTCCAATGTCAGACCGGATAGTTGATTTTATACATTTCTCACTTATTATTCAGACACGACTTTCTTCTTCGTCCAGTTTGTCTTTTGCTGTCCACTTTATCCATAATAACGAGCCGAAGCAAAATACGAGTATAAAGAAAATATTTTTTCTTATATTAACTTCATGTTTTATTTCGCATATGATACCTTTTTGACACTCCGTTCTCCTTTCTTCTTCTTAATTTAGAGCTTGTGTATTAAATAGAGAATTTTATTTCAAATCATCTATCACCGGGAGGCCGGTCGTGGCGCAGTGGCACAAGATGTGACTGTAAACCGACTGGTTGTGGGTTCGATCCCCACTCGAAGAGATGAAATATTTACTTAAATTTATATTTCCATTTCTTCGCTCTGGTGTCAGGCAAAGCGCGGCGTTGAGTTCTGCCACTTAACATGCAATGCCTCCGGAATTCGGCAGAAAGTGGGGAACGGAGTGTCTTTCACTACGTTCCCTCTGCCTACCCTGCAGTGTGCGGGATACAGCGTGAAGCTGATTTGATCTATCACCATATTGTAATAGTAATTTAATTGTCATGATATGTTTTACTAATACGCTAGATATACAACTTTTTTAACATATTCAGTATGAAGATTCAGCACAGAACGTAGCAGGTTTTGAATGCAGCCTCTCGGATAATACGCCTTCTTATTTCAATAATTAATGTATGAAATCAATTAATCATCCATATTAGCCTGTTCGAGCGAATTTTTCAATCAGATTTTTTTCTGATTCAAAGCTGTTTTTACCAAGCTGAATTGTTTATACGGACTCTGTCAAAATTTATGGCTAACTAACTATAACTGTGCACAATGCTAATAAGTTCAAAATCTACTGGTATATTTCCAACATATACATAAACACAAAGTTTTTATTTTTTTACCTACATGAACCATAGTAGAGGCCAGTCGTGGCGCAGAGGCATAAAGTGTGACTGAAAAACCGACTGGTTGGGGGTTCGAACCCACTCGAGGGGATAATATATTTACTTAAATTTATATTTCAATTTCTTCGCTGTGGTGTAGAGGCTAAGCGCGGCGTTGAGTTCTGCCACTCAACACGCAATGCTTCCAGAATTCGGCAGAAAGTGGGGACCGTAGTGTCTCGACACTAGGTTCCCTCTGCCTACACTGCTGTGTGCTATAGGGATACATCTTAAAGCTGATTATTATGAACCATAGTGCACCACCACTCCTTTCTCACCAATAAAATTAAAAACTACTTACAAAATAAAAAAACTATACGATAAAATTATATACCCAGTTAAACAAACTGTAACAAAAGTTGATTATTCATCTGCAAATAACTGTAGAACAGTAGTAGGCTATTGCTTGTTGATATAGCGAATGTCAGTACTCATTATACAACAACATTCGATCATCCATTACCGATTCAACCTGCGGGCAAATGTCGATATTCATAATATTTACGGTTAAATATGGGTCAAATCTGGGACACCGCGGTCGCGATGTGTGGGTACAATAAGCATCTGTTAAATTAAAATGTATGGGAATATTACTTTTTTAGGTGACGTTTAATTAATAATGTCATATGTTTACACGTTTTAATTATTAAGTTTTCTTTCTTATGATGATTTACGATGTATCCCGAATATGGCAGAGTAGAAGGGAACCTGAAATGCTAGTGTTAAGACACTGTTTCCATTAACATACTTTCGTTCCCCATTTACTTTAAGTAATTCGTAAGTTTTAAATAATATTTTATTAAAATGTTAAACACGAAAATATTTTTAAATAGGTAAAGATTTGTAATAATTTTGTGATGTTTTTTTTTTCGTGTAGCAAGAAGAACATATTGTCAAGACACTTCGTTTTTCTCTACATTTTTGTTCACTATCTCTGATTTATTTTCTACTTTTACTTTCATTTTAATAGGAATAAGCTATTGCTGATTTCGTTAACATTTAAAAATTTACAAATATTTTGTCTATGCCGGAGTCGAATTCACGACTTCCATCCACATGTATATATAGATAATCTTATATAAGTAGTTTAGTTACGAAAACAAATAATCCGGTTAGAGAACAAAACTACATTCTTACACTATTTCTTGTTTTCTAGAAACTATTGCCACTGATTTATTTCGACCTTCCTTATTGGTTTCAATAAACACAGCCATTTCGTTGCGGAAAAGTAGCCTTTTTTTATATCTTCAAGCATTTTTCTACGTGTCGCCTAAAACGTATGTATTTTGTATTAAATATATGTATTTGCTTGCTACGATGCAATTCTGTTTATAAAGCTGTATGAAAATTCTTGTGATTCTCTAGAATTGGCAATGCTTTTAGTTTTCTATCGTATATAAAATCTTCAAATCTACAAATATATTTGAGACCATCGTGGCGTAGTATTGGTGTCTTAGACGCGATTATTATGGGTTCAACCTACTCGGGAAAATGAATTATTCTCATTACATCATCTTAATAGTGCAAAGTGCGGCGCTAAGTTTCGTCACATCTAATGTCTCAAATTCTGATGGAAAATTAACTAAGTGTTTTAGCATCATTTTCTCCCTATGTATTCTGCTATGCGCAATAAAAAAAATATTGGCATTGAGTTTTGTTAAGCATACAATGTTTCTTAATAAGTGTTAGTGAAGAATAGAACGAGTTTTATAATTATTTTTTTTATCTGTATAGGGGATATAAATATGAATATAGAAATAAGTATGAAAAAAGGATTAAAAAACAATAATAATAATATAAGAAAAAGAAAAAAAGTAAAATAAATTAGATTTTAATTATGAATTAGGATTTTTTTATTATTTAATTTTTTTATATGAGATTTTTTAGAGATTAGATCTTTTTTAATTTCAGAATTGGAATCTATGAGCGCAATACAGCGTAAACCTAAAAAACAAAAAATTAAGAAACACAAATAGTTTTTTTTAAAAGCCCTTTCGAAATATCTTTAATATTATATTATTTATTAGTTAATAATCCACATTATTTCTACAAAAATGCAAACGTAACGCAATTTTTGTGTCGAAAACATTCAATATTGTACGCTACATAATTTATCCAATTGCGCAATAAACATCGTTCGAGTGGAATTCGATGTTTTAACAGCAAATTGTAGGGCGAATATTCCGTAATAAATGTACTTATATATTTTTGATTTAAACTTATTTTTACTCGACTGCGACGAGGCGTAAAAGGAGGATTATGATTTTCAAACATACATATATGAATGTTTGTATATCTGTCCTTTGTTCGCTTATAGCATATCAATCAGTGAATCGATTTTGGAAAACGATAAGTCGTCGCCTTTATCGCCAGTGTTGCTTATGGATATATAAATTTAGTTTATGCATTATTTTTTAATTAAGCTTATAATTCACTAGTTATATAACTGTTAGCCGCAAAAGTTTTAAAAAAATATATTAAATAAAAAATAATTAATAAAATCCTACGCTTCGTCCTAGACGTCCACCTATCCTTTCGTATCAATTTCGGGATGAGAACAAACGAGAAGTATGTACAACTTATATAAATTTACAAATTTAAGTTTGCGGGTGTATGCACTTATTTCGTATAAAATGAACTATAATTACAACTGTGTAATAGTTTTTATCTGTAATCTGTCTATACATATAAAAGGACATGTACCTGACTGAGGTAAGATGCACGCACAGCCGTAACCGCTGATGGTAACCGTAGCCGCTGGTTTAGACAGATGTTTATTTTCATAATCTAGAAATTAATTAAAAAAAGATTTAAAATATTTTTAACCCTAAGGGATGAAATAACGGTTGAAAGTTTGTATGGATTTTTCTTTTAAATCGGCACTAAGTTTTATAAAATTTGAAATTCAGACTCATAAAAACATTTCATTGAACACGTTTGTCATGGTATTTTAGAATTCACCCCCTAAGGGTGCAAATGAGGGGTTGAAAGTTTGTATGGAAAAATCTTTAAATCGCCACCGATTATTATGAAAATTCAAATTCAGATTGTTAAAAATATTTTATTAAACACGTGTTTCATGGTCTTTTTTTAGAATTCACCCATAAAGATGCAAATAAGCGAGCGAAGCTGCGCGCGCCCGCTAGTTTAAACTTAAAATTCTATTTTTAATTTATTTTACCCTTATTTATACCGTAATTTCTCGCTTCTTGCGAAATCTCGAGCAAATTTAAGTTTGCAGGCGAATACTCATTTTGCATGAAATAAACTACGAATAATAAGTTTGTACGAATAACAAAACAATTTAAACAATAACACTACCTGCCAAATCAATCAATTTATAAAACGAGCAATCACATAAAATAGTCCACAATTATAATACTAACGTAGTTAGCAGTCGGTTTTCCCTCGTTATTTAACATCCAAATTATATTTTTAAATCGTACAGCGTTGAAAATAACAATGTTTAATCATTCAGTGCACTTACATTTTCCCACAACATTTTAAACGAAAATCGTACTGGTTGCTGAATTAAAAATGAATTCTTAGTAAAGGAGATTTTTATGAAAATATACGTATATTGTAACTTACATTACTAGCTCATATCCCTCTGGGTAATGTCTGCTCGACTAAACAATATGCAGCGTTTTTGTATGGGAAAAATTAAAATGAGCAAGTTATCACGGAAACAGTTTTGTGATTTTTTTTATCTAAAAGAATACAATGGTAAATTTCTAGAACTTTTTAATATGCGTATCCTGTTATATAGACGTTAAAACATTAAAAATAAATCAGCTTCACGCTGTATCCCGCACACCTCCAGCTCAATGACATCGTATTCATATATTGCAACCTAAGTATATAAGTGTCAAATGTTGATACAATTTTTACAACTGAGCAAATTTTCTTAGATTTTATTATACAGTTGTTACAGTTTCAAGTCGGTTTAATATATAAACGTATTACACGTAAGGGCGAGACAAAAAATATTAAATTTAAAATATAATATTAATTGTGGTTTGACGCTTCTGTTCTGGGCAGGACCACTGCCGGGCCTGTTAATACTGTATAAATTTAATATACAAAGTATCGTGGATTCTAACCGTACACAATTTCCAATATAATTAATAGTGGTATTAGCCATGACAGGTTAAGCTTATAAAATATTATTGCACTATTAAATAATAAAGAGAATGTAACACTTATATTCCGCAGAAATTGGGGAACGGAGTGTCTTAACACTAGGTTCCCTCTGCCTACACAGCTATAAGCAGAATGTGATGTGACGCTGAAAAAATCTTATATCGTATAAGCTATACGATATAGGCGTTGTGTTGTAGCGGCATAACGTCGTCGATTGTTATGTAACGGTGCTATATTAATTGTAATAGAAAGGAAACTGCAATTCTTATCAATCTTTTATCTTTAATCATTTGGATTCCACAAAAACTTATTACTATAAATTATATAATATACTTTATCCCACAATTCATGCTTTATACAAAAATAACACTTATAATTAAAATTAAATAAATAAATCATAAAGTGTATGAAGTCCTACGTAAATTCTTCTTTGTTTTTTCTATAAGTATTCTTGAAACGATAAAATAATATAACGTGGTTGAACTGAGAATGCTATCTTGTAGTTCAATTTAAAATGACTTCGTTAGTATTATTACTTCGTATCTTATTCCAGTGGTAAAACCGCCGTTGTGGTGTGTAATCATTTTCTCTTGTCTTACATTTCTTTTTATAATATTTATATAAAACTACAAAATTTTAATAAATATATCTTTGTTTGCGTTGATTTAGAAGTTAAAATAATAATAAAAAATTAAATAGACCGTTGACTTAAATAAATAAATAAAACAAAAAAAAAATTAATTTCAGATTAACGTGATCATTTATCTTATAAATGCTCTTGACAGAGAAAAACAAATCTAATAAAGGTTTAATTTTTTCCTTCAGGTACAGCCTAAATATAAAAAAAACAGCTTCACGCTGTATCTCACACGTAACAGGATAAGCTGAGTGAAACTAGTGTTATGACACTCCATTTCATTCAACTTGGAAATATTGCATATTGAATGTCGTAACTCCATGCTGCGCTTTGTCTGGAAATCGAACTTGTATATATAAATTTACTATACAACGTCACTGTACTGTAGTATATACTACAATAGTAATCTATTCATTAGATGCTTAACCTACAAATGAAAGGTGTCACGTAATTACATCGTAAAAACCTATGTAGAACCGACTTGTGGCTTCACACATCGCTTTGGGGTTGTAATGAAAACTTCTCACATCACTCCGGCCTCGTAAGGACTTTTAGAGCCATGGTAAAAACACATGGAATAAAAGTACTGCATTATAAATTCGCTTAAATAATTTGATTTTTTTACAATTTTTTTAAGGTAATATATATATATTTTGGTTCTATCGTTTTTAATAATTAGAACATAGAGGTGATTGTGGCAGTGCCACACCGTCTAACTGCAAATGCAATGAGATCGATTCCCACTCTTTCGAATGAAATATTTCCATTGTCTAGCTCCGTTAACATGCGATAACAACGTAAGTACTGCCATTCAACATGCAATGTCTCAAAAATTCAGTGGAAAGATGGAAACGGGGTGACATAACATTAAGGTTCCGCTGTATGCTCTGCTTTATGGGAAAAAGCGTAAATCTATCTTTATATCTGTTTATTGGTGTAAAGATATGATTACTATATCACAAATGAATTTTATATTTTTTATAAAGAATTCTTACTACTTTAAAGGACGTAAAACTTTACAGATTTGTCTTGAACTGAAGATGAAAAGATGCTGCTAATGTGGATAGTTGAGCTTGAGCTCGCATTCAAAAGTTTTTATTGTTTTCATAGACTAAGTTACGAATATCCTTCTTATCTGTCTCCTACAATTGTTAGATTTTACAGCTCTATTTAAATTACAAGAAAAAATTGTTGTTTTTATTTTGCTAAGTAAAGTTACATTGAACCTAAAATTTCTCAAAATATTCAACAATTAATAATTTAATATAAGCTGGAAAATAAAGTGCAGCGTTGTGTTCCGCCACTCAACAAGCAACATCTTTACAACTAGGCGGAAAGTGGAGAATGGAGTGTCTCCACACTAAGTACCTCCTGTCTTGCTATATACGGTAGGAAATGTCAGCAGACGAAAACAAAATTCGGCACGAGAAAATCAAATTTATAACCTTCACCTAGTTAACGAAACTAGAAACGTTAATCAGATATTCCTTAAATTGAATTTCCTAAGAAAATATAATAAGCTTTAAAAAATAAAACAAGAATTTCTGTTAACCATCAGTATATATTTAGATTATTATCTTCTAATCATAAGCTTGGAATAAATCCAAATGGACAGTAACCGAGTACAGCTATATATTACAGTAGTTTCACTGGGAAATGGCCAATCTTGATTACGGATCAGAACAAGTGCTTGGCCTATTAATTATTGAATTAGTGTGTTTTGTTTATATACTAGCTTTTACCTAGGGCTTCACTTACATGGTAGAACATTCTGAGTGCTTGAATTGTAATCGCAGGTAAAGTGAGGTAAACCCAAACGAAGATACTTTTCCCGATAAAAATAACCCTTTTTTTATTTTGAAACTTAAGTCCTGATTAACGTATTCAACTAAACAAACTCTGAATTTTATAATATTAGGTTAAGATTATTCTAGATACTCACACTATTTATTTTTTGATGACAGAACCCTTGATTGGAATAAATACACAAAATATTTTTTTCAGTCTGGCTAGGCAAAGTACTATTTCTGAAACCTCTACATGAGCAGAAACTAGAGAACATAGAGACTGTGATATCTACTTTTCTATATCTGTAAATGTTGGGGGTAGGATAAATCTATCTAAAAATTACTGGAAAGATGTAAAATAGATATAAAAAGCTAGGTAACAACAACCTAAAATAAAACTTAACCTGTAATCTATTCAAAAATAATTAAAACCTTTTTACAGTAAGCTTGCTTTATAGTATCGAGTATAGAAATATATCCAGACCAAACTAGATAACACATATAAACTTATAATGAAAAAAGATATTAACTATTCATATCATTATAATTATTAATTGAGTTCCGCCACTCCACACGGAATCCCTCCAGAACTCGACGGAAAGTGGAGAACGGAGTGCCTTAACACTAAGTACCCTACTCTGCTGTGTGCGGGAAACAGCGTGAAGCTAATTTATTTTTATTCATATCATAATAATATGTATTATAACCACACTTTCTAACAGTGTTATTCAAATATTAATAATTGTATTTTCTTTAGTCAGCACGTGCATTAACCCGCAAAACTCATACAAAACTCGCACAAAGTCAAGTAATGAAGAATAAACTTTACCCAAGGCAGTTTTACGGCAGACGGTTCATATTAAGCATTAGTACCAACTTCATTATAAACTTGTAATAATTGTGGGATTCTAATTGAAATTTGCATACGACTTTAGCTTTTAAGGTATTGCTAAAGAGCACATTTTAGCATATTCGTTAAATAAAGAGGAAAGTGCTTAGTTAGACTTAAGACTAATGTGATATAATCAGAAAATTATAAAGTTTGGTGCACGTATATGTATATATCAGATAATACGTAAAGATAAATAAAATTGTATACAGACTGGTAATCTTCTTGTATATAGCTCTTTTCTATTCGAAGTTAAAAAATCAGCTTCACGCTGTATCCCGCACACAGCAGAACAGGAATGGGGAAACTAGTGTCAAGACTTTGCGGCGAATTCTGGAGGCATTGCATATCAAGTGGCGGAACTCAAAGCCGCGTTTTGCCTCTACACCAGGGCGAAGAATGAAAATATATATTTTAATAAATATTTCATTTCCTCTGACCAGTCGTGTTTACAGTTTGTTTGCTTATATTCCAAAAAAAAATTGTGTAGAATAATTAATCAATATGCTTTAGATATTAATTCGTTATATATACCTTTGTTATCTTCTAAAAATATTATAGTGTGACAGAGAAAAATAAATCAAATTCTAGTATGTTCCTTTTACATTTAACAAAATGGGAATTAGAATTTATGCAAGTGGATCGCCAGCTTTTTTACTGGGTATGGTTTAAGTAAAGTTATTAATAAAAAAAAATACTTTTAATATGCGTATAAAATTTGTAAATTATGTGTTTTAAATAAAAACTGTCTGTTTCAATGCGAATTTCTTTAATTTTTACATGTTGAGGGCCAATCAACACAACAGTGTTGAATGGCGGGAACGGCGGGAAGCGAAAAACAGAATGTCTTTACAATAAATTTTTCTTGCCTACCTACTTTTTACGGAATAAAGCGTCAATATAGAAATAATTGATATTAAAAAAATCTAATATCTATAGTATCCATTACAATTCTCTATTATAGCCCTAAATTAAATAGTTTAATAAACATATAATGAAAGTAAATCTATTTATTGGAAATCGATAAAGCTAAATGGTTACATTTATTACTTAGAGCGTGCCGAGGTAATTCTATTCGACGCTAATGTCCGCTGACACCTGCTACGTACAACTGCTACGGCGTAGCTATGTGCTACGAATAGTTAAATAAATGACAGTTTAACTTTAAATTTTACGATAGAGAAATAGAAACAGACACAAATCATAAAGAGAAAAGTATTTTTTTGATTTGTTATTTAATTTATTAATGTTTATCTTGTGTTGTTTTCGTATACTTGATAAGATAAATTATATATATTTTGCAATTGAATTTTTGAGTGCATATCATTTTTTTAACATTTTTAAACTGTTATTTCACACTAAAATAATACATTTTAAATAAGTATTTATATATCATATATTTCTGTTATTTTTTATAAATAATTATAAAGCTGCTGTAGTGCAGACGGCACTATTTTACTGTGTTCGATTTCCACATTAAGGAATTTTCATTTTCTGGCCAAACAATGAAGGTGGAAAGCTAAGAAATGCGTTCTTAGTACTAGGTGCCCTCTGGCTGCATACCTGAAGCTAAAAAAATCTAATAATGAAATAAATTTTGATAATAGTGCAACTATATATTGCAAAATTTTCATTATTATGGGTTACCGAGAATTTATGCAAGTGGATCGCCATCTTTTTCACTGGGTATGGTTTAAGTGAAGTTATTAATAAATAAATTTTACTTTTAATATGCATATAACATTTGTAAAATCTGTGTTTTAAATAAAAACTGTTTCTTTCAATGCGAATTTCTTTTTTATTATCTTTCATTATTTACTGACTGACGCTGACGCGTGACGATTCCTAAAAAATATCGTCAACAATATTTAATACATTATCAAAATAATTTATGTCATTAATTTATATGGAAATATGACATAGTAAATTATGAAAGTTATCTTTAAATAATGAAAAATAATATTGAAAAACCGATGAGCATGGCTATTAAGTATCATTAAAATTTGAGCTTTATCATAATAATAGCTTACGATCGATTAAACGGTCATCGAACTTTCAATATTTAAATATTAATACCATCGGACTTACATTTGACAAATGGCCAGTTGCTAGGCTTTCACTATTGAAAGACTCTACACTATTTGATCCCAAGGTTTCATGTGACAACAAAGTGTTATATAAGATAAACTAATACCAGTCACTAGAGGTCATTCGTGGCGTAGGAGCACGAATTGTAAATGGAACCCTACAGGTTGTGGGTTCGATTCGCACTCGAGAAAATGATATTTTTACTATTTTCTTTTATGTTGTTCGTTCTGGAGCCGAAGCAAAGCGCAGCATTGAGTTCCGACACATAATGCCACCAGAATCTGGCGGAAAATGGGAAATGGAGTGTCTTACTTACAATACCAATAAGGAAAAAAAATTAAAAAGGGAAAATTTATGCAATACAAATCAATACAAGCTTATTTGTCGTTCATTTCATACAAAATGATTACATACGCTCGCAAACTTAAATTTGATAATTTTATAAGATGTACTTTCCTGTTACTCCAACTTCCTGTTGGCAAACAATCCTGAAGTGGGTATCCTGAAATAGGATTGGTAGCTGATCTCATAAGTCACTCCCATTTTTTTCATTATCACAGTCTGGCAAGATTGAACATGCTTTATAACTTATATGACAAGTGAGGATATAATAAGTATTGTTGTCTTACAGAGTTATCATACAAAAGTCTCTATGTACTCCATAAAATATGGTAAACTCATAATATTATGTTTATATCGCCATAACAAAGAAATCTACACAAGATTGGCGTTCGTTACATAGTTAAGTTTATTTCGTTGTATTATAAACGTTGATCGTAGCTTGTAGAGCTAGAATGGATGAAGCAATTTAAATAGCCCACGCTTGGAAAATGCACGTTTTAAATACAATGTTGAAATATAAATGTTACTTCTAACAACCTCATATCCGGCGGGGATTGCTCACAATTTAATGCTTATTAGTTTTTCTAGTTCAATTTGAGTACAAATGTGTAATTTTGATTATTTTTTATCTGCCTTTTCCCTTTTTTTGTCTTTTCACTTATAAATTAAATTATTGCTTAACTGATTTTTCACTTTTCCTATCTCACGTTAAAAGTCGGGTAATGTGGTTGGTATATCAAGTAGCCTTTTTTTCCAAATAACAGAGGGAACCCAGTGTTAAGACATACGTATTGAGTGGTTGAGAAAAACGCCGCGCTTGTGTCGCCAGAGTGAGGATATGAAAATAATTTTATTATAATTTCGCTGAATGGTGGTTGAACCCATTCCAACCCGTACAATTGAATACATTTGTACATTAAGAAGTGAATATCAGTCATACAGGTTCAAACCGCACGAACGACGTTTTAAATGATTGAGCAGATTTCAGTTGGTATGTAAATTATTTTAAAATGAACAACCAATATATATTACGGTGTCTATATAATTATTTCAGCATTAAATTTAATTAAGCATTAAATTCTCTCATAAAATAATTTATCTTTTACCGAGTGAGAATTGAACTCACGATGACTCTGTCTTTTGACTCTGTCAAAAAACCGTTTTAAAAATACACCTAAGCAATATAAGCATATATGTATGTATTTGACTACAAAACATTGTATCCACACCTATTGAACAAATAAATTATTAAATAATACATTACACATAATTTCCAAACAACGACATAACTAACAATGGTTTTCGAATATAATCGACCGATCGTAATCAGAAAGTAATAAATCATAGTGAGTGTACTTCACGTCATTAAAATCGAACAACGTTATTGTGCCTTCATATTTTATAATATACAAGTGAATAAACCTGGTTTTATATATAAATATATAACTATTTTTTTTGTTTAAAAACTGTTACGAAGATTTGCGTAATGTCGCTCTTAAAAAGCAATAGTTAATTTCTTTTAGCTTCACGTCGTATCCCGCATGTAGCAGGGTAGGTAGAGAGCCTTGTTGTTGTTGAAAGTCATGGATACTCCGCTCCCCATTTTGCGGGGAACTGCTTAACGCCGCACTCTGCCTCGACGCCAAAGCGAAGAAATTCAAATATTAAATATTTCATTCCCCCGAGTGGAAATCAAACCTAAAACCTGTCACGCTTATTCCCCTGCACCAAAACTGTTCTTTTGATATCTTAGTAAAAGTTTACTAACAAATAATAATAAATTTTCATTTAAATAGTTATTATAATTAATATAACACAACAAATAATGTTGTAACAGTGCTTGAAGAAATTATCACATATTAAAAAAAATACATTTGTGCATATATTTGGGTTTGAAGTGAAGAACGGAAATGTCTTAATGGAAACGGAGTTCTAGTTTTCTAGGTTCCCTCTGCCTAACAACAAAAAGTACAACAAAAAGTACAACAAAGTGTACAACGAGATACTAAAAAAAAACGTGTTACATATATACTATCCGCTATAAAAGCAATTTAATGCATTATTTCAAATCGTTATATTTATATTTTATTTGTTTAATTCTAGTTGTCCTACCAAAAGTATTTATAGTAGCATTATTCATTTAATATAAGCTTAACGCTGAGTGTGCTAGTATTTAATAATAATATTTCGCGACAAACCTCACCCTGGTCAGGCTTACGCTTACGTTTCCTCGCATTCTATAAATAGAATTTCTAATAAAACAACATTGTAACGGCTTAAGTAGTTTATTATGGTATGTTGGTTATTATAGCACGCAAATTGCTTTGCTTAACTCATATAAATAATTATTTTAAGTCCATAATGGTGTAATGTGGGACCACGTCTGTGTGTAAACGGTGGCTATGGATTCGATTTCCTGCTTTAATTATTTTCATTTTTATTATTATTATTTATGATTATAGTAATCATTTTCATTTCTCCGCTTTGCCAAAAAAGATTTTAATGGTAATTTCTTTACACTAAATGTCCTCTGGATATCTTTTTATATGCGAATTAAAATGTGTAAGCTTAAAAGTGAAAAATAAAGGAATATGCATGACTTTATTATTGCGTAGTGTGACGCATGTGGTGATTAAGGTTTCAAGTTTGAAGGAGATTGGAACTAACAGGAGATTGGAGAACTATCACCTAGATATGGATATAAGATATGGGATTCAATAATGATCTCGAAAATTAGGCAGAAAAGGTGGAACTGAGTATCTTAACACTAGTGTCTCTCTACCACACTGTTATATGCGAGATACAGCTTGAAGCTAAAAAAAATATTATTGAATAATGTATTATAGCCTATTTTTATCTAGTAGGGTAGGCAGAGAGAACTTGGGAGCCTAGTGTTATATACTCTGTTCCCATTAAGACGCCTCTATTGCGTATCAAGTGGCGGACATCATCGCCGCGCTTTCCTTCGTTAACACATCGAGGAAATTAAAATATTAAATATTTCATTGCCCTGAATGGAAATTGAATGTAAATCCTTCGCGTTTAATGTGCCACTGCGCCAAGACAACCGCATAAAAAATCGATTAAAGCCTTTAATAAGTTAACAAGTTAAAAGTAGATATTAGTAAACAGAAAAAAATCCTGCAACTTATACACTCCTGAGTCCATTCACACGGAACCGTGCGTGACTTTACATTTTTTTGTGTCGTAAGGACTTTCAAAGAAAATAATATATTTCCTATTAACAACGACTTAAGAACGGTTATGTTCTGCAACGAGTCAACCGCAATGCGGTGCCATTATTACATTTGACAGAAAGCTTAATGACCAATCGAGTTACTAATCTCGATTGATAATATATATATATATATATATATATATATATATATATATATATATATATATATATATATATAGTAAAATTAAGTACAACAGCAAAGTTCTAAAAATGGATATATTATCCGGAAAGTTATCAATATTTAGTGTTTTTGTCAGAAATTATCAATGTTTGAAAAATAATCTTCGTCTTTTCGTATATTTGACTATAATCACGACACTTGCGGTTTCGACTTCCACTCATGGGGAGTGGTAGCTTTCTTCCTCGCTCTGGTAACAAAACATAACACCGCGTTAAAATTGGGAAGCGGAGTATCTTAAACAAGCTTCCTTCTGTCTATCCTGTTATACGCGAGATACTGTGTAAACTTAAAAAAATGCATAAACTATATCAGTATCAATAAAATTTTATTATAAGAAAAAGCTAAATTTCAATGAACATTCAAGTATTTTGCGACTCACCTCAAGAAAGTTAAACACTTTCTAATACAATTTCGTAAAGCAATATCTGTTGAATGAAACCGTAAAAGTTCGATTCTTTGAACTTTTCTATGCATTTTAAATAAAATGTCATTCATAAAACTTTATGAATATTACTAAAAATATAGGAAAGAAAAATATTTATTTAGAAAACATATAAAAATTTAAACGTAGCGGGACTTGAACCCGTGCCTCCTGGAAACCGACCACCGATCTGGTCGGTTCCTAAGTGTGGAATAATACTTTCAAAATGTATATAATATATAGGTACGGGTAGAAGTAGGCGGTATGCACATATTCAACTCTTCCTAGAGAAACTACTGCGGAAGGGTGCAATTTGATCCTCTTGCAAGTCATCGAAGCTGCGGGTGCCTAGTAAAAACCCCGGGACACCCTGAAGGCGGCAGTAGCCCGCAGTAGGCACGACACGTACGGTTCCACAGTACTGCTCATTCGTAAGACACTTGCCTGCCGCATAGTAGGTCTACCTAAATACATTTCTCAGTGATCAAAAAAGTGCGGTGATGAGTTACGCCACGCCACGCCACTTAACCCGCAATGCCTCCTAAGTTGCGCAGAAAATGAAGAACATAAGTATCCTAATGGAAACGGAAGGTCTTAACAGTCTCATTCACAGATTACCAAGTTCTCTCTGTCTATCCTGTAACATGCGGGATACAACGTGAAAACGCAGCGCGGAAAAGCATAAATTACATAAAGCGTGAATTGAATAATAATAATTTTCTAGTATAAATTATAAAAAAAAAGTAAAGGAAACACAATTATAGCGAGCTAATAACATTAACTTATTTATATAATATATACTTAAATATATAAAATCTTTTACGATCTCAAATCCGTAGTTTCGAATTTTAATAATACTCTCTGTACATTCGATAACATCTTGATTCAGTGGATTCGCAACAAAGGCACTTCCATTACTCGCGTTGATTAAGCCGACTGGCTGCAGCGCGAAATCTGAGTTTTTCAAACTTATATAAACTTATTTTAAAGTAGGATGAATATTTTATTTGCTCAACCCAGTTGCAATTTTATCTACTATTTTTCTGTGTAGCAAATAGTTTTATGTAGTTGAGTTGTGGAACTCAACGTGGAAATGAAAATCATTCATTACTCTGAATGGAAATCGAACCAATTATCATTGTGTTTCAGTCAGCGCTACAATAATATTAATTTGTTAGAAAAATAATTTTAAAGAGCTAATTGTCGTAATAATTTTATTAATAGGTGTGGACCTATTTGGAAAATAATTAAAAAAACAAAACCAGCTTCACGATATTCCCCGCTCACAGCAGGGTAGGCAGAGGGAACCTTGTGTAAAGACACACCATTGCCCAATATCCGGCCATATTTTTTAAATTACGTTTACGGCATTCGCCATAAACATAATTTAAAAAAAAATGTTTATATATATATATATATATATATATATATATATATATATATATATATATATATATATATATATATATATTGCATGTGCAAAGTTGAGTTTCGTTATTACATATTTTCCCTGGTTTCACGGGAAAAACGTAGTGTGTGGTAATTTACAAAACTAAATAAATAAACATACCTAGCAGGTAAGCAGCCAGTCTAGCTTTTCACATTTTACATAGTACTAAATTCTGGAAAAGACAAATTCAACGCTAATAATTAGTAGTAAAATAATATAAAAGTTGACCATAAAGGTGCGAAATTCTGAAAACAATGTAAAAGTTTACGTGCTTAAAACATAATTAAAAAGTATTTTTTACGATTTTATAACCATACAAGTATATTATAATACAAGTTATATATGTTTCCATCATTATTCTACTTAATTTTAAATTTATACTGCACACGTATGTGCAATTTTTGTAAAAAAAAATTTTGAAATCATCTCCTCCGCACACAACAGGGAGAAGAGCCAGTGTTAAAACCCTCCGTTCCACACTTTTCGCCGATTTCTGGAGGCACTGCGTGCTCACCGCCACCGCGCTTTGCCTCAACATTTTTTTTGTATTTAATAGCAATTTATATCTATTTCTTCTACAGGCTTGCTGGAAGGGACTTTAAATAGAGATAACTCGACAATTTTATTGATATTTAGGTTTGTTTCTGTTATATAAAAGACTAAATTAGAAAATATTATAATATGCTTGCTCAAACAATTTTTAAACCTTAAATTTAGAGTATATTATATACCCCTTTATTATATTTTCAATAGCCACATAGTGGTTACAATTTGTTAGGGGCAAGGTACCATCATTCCTATCCTATACCGCTGTAAAAGACAGTAAGGATACCAGCATAAACCTCAGATATCGAAAAAAACACTTTATTTTTGTGATATTTCAAAAACCCCATGCGAAGGCTCGTATAAGTGACCTAGCCGTCGAATGCGCTGAGCTATTAATTTCCAATCAAAAGTCAATCAACGTACAATGTCGATCAATGGTGGCCGACGAGGTTTTGTAAAATAAATAGAATTGCTTTAGTCATGTCTTTAATATTTATGAGACGATGAAAATAAGATATTTTATTATCGTTAGTTAATATTTATATTTTGTTTTAGTAAATTAATTTTTTATTCCATTTATTTGCTAGTACTCCCGCTTATAGCAGAGTGGTCGAAGGGAACCTACTGTTAAGAACAAGACAGTCTCCTTAAATCAATAATTCAATCAGTTTTCATTAAAGTATTATTATTATTAGGTACTACAGCTTTCTATTAATTTTATTTACTAATTAGGCACAGTATACAATCAATCTGTATGTGTTAATATTTATGGTTATTACTTTAATAGATATTGTAAGGCGATCTTGATGCAATAGCTTGACGCAATAAGTGTGCCCACTTTAAAATTTATTATATTACAGCAAATCAAACCAAATCGCAACCAATTATCAAATATCAATTGTAGCCTATGTTTTATTCTTATGTATAAGCTATATATACATCAGAATAAAATATAGGCATAAAAGTTCGTTCTGTAGATTTTGCGTGAAAGTGCAACAAACATCCATCCCCACAAGCTTACATACATTAGTAGGATCTACTTGGTCCTGCTATCATTTTAAAAAATATAATTTTAATATTATTATATGCATATTTCCAAAAACGATCCATTCCTAGAGGAAGCTCCTGAACGAGCTACAACTACACCAAACTATATAATTAGTTTAAGTGCGATTAAGAGAGCGTGCCGGAGTAACGTCGTAATTATGAAGTAAAACTTTAAATAAGTCCTAAAAATATTTAAACAGTTGCTTCTTAATTTTGATAAGCTTTCATTTTCATACAAAGTCTTGCAATAACTTCAGAGTTCGGCGGAAAATAGGGAACGGAGTGTCAGAGGGTAGGCAGAGGGAACCTGATATTATAAAATTTTCAGGTTCCCTCTGCCTACCCTGACTAGTCATAGAATTTTAAGGATTTATTTAAATATATTTTTATTGTTAATATTCTTATGATGATATCCTGTTAGCACAGCTTAACAGCATTCCACTGTCACGCAATTGTTGGATTGATGTTTCTCACTTGAGGAAATTAATTATTTTCATTTTGTTCGTGCTGGTAAGAAGACAAGCGTAGCAGCAACAGAATGAGTAAATATTCGTGCACCAAGTTTTACCCTCATCTCCTGTTTCACATTTAGATGTAAATGACTTTCAACCAGATCAGGAGCAAAGACAAAGTTGGTATTAATTTTTTATAAATGATAAAATTGCCTCGATGTGCCTTCCTTTTGCAGTAGTAATCTTTGCTTAAATCACAAAATTTAAACAAAATAAAGCAAAATATAAGACTAGCTACACAAATAAACAAAAATAGTTACAACAATAACAACGGGTCACTTACCAAACGACTTAGCTAAAATATAAAAGGCTCCTCCAAAACTTTTGATAAATGTGAACGACGAATGCAACACAGTGTCCCAGCATCGCAGATCTGAATAAATAATGTTGAATTTAAACAAAGATTTACTTGAACCCGTTCTGGCAGTACCGAGTTGATCTACAGTAAGTAGAGCGTGACCGATTTCGTTAAATTTTGGGTTTAATATTTATTACAATATCTTGAAATTTTGTAATACTTTAATCATATATGAATTTAAAGAATAATATATGAATTTAAAAACAAGCTTTCTAGATTTTTATAGTGTGTCGTTTTTTATTAAATCGAGCCTTTTCATTTGATAACTATATTAGGTGATACACAAGTCACCTAATATAGTTATTTTATACCACCATTTTGATACGACGGCCATTTTGGGTTAACGACAATATTGGTTGGTATGGTTCCAAATTTAAATTTTAGCTCAATCGGACACTGGATCAAGTTTTCACTTCCACTAACATATGTACGTACTAACACGGCAAGTCAAAAGCTCGTAAAAATACAATAAATTATAGCTATTTTGCAGATCCTAGGTCAGAATGAATGACAGGTACGTGGGTATTAATACTAGGTTACCTCTGTCATCCTTGTTATATACAGAATACAGTGTGAAGCTAAATTATAATAAATTAATGATTAATTAATGTTTTTAAATTGCACACATACATTATTTTCTTACTATATTTATTTGTCTGTCAGTGGTATATTGGGGCAATAATTCTAAGTGTAATCGTGGTCAGCATATTAGAAAAAAAAACGTATAGAAATACAACAAAAGTATCTTTTTGAGGCCAGTCGTGGCGCGAAACAGCGTGGAGCTGAGAAAAAATTAAAAAAGGATATTCCTATGGTGCAAACTACTGAAAACGATATTTTACATATTTAACTTGTGGAACAGATTCTTAAATTACTCCAAATTGGCAAATACTCAGCAATCGATCACTAACGGACAACACAGCATTGGAATGAATAAATGATGTTCAATTTAAACAAGGACTTCCTTGTACCCGTTTGAGACCTCTCGAACTTAGTAACTCGATCGCGGAAGCGCAGCTGACCGTCTCTTCAGATACTTATTCTGTAAATGTATTGAAACACCTAATTTTACTTTTATAACTGAATATTCTAAAATAAATTATCAGAAATAACATTAACATTAACTTCGATACAAATAAAAACAATATAACTGTAAATTTTTAATTTGACATTAAAATCTATTATTAAACTATCATAACCCACTCTGTAAAAGCAGACAAATGCTTTTAGCTGAAATAAGCGAAGAGACAGTCTGGATATATTTGGAAATCGCATCGTATCTGTCGAAAAAACAATATTAATCCGATTCAGAATAGGACGGCAATATATTATTCGAGTCGGTATTCGAAGCTAAGTTGTGATTATAGTGCTTTATAGGAAAGGCCAGCTTCCTTTAATTTTCAAAGGAATAAAGTGTATAAGATTTTTATTTAAAGTGTACGAGTACTTTACAATTTTCTATTGGACTTATGTAAAATTTCTGGGACTTTTGCGCAATCAAAGGACATCTTTTTGTTTATGCTATTGGAAATACATATTTATAAAATAAATGTTTCATTTTCTTAGTTTGTAAATTTTCATTTATGTGCTCATTTTATGACACAATTACAAATGAAATAAACTGATATCTTGCTACTACGTGAAAAAAAATCCATAAAAATCTCACAAATAAATTTAAATATATCAAAATATTTTAAACTTAAAATCTTAGTTATTTAAAAAAAACAATATACTCGTATTATTTATTAACATAAATTACAATAATATAAAAAAAAACATCGCCAAATCTGTGAATCACCTACAGATCCCTAACAACATGAACTAGTTTTAAATAAATGGAGAAACACGTACGAAGCCACCATCCAAACTAGTTTAAAACCAAGCACTTAAAGGATTTAATATTGGTATCGTTCATAGCTGAAGTCACTAAAGCAACGTTGCGAGCTACACTTCGCGTCGTCAAAAGATTATCACCACTGGTTGTCTTATCGTTGTATATGTAATGTAAATTGTTTATGTTTAAACATATAATGTATGTATTGTGCGAGCTTAAATATATTTTAATTTTAATTAAAGTAATAATTAGGCCCACGCGGTGCAGGGGACAAGTGGTTGACTGTAAACGCCACTGCTTGTGAGTTCGATCCCCACTCAAGGAAATGTTATATTTATTTAAACATATATTTTATTTCTTCGCTTTCGTGTCATGGCACCGCACGGTGTTGAGTTCCCCCATTCAAAGCGCAATGCCTCCAGAATTCAACAAAAAATGAGGTCTTAACATTAGATTCCCTAAGCCTACCCTGCTGTATCCCACATTGATTAATTTAAGTAATTTATCTGTGTGTTGTTATAATTTCTACATATACAAACACATTTTATCAAATCATTTTATGTACGATTTCAACAGATCACTCCATGATATGGACTGATATAGTGAATGTTAATTTACTATATCAGTCCATAGTGGGACACCGTTTGGATGTAAATAAAATGGTTGTGGGCTCGATCCTTAATGGTGGAAACATTCATTCTTCATTCCCAGGAAGATAATGTGTGGTACTGATTATATCTTGACTTCGCCAATTTATAGATTAAATTATACTTGATTGCACACAAATAATATTAAAAAAGATACAAGTATAACAGATAAATAAAAACAAATATGCAGCCTTATTGCTTCAAAATATCATGTAACATGATTGTCATTGTTTATGAGTTATTAATAGTAATATTTATTTTAGTTTCACGCTTTATCCCATAAATAGTTGTGCCGTGTGATCCCGGCCTAGAATAGGATCATCCTGGTACTGGTGGTGTCGTAAGAGGCGACTAAAGTACGTGTGGTAGAGTCACGTCGCCAGCAATGGCAACACGCATGGGCAGACTCGACCGGATCATTACCACCCCCGGCATTTAAAACCGGCGTGAAGTAGTGGCTTTATGCCACTGCGTTTCGCATCAGGTCATGCCGGGCTCCGGCGCCCAACCCATCTTAAAGGCCGGCAACGCACCTGTAACTCTCTGGGGTTGCACGGGGCCGTGGGCGGCGGTAATCACTTACCATCAGGTGACCCGCACGCTCGTTTGCCGTGTCTTTTCCATAAAAAAAAAAAAAAAAATTGTAGTATAAACAGAAGGAACCTGGGAACCTAGTGTAAAGACACCGTTACCATTAAGAAAGTTCCGTTCCCCAATTTCCGCCGGATTCTTGAGGTGTGTTGAGTGGCGAAAACAACGTTGAAAGATCAAACTAATAAAAATATATAATTTCTTCGAGTGGGAATCGAACTCATAATCTATGACTTTTTAATCTATGACTACTTGACAGTCACACGCTTTTGCTCATGGCCAGGGCCTCAATATTATTATAATAGAAATATATAAATAAATTGATTGTTATATTCATGATTTGAATTCTCATTTCCTTTTGATTTCAAAGTGAAGTAAAACCAATTGTCTATAAGTTAGCCGCAACTACCCCACTGAATTGTGCAATGGTAACCAACATGTAAATTAAATCCGACCTGCACTGTGTAACAGTACGAAATATATAAGACTAAAGAGGAGATTTCCTTACAATATTTTCAGATTTTTTTATAATGTAATAGATAGATAGTTTAGTTGATATCTTAGTTGTCATATCAATAGCCTAAGATACCGAGGTCCTCACACCTACATATTTTTAGAAAAGCTGAAAGTTTGAGGACTATTAGTCTAATATGTACTTAAGTATGCGTACTCACTAATTCTAAAGTGATCCCGAATCCGGTCTATCAAGTTGAAGTCGTCTATCAAGTTGAAGTCGTCTGATTGGGAATAGTTTAATTAATAAATAAATTCTCTTATTAAGAGATCCTACTATGGTCTTTGCTTTTCTTATGTCTATTCTCACGGATACATCAGGCTAAAATTCATTACCAATATCCAGGTATATCAGCAGTTGTATGATATTCCGTGTGTTATCAAAACCTATAGGGTACTTCCCGACCTAGAACTACGAGTATTAAACTTGAAAGAAGTGATCGTTTAATACAAATAAAACTATCATAACATTAAATTTGTAGTTTATTTCCAAACTTTTTGTCAAGTTTTATATGCTACAATCACGAAATTGGTACGGAGCATTTAGTTGACGAGGCCGAAACTCCTTTAACCAGATTTTAATCAGTTATTGTATGAGTTTCCACATCTTTTTTATAAGATTAAATAATTAAATTAAATTTGATAAAATTACTTTTAAATTTTTCTCCATACTCCGTGCCCAACAGTCCTTCTGCAATGCGAAGTGCGTCCTTTCAACCAATCAGCTAAATCTACTGAACCTTGAAGTTTGAACAAACAGTGAACAATCATCTGTTCGGACCCGAGCAAATGTCGTTTTGCTATGTAAATATATGTAAACTCCGTTGTTACATTAACCACTTTTACATCGTACGATATTTAATGTTTATAACACAATAATTACCTGGTTCGCATAAATAAAGTCATACTTTTGCACCCAATATTTTCATTCATTATTGTTTTGAGCTTTACACTGCAATATAGGCATGGGAAACTAATGAGAAGGTATATTCATATAAGCGTCTCTCAAGCAGAGTAACTTGCTCCCCACAAAAAAACACAACGTCGCGCTTTGTGTTGTTACCAAGAAGATAAAAGTAAAAATATTTAATTGCATCAAGCGGGAATTCAAACACAACTGTCACGTTTTAATCAGACTCTGTGCTGCTATGCTATGGTCTCCTCAATTATTGTAATTTTTATACCTTAATTTGACTTATCAACACTGCATATCATTTGTATATTATTAGTGGAAATCTTGGATTAAAAAATACATGTTATTTATTATATTTTCAATATACAGTGTTTATAAGCTGTCTATCTGTAAGGCTTCGTAGCTCAACGAGTGGTAATTACAAAACGAAGTTACTTATTACTAGATTATCTGAAAAAATTATAAAGTAAATAAATATATGCACATATAAAACGAATTAAAATCAAATTAATAAAAGTATACATTAATTCGATTTCCATTTTCGAAAAATTGAATCAACATAAGTACATATTAATTCGATGAAATATATGTATATTATATATAAACACGATTTTCATTTTCAATATAAGTTAAATCGTATACGACATCGTTATCGATGCGTTATCGGTATATACAAAGGCACGCCATAAACGAACCTGACTGAACTGTACCTGCGAATTATGTATATTTGACTGACTGAAGGCAAATCTCGCACCGTAGATCTTAGAGCAATCAATGTATTTTTGTTTCTTTCTCCTACGGCCGTAAAACATTAATTTTAGATAAATTGATAGTAAAACTGTGAAAGAGTTTCTACATAAATATTGGTAGAGTTCAGATAGAACATATTTGATATTATTTTATTATTTGAAAATATATGGGTAGGTGATATGTTAGCACGTGAGCCTGTTAGGCTTGTTTACTTTTATCGTATCTTTTATTTTAATTCTTTTATGATCATTTTAAAGGAAATTGTTAATATTTTATTATATTATTATTTATTTTTTAAGGTTCACTCTGTATTCCCCACATAGAAGGCAGGAAAAAATGAGGAAGTCTTAAGACATTCCGTTGCCCATTTTCCACCGAGTTCTTGAGGTACTGCGTGTTGAGTAGCGGAACTCAACGCCGCCCTTTACCTCGATTTTGAAGGTTAATAAACAGAGAAGATTTAGTTTGCAATACTTTGTAGATACTAAGTTCGAATCTTAAGAACTTAATAAATAAATATTATTTTTCCTAAACAAATGTTTACATAAACAATTGTTTTAAGCATTTGCTCATTAAAGGAAATAGAGAAATCCGACTATTTTTTCATTCTATTTTAGTAGATTTTATCTCACATCGGTCTAGAAAAGACGTACTATATATATATATATATACGTACAGAGATATCGAGGAAAACGTTCCAAATCTCCGAGCAAGACTAAAATACAGTGGCGCGATTTGTAGGGTTGCAGGTGTAAGAATAAATTCTACACTTTAACTTTAGTTTTACTCTTTTTCTCTTGTTACATAAAGTTTTAAAATAACAGTATATTTTTTTTTATTTTAATCATTTTGTGCATGTTGCGAGTGTGAAAAAAATTATAATGCTTTTTTATGCATTCATCATCATATCCTAAAGATCAAATCAAAAATAAACATTCTCCAACAACTACTTGTAAATACATACTATATAAGGAATTAATCGAGGCCAGTCGTGGCCCAAGTGCAAAATCATGTGACTAAAAAACTGTAAATATATAACCTGTCGTAGGTTATGTCTTCCATTCCCATTCGAGGAAATGAATATTAAATAATTTCATTTCTTCGCTCTGCTGTCGAGGCAAGAGCGTGGAGTTGTAAAGTGGAGTGTCTGAACACTAGGCTCCCTTTGCCTACTCTATTGAAATTGTAAAAAAGTAAATTAATACTTAGATACGTAAAAAAATATTAACTTAATGATTTTCTAACCGTAGCTTTATTGATTTCATTCATAATTCAAAGTTAACGAGTGGCTACCGGCCATTCTTAGTCATCATTAATATTTAAATCGATAAGTTTTATCTACTTAACGTGTTTGTTTAATATTGTGGCTTTTATATTAAGAGGCCGTCATGGCGCATGGGCACAAATGAAATATTTAATATTTCCTCGCTTTAGTAACGAGGCAAATCGAGGAGTTGAGTTCCGTCCAATGCTATTGCAGAAAAATTACAATTGATGAAATAAAGCTCCAAGGTTGAAAACTATTTTGAAAAGTCCATGACTGTTTTGTTGATGTAGCAAAAACACTAAATATATTAAATATATAGGTAGCTCAGTGATTCTTTTGGATTTCTTCACTCCGCAGAGCCGGCTACGGCAAAAGACTTTCGATAAAAAATACACATACACTCTTAATATACATAATTTCACCAGCACATTGCAGCAATATTGAAATATAAATTTAATTCTAAAAAGAAGGAACTTTTGCACCAAGGGTCTTTTTCTTTTATACTTTCAGTCGGAAAAAATATTATTTTCTAAAACTATCGTGATATTATCCCGTTAATGAATTTACGTGCATTCGACACTGACGTGCGGTTTGCGGTCGCTGCCATTGTATAAAATAGTGTATAAAAACCTTTCAGAAACAGTAATTACCATGATGTTACTTATAAATAGAAAATAAAATAATTTATTCTATTAGAAAATAATTTATGAATAATTTGTTATTTATTATTATTCTTTATTTGCACGGTAAGTTCTCACTTCTTCGCAAATTTCATAATTATAGATCCACAGACGTGCTCTATAAGTTTGGATTGCGCAGCGGATTTCACATAAAATGCAACAAAAACGTTGCATAAATAAATCGTATGCTTCGTAAATTTTTTTTTCAGTGCACCAAGGAACTGTACACCTAGACGTTTTATATTAATTTCAGCTTGAAAACTCCTCGAAATCTTGAGATAGGTAAATAGTGTCACAGATGGACGGACAGACAGACAAACGACAACAGAAAACAGACAAATAACAACAAAGTGATAATAAAAAGTATTTTGATTTTTTCTTTTGAGGTTCGACTGGCTACGAAATTAGAAAACAACAACAATTTTTTATGACTGTGCTTGTCACAAAATTATAAAATATATAAACGGCAGTTTTTATGTTATTTGAAGTACATTTAAATATACATTAAGGACAATCAAAACTTTATCAGATTTCAACACGAAAAAAAATATTATAACAATTAATCTTGATAATCTATATTTATGACAGTTTTACTAAAGCTGTATGTAAAATGTTGTAGATTACAAATTATAATGAATAGAATACATGAAAATATTTAGAATTTTTATATCTGACTACAAACGCGATGGTTATAAGTTCAAGCCCCTGTAAATACCCTAAGTTGAGTTTTGCTACTCGAAAATTAATATTTATAATTAACGCTATATTCCACTGTGGGATACAGCGTTAAGTTCTCACATGTGACAGGGTAGGCAGACGGAACCTAGCATTACTACTAAGATTCCGTTCCCTACTTTCCGCCGAATTTCTGAAGCATTGCATGTTAAATGGCGAAACACAACGCCGTGACCTGCCCTATTACCAGGGCGAGAAAACAATGATTTACCCCGATAGGGAATCGCCCTGCTGTTGCGACAGAACGACCTTAATAAAAAATATATAAAAAATATTCTAATAAATATTAATTATAACTATTTTTACGCCAACATACCTATTGAATAATATTTATAAATACATTTCAATCGACCTCAAATCTTTGTTCGCGTTTTATATCCATACGTTGGTATCCGTCAGATACGTACTGTGGAATGCATTAGGCTAATTAATCTGATAACCGAAGCTTTCACTCGGCTTTTGGATTTACGTCATAGGTTACCGATGGGGATTTCTGTATGTCCATTTAAATTTCGGGACTTGAGTCCATATTATATACTAGCGACCCACCCGCGGCCTCGCCCGCTTGGACTACACGATAATTCGATAGTTTTAATATCCTAGATTACATTATTAAAATATTCTATTATATAATATTTTTTTATTATTTCCAGTTAAAAAATATGACCTTTGTTGATACTTGGTATGATATTTATTATATAATTTTAGCTTAATGCTGTATCCCGCACATAGCAGGGTAGGCAGAGAGAACTTAGTGTTAAAACATTCCGTTCTTTACTTTCTGCCGAATACTTATGGCACTTGGCAGAACTTAACGCTGCACTTTGGCTCGTTACCAGAGCTAAAAAGTAAAAATATTTAATATTTTATTTCCTCTAGTGGGAATCGACCCCACAACCTGTCGCGCTTGTAATCGCACGCTTGTGCCCTTGCGATACGACTGGCCTCTATCTATAGAGTATATGAGTAACTATTTTTGAAATTGTTTGTAGCTGCAAGTGTTTATTTATTTATTTTATGCTGCTTCATATTCTTGATCTAACTATAGTAGATAGAAATACAATAGTATGATGGGCTGTACGGAAAGCCGGTTGGAATTGGCATTTTTGATTTCTCTCTGAAAAAATCTTTTGTATTGTGAATCTGTACTCTAGTTTGCATATTGAAACAAATATTTTAAATTGTTCTGGGCGAATTCTTCCTATTTTAGTTAGTCTCTAATATCGCTTCCCTGTTTTATGCATAAAACCATATGATATTTATCTAGTTCACAAAAACATCACAATTATAACTATTTGTGCCGTGTGATCCCGGCCTAGAATAGGATCATCCTGGTACTGATGGTGTCGTAAGAGGCGACTAAAGTACGTGTGGTAGAGTCACGTCGCCAGCAATGGCAACACGCATGGGCAGACTCGACCGGATCATTACCACCCCCGGCATTTAAAACCGGCGTGAAGTAGTGGCTTTATGCCACTGCGTTTTGCATCAGGTAATGCCGGGCCCCGGCGCCCAACCACTCTTAAAGGCCGGCAACGCACCTGCAGCTCCTCTGGGGTTGCACGGGGCCGTGGGCGGCGGTAATCACTTACCATCAGGTGACCCGCACGCTCGTTTGCCGTGTCTTTTCCATAAAAAAAAAAAATATTTAAAAAAAAAATAATATTAAAACAAATTTAAATTTAATCCCCTTAGGTTGCACCACAGAGTTGTTTTTCATTTATCTAAGTTAAACGTCATAATAGTGATTTATGTATAAAAAAATTATATAAATATTTGAATATACAATTCACATCTTTAACTGTTCTGCTAAAACCGCAGGATAGAATAATTTTTCATCTATACAAGCCACATGCACATTGTACAAAATATAATACCTATAAAAACTTCCTAATCCATATATATTATTTGTTGAAATTTGTAATATTTCTAAAATAAATGGATAGCTTTAATATATTTGGATACTTAATAGTGCTCCGCCTATAACTCATAAAATACTCACCGCAAACTCCACAAGCAAGAGAATTTACATTTCGATGATCTTTCACATCAAAGGTAATATAAAGCCAAAATTGTAAATTTTGAAAATGTATCATGATTGATGATCCCGCATATATATAGCAGAACGGAGAACCTAGAGTCAAAACATAATGTTTTTCACGTTCCAGTACGAATTCGAGGTATTAAGTGGATGGGTTGTATAATTTAACGACGCTCTCTGTCTCACCTGAGAATCAAAATAAGAATGGGAATCGAAAATCGAACTAAAGAATTTCAATTATTAAATAATCAGCAAATGGCTTAAACAACCTGCGGATATACGGTATACAATAAAACAGTATAAGGTTACCTATACCTATATAAGATCATTTTTATATTATTCTTATGTTAGTTATACAAAAAAATGTGTTAGTAATTTATCCACATATAAACTCTTCCGTTGTCAAATGACTGTCAGGCACGGACGCAACTGCCGGACTGCGACTAAGTTGAAATTTTGTCATATAGATGTATTAAGCTTACACTCTTAATATATCTAGCACTACAAGAGAATTTCATAATTCCATTTCCAGCGTGAACGGAAAAAGTTGGTGATTTTCCATTTTACGTCTTTAAAGTCCTCAGGCCGTCGTGGCGCAAGGGCAAAGAGCGCGGTTTTGAGTTCCGTCACTCAAGACGCAATGTGCAAAAATTCGACGGTAATTTGGGAACGAAGTGTCTTAAAACTAGGTTCCCTTTACCCTTAATATTTATAAGCAGGATACTGAAAAAATTGCAGGCGGCGAATACTTAAATTACATAACAGGGCGTGTAATATTATCGTTTTCCTTAAAAAGTGCTACTTTCATTTTGATCACTACATCAAGTAAAGTTATTAGGAGTTCCTCCTCTGCCTCTGGTCCTCTATAAAAAGAATGGGTTAAGTTGAGTTTAGTTATAATATATTATAAATACATATATTTTAAAAAGGCCGTTGCAGCGCAGTGGCACACGCTTGTAACTATAAACGCCACAGGTTCACTCTGGTGCCGAGGCAAAGCGCGGCACCAGAGTGAACCTGTGGCGTTGTTTGTTGATTTCCGCTCCTCAACATACAGTTACAGCGTTTAGTTAAAAAACATTTAAAAAATATACAGACAATATATTAATATTGGTTATTTATATTTCTAAGTGGTTATTATTTAACACAAAATTATGATAATTCCGTTCTCACCGACCGTGGGATGAATACCGCGTGCAGCTGCAGACTAATTAGGAAGTACTCCTTAAGTTAAGCTAAAATCCTTGTTTCAAAGAGCGAAGCGAGCGAGCGAACATGTTAAGTTGTGTATGTATTCGTATGTATGAGTATGTGTATCTTATACAAGTTTATACACCGTTGTATTAACGTTGTATAAGGTAATAATAATAAAGCAATATAAATATATGTATTCTTAATATATTTTTTTTATTAAGATAATCAAATCAAATTATGTTTGTGTGGTCAGCCACTCAACGCTTCGTTTAGTTTTTTTTAAAGGTAAATCTAAATGATCAAAATAAATTTGTTCTCCTATATAAAAATCGAATATAGATACAACCACGTTTAGAGTCAGACGCACACACTGCGCCATGATGGCGATCTATGTTTAGATGAATATTTATAATTTATTTATAATATTTTGTTTACCATTATATATGTATATATATCCCTATATTAAACTGGACAATACAGTGTAAGTGAGCATTCAGTTAAGATTCCGTACATCAAAAAGTAAAAACGGAACCCGTATAGGATCACGTTGTCCGTTTGTCAAGAACATTAATCTGGAGATCGAATGTAGGTACCAAGCTGAAATTAATATCGATATTTAGGACTGTAGTTTCTTGAAACATAAAAAAACTCAAGCTTCTAAGTCAATGCAACGTAAAGATACGAGAATGCATCGATTGGTGCATTTTATAAGAAATTTGGCGCGTAATCAAGACCTATAGGGTACTCCCGTGGATGTACAGTTTACACTAATTTGTCAAGAAGTGAAAATTTACAATGCAAATAAAGGTAAAATTCGGAAAAGTGAATTTTTTTTTAGATGTAATGGTAATTTAATATGAAATGATACTTACATACTTATATTTGTAGTTTCATTTCATACAAAATTAGTGCTTATACCCTATGAACTGCAAACTATATTGTCCTGAAATTAGTACAGAAGCCTCTGTGGGACCAGCGGCCCATTAAGACACTTTCGTTCCGCACTTTCTTCGAATTACTGGTCGAATAGGATCACGTTTCGAATTACTTAAGTCTTGAGTTGCGATACTCAACGCCGTGATCCTTACTAAAGTTAGGAAATGAAACTATTAAGTATTTCATTTCTTCAAATTTCACACGCTTGTGACTTGGCCTCGTTATAGCCACTGAATTAGCATTTAACTATCATAAAATAATATTTTTGCCCATTTAATGTCAGTTAAACTCTAATCGACATCTCTGGGCTGAAAGATAAAATTTATAATCTTTTACGTTGGTGGTTCATCATAAATAATACATTGAACACTTTATAAGGTAATCCAGGCATTAAATGTGAAAAAGATGGCTATACATAAATTAATATAGTGTGAGAGGGATGAATATATTGTATCATTTACACGTCAGATGGCTTACCTTCGAGCGAGTTGACTCGTGTGACTTCGGTTGACTCATAAGAAGTGAAGTCGTTAAAATTGCCCACTCGAGTAATTGGATTTATATAGAGTTGTATATTATTCAGAAAAAGTATTGTACATTAGAGGTGGCACAGTAGTGTGATGTATTTCTCGCTTTGATAAGGAGACAAAGCGCGGAGTTGAGTTAGCGATCTATATTTTCTTCAGGACTACTGTATAACACTTGTAATGTGTATAATAATTTAAACTTATTTATATAACTTATATTGAACTGATTGATTGTACTTATGTAGTGAGTGAGCTCTAAAAGGGTTACTTTTTTAGCAAATGTACTAAAATTTAAACGGGGTTTCAATCCGCACCTCTTGGAAACCGTCCAAGCGCTCCGACAACCAAGCCATTCGTTTTCATCAAGCTACCTCAAAGTTCTTATACGCTGGTTACGTTTATAGATATTTTTTAATATTACAAGAAATACAGTAGTATAAATAAAAAAACAAACAGAATATAAATAATAAATTTATCTCACAATGGTCGTCAATATAGTTTCGAGTTTTTAAATCTTTACAAATTCTCAAAGTATTGACAGCTCAAGTATTTCGTATCGCTCATCTGAATAGTCATGAAAGTCATAGAAACATAAACTTATGATCTCGGGTGATAATCTAAAACAAGAAAGTAATTCCAGCCAGCGCTCTTATGTATTAACATATTTTGAATTTATAATGAAAATGTATGGTTGAAAATTATTTTCTATTTTTAGTAGTAGGGGCACAAAGTGTGACTGTAAAATCGACTGGTTGTGGATTCGATTCCCACTCGAGGAGGTTAAATATTTATTTAAATTTATATTTTTATTTCTTGGCAACTCACTCAACTGCCACTCAACACGCAATTCCTCCAAAATTCTGTAGAAAGTGGGGAATGAAGTGTCTTAACACAAAATTTCTTTTGCATACCCTGCTGTATGCGAGATGATAACATGGACAAAGATAAAAAAATAAGTATATATTCCAAGATAACGTGTCGGATTTTCCCGCTTTCCATCCGAAATCGGGACACGCGCCCCAGTTACTTATTATACCAGTATAATATAATATAATCGATCCTCACTGATCAAACCTGCTTTTATCGCGCATACTGGTAGTCTATTACTGTGACTCAAATGTATATATTTATGTAACTACAATATAGTACATAACACTCGAAAAAACCTAAACTTTTAATATATTTTTAAAGTAAATCGAATTTTATACCATGAAAATTCATCCAAAATCGTACTTAATTAAAGAGGATTTAGAATTTGGTAAAAGCTTATATTTTATGTATGAATTTGTTTTGTCGGTTTGTATTTTTGTTACGAATCTATTTTCCGCCTGCGAGTGTCGAATAAAGTTCTAAATAACTACACAGTCTAGACGCTAATATAGGTATAGGTAGCATATATAGATAATGTAAATTTAAGTGTTTGTATATTATAGAAATATCAGATTACACAAACTGTACTAGGATATAAATGGCACAGAGGCACAGGCTTGTGGCTGTAAACGCGACAGGTTGTGGGTTCGATTCCCTCACGACGAAATGAAATAATTTCATTTCCTCGCTCTGGTAACGAGGCAAAGCGCGGCGTTGAGTTTCGATATTTCGATATTTAATATCTCGTCTCGGCCTCCAGAATTTGGCGGAAAGTGGAAAATGGTAAATCCTTAACACTAGGTGCCCAGGTTCACTGTGCCTACATGCTATGTGCGGGATACAGCGTGAAGCTGAAAAAAAAGAAAATGTAAAGTACCTCAAGTCAAATATTACGGCAATATGTTATTGTGTTCTGCTTAATCTGAAAATTTAAATGTGAGTAATATTTAATTTCTTCGAGTAGGGATCGAACCCACAACCAGTCGGTTTTACAGTCACACTTTGTACCCCTGCGCCACGACTGGCCTCACAAAATATATAACAGCTTAGCCATAAACGTGCAGAACTAAAAACTAAAGCCCAGACATTGCAAATTTTCAACAGTATTAAAGCTTACATAAGCACTTTTAATTTGTCGACCTATAAAGTGTTCAACCTCCATACTTGTTAATAATAACTGGCTGGCGTAAAAATAAAATTTAAATTTAAAAAAATCAAAAATCTTTGTGGAATATTTTACAATATCTTCATTTGTTTTAAGACCATCTGTCTAGTAGGTCGAATTGTACGGTCGGTGTCGTAAAGTTGTTTAAGTTATAATAATTACAGAATAGTAAAATGAGGGAAATCGTGCACATACAGGCAGGTCAATGTGGCAATCAAATTGGTGCCAAGGTAAAATATATATGTATACATCATTATCTAGGTAGAACAAAGATGAAAATATTCTGTTTTTATTTAGATTTATTGCAATAATCATGTTAGATAACGATATGTTGTATTTTTTTATATATATAAATAAAAATATATGTATCGCACAAATCCTTTTACCAGATTTATATGTGTAAAACTTTTAAAATCACAATTTTAAATTCAAAAAGTTTTAAAAAGTTGCTGCTCTCTAAAGTTTGTCAAATGCTGGATAGGATCAGTGCTCTTCGATTACGAGGCCAACCGTATGCTAACCATTGAAATTGGTGTTATATACATATATTATAGATAAAGGGACTTATTATAAAATAGTTCGACCGTCCTTGTGATCTATTTTTAGACAGAAATCCAAAGTTTGTCTCCACAACAAACAAATGCGGTACAAAATTTCTATGCTAAAGAGATTTTTTCGCGACTTGGCAAAAAATCCAATCTCACTAAAACCACTAATTCTTGTATAACCATGCAGTAACATAAATTACGTGTTTCAGTTCTGGGAGGTTATATCGGACGAACATGGCATTGATCCAACTGGCACGTACCACGGCGACTCCGACCTTCAGTTGGAGCGGATAAATGTATACTACAACGAAGCCACCGGAGGCAAATATGTGCCAAGGGCTATTTTAGTGGACCTCGAACCTGGTACCATGGACTCAGTGCGATCTGGGCCTTTTGGCCAAATATTCCGCCCTGACAATTTTGTTTTTGGCCAATCGGGTGCGGGTAATAATTGGGCTAAGGGACATTATACAGAGGGAGCAGAATTGGTCGACTCGGTGCTAGATGTAGTTAGAAAAGAAGCAGAAGGATGCGATTGCTTGCAAGGCTTCCAGTTAACGCATTCTCTCGGTGGAGGCACTGGCGCGGGACTAGGCACTCTTCTTATATCGAAAATAAGAGAAGAATATCCTGATCGGATTATGAATACTTTTAGTGTCGTCCCTTCGCCTAAAGTATCTGACACTGTCGTCGAACCGTATAATGCTACGTTATCAGTTCATCAACTAGTAGAAAATACCGATGAGTCTTACTGCATAGATAATGAAGCCCTCTACGACATTTGTTTTCGTACGCTAAAACTAACAACACCGACCTATGGTGACCTAAACCATCTAGTATCCGCTACAATGTCTGGTGTCACCACCTGTCTTAGATTCCCTGGTCAGTTGAATGCCGATTTAAGAAAGCTAGCAGTAAATATGGTACCATTCCCTCGGTTACATTTCTTTATACCAGGATTTGCACCACTCACGTCTAGAGGCAGTCAACAATACAGAGCTTTAACGGTTCCGGAATTAACTCAACAAATGTTTGATGCCAAAAATATGATGGCTGCCTGTGACCCTCGCCATGGTCGTTACTTGACTGTAGCTGCAGTGTTCAGAGGCCGTATGTCAATGAAAGAAGTTGATGAGCAAATGATGAATATTCAAAACAAGAACTCCTCGTATTTTGTTGAATGGATTCCTAATAACGTTAAAACCGCAGTGTGTGATATTCCACCTCGTGGATTAAAAATGTCTGCGACATTTATTGGTAACTCCACGGCTATACAAGAGCTATTTAAGCGTATTTCTGAACAATTTACAGCAATGTTTAGGAGAAAGGCTTTCTTGCACTGGTATACGGGCGAAGGAATGGATGAAATGGAATTTACAGAAGCTGAGAGTAATATGAATGACTTAGTTTCTGAGTACCAACAGTACCAAGATGCTACTGCCGAAGAAGAAGGTGAATTTGACGAGGAAGAGGAAGGTGGTGACGAGGGAGATTGAAATTTTGTTAAGATTTTCATTATTGTTTATTGTATTTTTAATTTTGTTTATTACAGTATTTTATAAATATTTTTAGTTTGATTTATAAATAGTTTTGAATATATTTAACGTTTCTTTGTTTTTTACATCATGAATTAAATATTTAAAGTAAATAGTCATTATCACGAAATAACAGGTATTCTAGTGTAAAATTTAACCCGAAATTATAGCTAAATGCCTTCATATTATAAATTATAAGGTTTTCTTTAAACATTCTATTTTTATATAGGTTACTATCAATTTATGCCTTTGAATTTAAAAATATTTTTTTGATCTTTCAAATTACTAAACTCTTTAAATAACTAATTGGTATTCAATAGATTTGACTCTTCTTTCTTCTTTTTCTATAATCACTATAAAACCATGGTGAAATTGTAAAAAAATGTGTAAACTATATTAATTTCAGTGCTGACCTTCGTATGTTTGATAAAGAGAAAAGTTAATGGGATATAGCGCAACTCCTGGGGGTATTGTTTAGAAAAAATCGACTTAGAGAATATTGTTTACACAAGGAATATGGAATCCACTGTCGTAACTCACTAGGGACGTATCTGATTAACACTGCTACGCAAAGGTTGTGGGTTCAAATAACACTCAGGGGATATTCATATTTACATTTGTACTGTAGCCATTCTGACTAACGCCCAATATTAATAATGTATCTCCTATCTCTTAGTAAACAGTATGAGGAAGAACTGAACAGTTTTATAATTTTTATTCTTTTTTCTGTTACTTACTTCAGTATTGTGATACCGATTTATTTTGAAGGAAGCTGTTGACTTTGACCAAAAACGCAACGATTGCGGGTTCTATTCATAATGTGGGAAGTGAATATTTAATATTTCCATTTCCTCGCTTCGGTAATGAGGCAAAGCGCGGCGTTCAGTTCCGCCACTCAACACGCAATGTCTCGAAAACTCGGTGGATAGTGGATAGTGCAATGAAAATATTTTAATGAGAACGAAATGTCGTAACACTAGGTCCCTTAGTTCCCCCTACATACCCTGCTGTGTGTAGTATACCTAAAGCATAAAGCTAAAAAAAAACATTTTTATACTAAAATCTAGTATTCCGCTCTCGGCACTGACGAGATACTACGTCCTTGTATTATATTATATTATAGTTGAAATGAAATAATAATGAAATGATTGTAAAAAAAATAGAAGTAAATATTTATATTTAAAGATGGTAACTATGTCACGAGATCTTGACACTAGCTTCCCAGACTCCCTCTGCCTACCCTGCTTAGTGCAGGATATAACGTGAAGTTACAAAAAGAAAATCAATTTTTTATTTATTTTTTTTCCTTTTCCTATTAGGTTTAACATGTAGTTTCTGATAACTAACAGACGGGCCTGTTCGGAACGCTATAATCAAAGAACAACAACACCCTGCAGACGGTGAGTGACACGACATGGTCAAGTGTAGCCTCCACTCACAAAATTATTCATGGGACCTATTCTAAAATAGTTTAATGTCACATCGATTGACGGCATTATGACGCAGTTAGTATTTAAAGCACAGGTGATTGTAGATTTGTACAATAATGGACAGTTTTAGTAAAAACCGAGATTCGCAGTAAAATCCTACTATTGAAATTGAAAATATTTTTTAATACTTTCAGGTAGAAATCGATACGAATTTAAAAATAAATATATAAAAATAAATGTCTAATAAAATATATTGGTTGTCTAAAATTATTATGATTAAATTCTGTCTGTCTGTATTAGCATTACTTATTTACATGATACCAAAATAGAAACAATCTGTCTATCTTCTGTTTCTTCGGGATAATCTTCAGAACAGCTAAACTGATATTTATGGTATTTCACTGGATGATTTTTTATGCCGAACTATTTGCTGGATCGGATTCACGGAGAAGACCACGTTTACTGCGTATAGTGCCCATTAAGATATGAAATGCTTTGCTACAAAATTGCTTGAATTTTGAAGATTGATACATGGGCTCCTTGTTTTGAATAATAAAGATATAGGGCACAGATTTGACAGTATTACTTTATTTTAGTTTTCCTAAACATACTTTACCAATCACAATCACGAAATGTAAAGTCAAAAAAAGGCCAAGCTACACATTACGCTAGGCTACAGCGCGTAGAGTTAAATACTTGGTTCTACATAAGATCTGGTAACATAATTAGAAGATAAAAAAACCAAATAATTTTCCATAAAAACACTTAAGTAAATAATTGTGTAGCTAAGGCGCGCAAAGCCTTGGGCCGGCAGCTAGTATGCAATCAATACGCTTAAAATCTATAAGCAGCAAACTCCAACACGAAAAGTAAAGTAAATTAATGCAGTCTCCAACTGTACCTGAATAAATTTAATTTAGGCCGTTGAAAATATCTTTGCTTTCAAAATAACCGAGACTCGTATCGATCGTCAAACGAATGTACGGTTTGGCTTTTGAATATTCTACGAGGTAGGAAGTGCGCACACTATGAGAGGAAATTAGCGTTTAACAGTTTTTAATTATATTTAAGTGTTAACACCTATTTAGGGTAGATTGGCGCGATTACACAGTTAGGTAACAGTAACAAAAACAGCGTGAGTTACGAAAATGGCGGTTTATAAGCGTTAATACTGCGCAATAACTATTTGAGATAAATTGTTGAATACTTATTTAGAATTCTTATTTAGATAGATCTTTTTGTTCCTAAATATGAAATAACAATTTGAAAATGTTCTAAATAAATTATTGCAATTTTATATACATTGCAAGCTATGCAGTTTTAACAAATTTGATAAGAACCAGTTTCAATTAGATTCACGGTTTCAGCTTGTTTATTGAAAAAATCGGAAAGAGTATTAAACGCTGTCCATTGAAGTAGATTTTATTCAGCACATAATTGAAATCATGACTTTTCTAGAAGTTTATATTACTTTGACACTTTGAAGAGACAAAAATACAGTATTTGAGTGGCAAATGACTGGACTTTATTATTTACTGAACTGACTTCTCCTGAAGAACTAATCCAAAGTTAGTGCTTGGGTCGTTTGATAAAACGATAGTTTATATTGTTTAGTTACAATTTAGTTACAAACATTTGATATTTTATTGTATATTTGAGGCCAGTCGTGGCGCAGTGGTACAAAGTGTGACTGTAAAACCGACTGGTTCTGGGTTCGATCCCCACTCGAGGAGATGAAATATTTACTTAAATTTATATTTCCATTTCTTCGCTCTGGTGTCGAGGCCAAGCGCGGCGTTGAGTTCTACCACACAACACGCAATGCCTCCAAAATTCGGCAGAAAGTGGGGAACGGAGTGTCTTAACACTAGGTTCCCTCTGTCTACCCTGCTGTGTGCGGGACACAGCGTGAAGCTAATTTAATTTAAAGTTTAGATGATCAAAAATAATCACTGTTCTCTTTAAGATTTACAATAAATTTAACATATTTTGTTATTTGTTTCAGGGCCTGGGATAAAAGGCACTATGGCGATCCTCAACTGCCTCCTCGCAAGGCAGCTTTGTTTTGAGGACGCTTCGTGTTCCGCAATCTTGGAAATCATTCCCCGGGTGTGTGGCTCTGAACTTGGTGAGTGTATTGTAAATTGTATGAAGATATATAGAAGTAATTACATGTAAAAAATATTAGAAGATTGTATTCTATTGATTGCGATCCACCTTGGCGCAGCAAAACAGCATCTGGCTGTAAACGCAATTGTGGGTTTAATCTGCTACTGATATATATTATTATCGTTTCCCCAAGATCTTTGGCAATACACAATGTTTTGAATTCTGCAGAAATGGAGGACGGAGTGACTTGACACTATGTTTAATATATCTTCTCTGGGCTATACAGCAGAAAGTAAAAAAATATATACATGAATTTATACAGTATTTAATTGTACGCTTTAAATGTTTTATTCGATTAAACAAGTAATTTTTATATATTTAATTTTATACATTTATTAAAATATTAAGGCGAAACTTTTACTTTTTTTATTCACTCTTTACATAATTTACTCCTTTACATTTTAAACTGTAAGTGTAATTTTTCATTAATTTTTAAGCCTATAGTGGTATAAAAGCTTTATTTGTAAACTTAAAAAGTCGTATCATACACCTACTATTTAACAATATTATATATTTTACCTTGACGTATACCCCAAATGTTTCAATCATCTATATTAAAATCTAGTAAGTGATAAGTCACTCTATGTTTTTCCTATACACTTTTTACAATTTCTACGAAAATAAAGTAAAGTCTGTTGAATTTTAAAATACTAAAAGAATTTATTCAAGCAGCGATTCCATAAACCTAAAATTATGTTCCAATTTGGGAGGCATATGCGAAATATATGACCGTTAGTTAGGACAGCCGCCAACTGACTTGATATAGTGGTAGCTCGTAAGCAGTTCAATGGCGATTAACGGATTAACCGCTTCGTAAATTTATTGCCTCTACAGAGATAGTACTAAATTAATTAAACTAAATTAATATAGTTTAAATAATATTGTCGTCGAACCCCTTGTTACCGAGTGTCAGAGTTCTTACCATCAACACGCAATGCCTCCAAAATTCGGCAGAAAGTGAGGAACGGAGTGTCTTAACACTAGGTTCCCTCTGTCTACCCTGCTGTGTACAGGATACAGAGTGAAGCTAATTTATATTAACTTAAAGTGTAGATGATCAAAAATAATCACTGTTCTCTTTAAGATTTACAATAAATTTAACATATTTTTTCATTTGTTTCAGGGCCTGGGATAAAAGGCACTATGGCGATCCTCAACTGCCTCCCTCGCAAGGCAGCTTTGTTTTGAGGACGCTTCGTGTTCCGCAATCTTGGAAATCATTCCCCGGGTGTGTGGCTCTGAACTTGGTGAGTGTATTGTAAATTGTATGAAGATATATAGAAGTAATTACATGTAAAAAATATTAGAAGTTGTATTCTATTGATTGCGGTCCACCTTGGCGCAGCAAAACAGCATCTGGCTGTAAACGCAATTGTGGGTTTAATCTGCTACTGATATATATTATTATCGTTTCCCCAAGATCTTTGGCAAAACACAATGTTTTAAATTCTGCAGAAATGGAGGACGGAGTGACTTGACACTATGTTTAATATATCTTCTCTGGGCTATACAGCAGAAAGTAAAAAAATATATACATGAATTTATACAGTAGTTAATTGTACGCTTTAAATGTTTTATTCGATTAAACAAGTAATTTTTATATATTTAATTTTATACATATATTAAAATATTAAGCCGAAACTTTTACTTTTTTTATTCACTCTTTACATAATTTACTCCTTTACATTTTAAACTGTAAGTGTAATTTTTCATTAATTTTTAAGCCTATAGTGGTATAAAAGCTTTATTTGTAAACTTAAAAAGTCGTATCATACACCTACTATTTAACAATATTATATATTTTACCTTGACGTATACCCCAAATGTTTCAATCATCTATATTAAAATCTAGTAATTGACAAGTCACTCTATGTTTTTCCTATACACTTTTTACAATTTCTACGAAAATAAAGTAAAGTCTGTTGAATTTTAAAATACTAAAAGAATTTATTCAAGCAGCGATTCCATAAACCTAAAATTATGTTCCAATTTGGGAGGCATATGCGAAATATATGACCGTTAGTTAGGACAGCCGCCAACTGACTTGATATAGTGGTAGCTCGTAAGCAGTTCAATGGCGATTAACGGATTAACCGCTTCGTAAATTTATTGCCTCTACAGAGATAGTACTAAATTAATTAAACTAAATTAATATAGTTCAAATGTTTACTTAAAAATTACTATAACTAATTTTTTATTAATCTAATATTGCATTTTTGAGGCCAGTCGTGGCGCAGTGGCACAAAGTGTGACTGTAAAACGACTTATGGGTTCGATCCCCACTCGAGGAGATGAAATATTTGCTTAAATTTATATTTGCATTTCTTCGCTCTGGTATCGAGGCAAAGCACGGCGTTGAGCTCTGCCACTCAAAACACGCAATGCCTCCAAAATTCGGCAGAAAGTGGGGACGGAGTGTCTTAACACTAGGTTCTTAATATTGCATTTTTTGCCCTTTTTCATTAACTGAGTAACAATAAAAAAGATTAAACTTGTACATAATTACATACTTGTTTTGAGCAGACCCTTACCCTGCTTAGTGACAAAAAAATGGTGTATTGCTATTTTAGATAAAAAGCAATGCAATCATATTACAAAACACTTCATTAGAAGCCAGTGCAGCTTAGCCATACTTATCGGGCTAGACCCTTTATTGCCTCTGACGATAGTAATAAATTAATTAAACTCAAATTGACATTTAACTATTATAACCTATTTATTATACACAACTTAAAATGTTGAAGTTGATTATTATATATTTTTACTGAATATTTGTTATGATGTTACTGATGTAATGTAAAAGAATATTTTAAAAATATATTTTAAGCTTAACTTGTTTTGTAATATCTTAGAAAAAATTAAACTTGCATATATTTACTCACACTTAACAATTGTATGGAACATGATTTTTTTTAAATAAATATTCACACTTTTCTCATAATAAATATATCTTTCATATTTGTTCATAATTATTATATTTGTATTCATAATTAGTCATACGACGTACTTTTTTTAGGTTATAAGTTTCAATATATTCTTTTGCTATAACTTATAATGTGGACCAAAATTTTGACCCTTTTATACTAATTAAACGGCGGCGTTGTACTCCTCCACTCAACGTGCTCCTCAACTCTCGAAAACGTGGTTCTAAAGAACACTACGGAGAAAATATTTACAATAAAATTGTCTTGTATTAAATGCTGCAACTAAATCAAAGATTACTTAAATGCTATCAGAGCTCCATAAAATCAGTTCCTCGCCTTGTACCACATATCTTGTAGCTGAAATTCAATGAACTGCTAACAATAGTAATATATCCCTTATATATTGTACTAAACAGTATACAGTAGTTAAGCCATAATCAATTAATAATGGTATACTGTATTGATTGAGCTTTAGTACTATTATAACTTAATTTGAATTTTATTGATTATTTATTTTTAATCAAGTGTCAAGACACTCTGTTGCCTACTTTCTGTTGAAGTTTAGAGACACTGCGTAATAAATGGAGGAACTCAACACCGCACTTTATCAGTTACCAGAGCGAAGAAACAAAAATAAATAAATAAATAAATAATTGTCGCGAGTGGGAATCGAGTCCACATTTCCCCAGTTTAACACATGGGCCCCCACAAAGAGGCGTAATAGCCTGGTCTGGTGAGATGTGCACCGGTTTTGAACATCACGAGAGCTCGTGAGTGGGTTTCCCCATTATTTCGCAGTCTGAGTACATCCACCCTTTCAAGAATATAGGTAGCTCTTGCGCTTCACTCTGCCGGCCAGTAAAAGCAAGTTAGAAGCGGAGGATAGAGTACGATTCTCCTCCTTAGGACTTAGGACCGTGGGGTTGCCACTCACCAATAGCTCACCACCAGCTGCCCTGTGGGTTTTATTATTATTATTACTACCTCCATATAACTGCACTTTAATATTACACAAAAGTTTAAAGCCACATTAAATAGAAATTGAATATCTAAACGTTACAGTTCACATATAAAGTTCCTAAACCAACACTCGTACTAAGTTAGCAAACACTATGCAATATTGAGATGCTTTCACAGTACGCGATATTATTGCTAAGTGAGTGAAAAGGTTCTATAAAATTGTTTAGAAGCTTTACTTATATTTCTTTTTTTTTTAGCTTCACGTTAAATTTATTCTCGTATATAGCAGGATAGACAGGGGTAACCTGGGAACCTAGTGTTAAAACACTACGGTTTCATTAAGACACTTCCTTTCCCTACTTTACGCCGAATTCTGAAGACATTCGTGTTGAGTGTAAAACTCAAAGCCGCGCTTAGCCTCGTTATCAGAGCGAGCATATGAATATTTTAAATATTTCTTCTCTCGAGTTTCAATCGAATCCATAACCCGTCGCGTTCACAGTCGTACGCTTGTGCTTCTGTGACACAAGTGGCCTCTAACGAAATTTAGAGTTTTCCTTTTACTGATAATATATATATATATATATATATATATATATATATATATATATATATATATATATATATATATGTATGTGTGTGTGTGTGTGTGTGTGTGTGTGTGTGTGTGTGTGTGTGTGTGTGTGTGTGTGTGTGTGTGTGTGTGTGTGTGTGTGTGTGTGTGTGTGTGTGTGTGTGTGTGTGTGTGTGTGTGTGTGTGTGTGTGTGTGTGTGTGTGTGTGTGTGTGTGTGTGTGTGTGTGTGTGTATACGTATATACGTATAGGTATCACAAAATCTTTAAACGATAAAATCATATAAATTAATACCAATTAATTTGAGAATATCTTGTTAACTTTTTGTATTTATACAAAGTACGTAATGCAAAACATTGAGAATGTTGTGTGTAGGGAATTTACAAGAGTAGGTATTTCAAACGAATGCAATTAAAAGCACCTGCCATTGTGAACTATCCCCCGTTCCGTTTGTTACAAGTGGAAAGTATTTCTTTTGTGAGCACCATTATGTATGAGATCTGTGAATATACTTATGTCCCCCAGTCTCGACAAGTTGCTAGATTTAATTTAAAAAAAAAAAAAATTGATGAAAGTACAGATAAATTCGTATTTTCATTTTTCTTTCTCGTCCAGAGAAGTAGGCTGTTCGATGTAGCGATTGTGATATTATTATGCACTTCACTTTCCAGGCTTTTAAAGACATTGTTAGATTGAAACTCAATGCTGCATTTTTGTTTGTAAGAACTGTATTCAATACAAATAAAAATCATTTTTGTTATGATATGGTTTTCATTTCGAATTGAACTGTATTTTAATTGTTCCTTTTTAACTTCAAGCTTTATGCCTAGAAGGATAGCCAGAGGGAACGGAATGCAAAACGCTACGGACTCTGATCAACCTCTTCATACTGCCCTCCTCATTCTTTTAAAGTGACCGCTAGGTCTTTCCCTGTCTCTTTTAATACTCACTCTTGCTTCATAATTACCTTTAACATTCTTTAGTCACTCATTCTCTCAACATACCCAAACCACCTAAGCACGTTTTTCTTCATTCTTACTGTAACATCCCTTCTAGTATCTGCCATTCTGCATATTTTTAATTAATTATAATGAGATAGTAAAGACTTTACAATATATATTTGATTAAATCTACATATCTATTAAAAATCATAGAAATTTCAACTTTATAAATTCAAGCGTCAAAATTTGGTACTAGACTCCGCTATACTTCTTTTGAACAAATTGAGTATCTAACGACCCAGTTTCAGTTTCATCGAGAATCAAGAAATCTTGAAACTCAAACATAACAGCCATTAAAACGATTAGTTACAAAGAAAATCGCGAGAGTTAATTTTAAAAAATACTCTAGGGACTATTTAAAATATATTGAACACTTACTGTTAAGTAATTATTAAAATAAAATATATATTTATAAATAAATAATAATATATAAAAATAATAATATAAAGTAATAATATAAATCTATATTTATTTCTAATGACATATTTAAAGCTTAAGAAAGATATTTTTTGTATTTTTTAAGTACTTTTTTTGTTTACATATATCTCGGAAATTGAGTGGTTCGTGAGAAACAGAGTATAGTAGGAGAACATTAGGTTTCTTCTGCTTATCCTGCTATGCAGCGTGAGCTAAAAAATATATCCAATAATATATAAATAATAATATATAAAGAATAAAATTATCATCCAGAACTTAACAAAATAGCGTAGTACTATTTATGCGTAGGTACGTACGTCACACAATTTAAGTTAATTGTTTTAGATTTACCCTGTTACCATACATAGCTAGGTAGGCAGAGGGAACACGGGAACCTAGTTTTAAGTTACTTCCATATCCCACTTTCCAGCGCCAAGATTGGCAAATTTTAAATACATATATACATAAAAAATATACTTAGAAAAATAAAACTTAAAATGTGACAGTTAAGTAATCACACTCTCTTTCAATCAATTCCAATCATCTAAAAATCTCAATGAAGATGAATAAAAATCGACGTTAATTTATATTCAGCATTGAAGCCTCTATGAAAAATAACTCAAGACTAAAAGTTTTTCAAGTTTGAAAGAAAAATGAACTGAAAGGTTGGAATAAAAATCGCTAGTCTAGACCATTCTCAGTCAAATCACATAATGATGTTGCAAAATTAAGTTCATTATGGCGCAGTGGAAAATCACCCGACTGTAAACTCGTTGGTTAGGGATTCGATCTCTTGCAGGAGAGGAGCAGAGCAGCAGAGTGTTACTGTAAATGTGACAGGTTGTGGGTTCGATACCCACTCGAGGAAATGAATAACTTAATACTTAATACTTCACTCTAGTGTCGAGGCAAATCACGACGTTGAGTTTCGCCATTCAAAATGCCTCCAAAATAAGGGAAAAATGGAGTCTTAGCACTCTAGGTGTGCGGGATACAGCGTAAAGCTTAAAACAAAAAATACTGGTAAAACTTACTGGTAACTACAAAATTTTCTTCAAGTATTTTTGTAGTTGTGTTTACGATATTGGTATCTATATGTAACTGCGGCACACGAAATACAGGTATGGATAAACATTGTGATTCCAAAAAAAATCCTACGTCTAAACTGTTGTACCTCAACAATTTAGACGAAGGATTATTTTTTATTAGTTTTTTTAGGTATATGTTTAAAATTTTACCGTATATGCTGTTCCCGTAAAAGAAGCGCTTACGCTTCCACCCTGTATATATAACTACACAGAATTTACCAACGATTAATCATAATAATACTGTAAACATATTCGCTTCACACATAAAAGTGCTGCCATGATAAATGACCATCTTTCAATAAACTAAAAAATGAACAAATGAAGATATAAAATATACTTTAACTTGTATAGATAACAAAAGCGCTGTAACAATAGATGGCCGATAGTAAAAGAAATAGCAATTTTCAACTCTATCCCTCTGTAATAGGATTCAGGTTGTTCCAATTTACCTTCAATAGATCAGAACCAGGTCACGGGAGAAATAAGTTTAGTCACTCAAACTAGAAATCAGATATTGATTTTGGAGTTATTATTTGGATATGGCAACGTATGCATCATTTCCATTTCCCTTACATTGCTCGAGTAAGGTATATGCAGCACAATTATTATAGGTATCTCCAAAATCAAAATGCAGATATGCATTATTGACTATATTAATAGAGGCCGTCGTGGTGCAAATGTGAGTTGTGGATGACCTTCACAGTTGTGGATCCAATGTCTTAAACCGTAACTACTCAAACAGTAATGTCTAGAAAATTTGACGAAAAGTGGAGAATTTATTTAAGTACTGCAGCATCCTTCCTTACCACGATTTCTGTGATGTTATTATCTTTTTTTAAAATGTATTATTATTTATATGATACGTTGCCCGCGAAATTTTATTTGCGTTTGACTTTAAGATGTTTCATTTTACATATATATTTACAAATATCGTATTTTAACGTTTCTCTAAGAATTTATATAAATCTCCTCCCCTACACTCCTTGACCTACTTTCCTGCTTTTTAAGCTAAACTATTTAACTGGATTAATTGCGTATGTTTAGTATTATACATTTTCGGCTAACCCGACGTTTCAACCACTTAGCAATAGTGCCCGTGCGTGATCGCAGCGCGGGTAGACTGAGGTGGCATAATTAATATATGTTGATATAATTAATATATGAAACTACCGCCAACAATTTCTTAATTGCCTCGTATCAGCGAAGTCCTCCCCTTCGCTTCAATAGGTCGAATTATACAAAGTTTGTTTTGACAGATTGACAACTGACGCTTGTGTTGTCTGTGCAGAACTTACGGTGTTGCCATTGGCATTTTCCCGTTCGGATTTTAATTCGAGATTTTTGAACTTACAAACTTGCTGTTATTGCGCGCGTTTATTAGTAACGTTGATGGAAATCTGTCTTTGAAAAATACGTCTCAATATCATTGCTTAAGGCTTTTCTTTGTTTATTCTTTAATAAGTTGACAAAAAATATTTTACTTGCCTGGTGGTGTACCTACCTTTTTGCAATATTATATATTTTTTCAGCGCAATTTGTACTCAAGCTGGTATGAGAGAGAGAGAATTCATGCTTTGTTTAATTAAAAATATTTTCGTCTGTTTGTCACTGTCAGTCACTCAAAAACGGAAACGTTTTATATACCTATAGATATATCTATGATACCTATAAATATATATATGACTTGTGGGCGCGAGCGGCTTCGCCCGCTTGCGCTGAATATAAATGCGCTGAATTCTAAAAAAAAATATTTTTAATAGTCTGAATTTAAATTTTTATAAAAATCGGTGGTGATTTAAATATTTTCCCATTTCTTTTAACCTCGTATTTCAACCTTTAGGGGGAGGGGGTGAATTCTAATAAACCATGAAACACGTGTTCAATGAAATATTTTAAAGGGCCTGAATTTCGAATTATATAAAAATCGGTGCTGTTTTAAAAAACAATCCATACAAACTTTCAATCCCTATTTCATCCCTTTAGGGTTAAAATTTTTCAAAATCCCTTAGTGGATGTCCAGATTATAAAAATAAACATCTGTCCAAATTTCACGTTTCTACCATCAGCGGTTACGGCTGTGCGTGCGTCTTACCTCAGTCAGTCAGAACAAGTCCTATTATATATATAAAGAAAAATCACCTTCACGTCGTATCCCGCACACCGCAAGGCAGAGGGAACCTAGTGTTTTTAGACACTCCGTTCCCCACTTTCTGCCGAATTCTGGAGGCATTGCGTGTTGAGTGGCAGAACTCAACGCCGCGCTTTGCCTCGGCACCAAAGCGAAGAAATGGAAATATACATTTAAGTAAATATTTCATCTCTTCGAGTGGGGATCGAACCCACAACCAGTCGGTTTTGCAGTCACACTTCGTGCCGCTGCGCTACGACTGGCCTCGACTTTTTTTTTTATGTATATAGATTTTCATATAATATAAGAATTCAACTTATTGCGTTATCTCGCTAACACAATTATCACAATCAAATCGAGTATCTGACCTTATTTCTATCCCACAATCTTACTTACTCTGAGGGGTTTTGGAGTTGAGGGCACTTGACTCTGTCCTCTAAGAACTCTTAAGTCAGATTTATTCACACAAAACGCGCAGGTTGGTGTGGCCGTTTATACAATATTACTTGTATTATAAGATTTTTTTGATTTTCTTTTGTTTGTGAAGCCTTGAAAGTGAAGTTTTACAGTTCACTTTAGTTCTTAGTTAATGGCGCTGTATGGACACCACTTGAAGGAGATTGCACAGTAGAAATAGATAATTTTACATACTGTCTTTATCTGTAAAATAAAATTTAATAATTACATATACATGCCAAAGGATTTAATAATGAGTAATATTTTACAAATAGATAGTTTAGAAATAAGCTCTACACCATCGGTTTTCACAAATTATGATGATATACATGCAGGTTGGTTGCCGTATTAGTCTTTTGTATGAAGAAATAATTTTAAAAAATATGAAATTATCTTAATAGGAACGGAGTGTCTTAACACTAGGTTCTCTGCTACGTGCAGGATGTAGCGTGAAGCTACTAAACATAAGTTACCACTGTGCCTTAAGAAGGATAAATAAAATTTTCTTCAAGCATAATTTCATTCGTCTATAATATAAAACGATCTCGTAGTTTTATTCGAAATGCAACAAGCTAACAGTAAAATATTGAGTACATCGTTTCAAAAGTTGTTAAACTTACACAAAAGAGCCGAGTTCAAGTTAAGAACTACAAAGTTATTTCACATTTGCGGTTGCACCACTAAATACGTTGGAACTGTTATCAATAACTACGCTTCAAGTGTTTCTGAGAAAATATAAGAGTTTGCATATATGGACTTAGAGAAACTTATTGGTATACGAGTTATATTTGTATTAGTCATACAATTTTTAAGTCCACTTTAGAGAATTGGTCAAAATGTGATTGATAGTTGTTGGTTCAATCCTAATTTAGAAGAATTAATATATTCTTTTTCATTTTCCGCCCCAACAACACAAGCTTTTTTCATCTAACACGCATTTAGGATGAAACGTGGGAAGCGGAGGGTTAAATTTCCTTCTGCCCAACCTGCTACTTCTTTGAAAAAAAAAAATCTTATTAATAATTTCATTTCGTTTTTGTCATATTTTTTAAGTTCCAATATCTACAAAAGCCTATCTCATAAAGTTGGACCATTTTGTTCCTGATAATATAAATAAAAATGTCTTTACGGCCTTCAATCTTAATAAAAATAGAGCAGCTATACTTAGAAATTTTCCAGGAGCGAGCCGAAAATAACCTTACTTATTTTATAGCCGTCTTTAGGTTTAGGTTTTAATTTTATTAATTGTTTGCGAAAGCTAAAAGTTGATTTATAAGTAGATATACATTTATTGGGACCGTCGTGGCGCAGGCGCAAGGGTTCGACGGTAAGCGCGATGGTTGCAACTTCGATTCCCACTCGGGGGATGGAATATTTAATATTTTTATTTCTTCGTTCTGGTGATGCGCGGCGTTGAGACCCGCCTACTGCGCTTTAAAAGTCAACAAATCAACTCAAATATTTCAACATATCGTGTTAAAAATTATTTGCTAGTGTCACCATTTAAAGCAACACGCCGCGCCGACTTTTATAAATTTTAAATTATAACAGAAATTTACAGAGTTTTATAAATTAAATCGGCTTCACGCTGAATCCCACACACAGCAGAGTAAGGAGACGGAAACCAAGTGTTAAGACACTTCGTTTCCCACTTTCCGCTAAATACGAAAGTCAACACCTCACCTTGCCTCAACCAGAGCGAAGAAATAAAAATATAAATTTAAATAAATATTTCATTTCCTCGAGTGGGGGTCGAACTCACAGCCAGTCGCATTTACAGTCACACTTAGTGGCCCTGCGCCAAGACGGGTCTAAAGCACACACCGTTTTAAAATCTATATATTACCTCAGACCGTAGATTCAAATACTGAATTAAAACTTCAAATCTTTTTAATACAAAGCCATATTATTACATGCAAATAATAAACCTGACTTTATAAGGAATAAATAAATTTAACATATACCTCTAAATTATTTCTGCTTTAAAAAAAATAAAAATACAATTACATGAAAATAAAAAAGTTATTAATAATTAATTTTTTGCCGTGTGATCCCGGCCTAGAATAGGATCATCCTGGTACTGGTGGTGTCGTAAGAGGCGACTAAAGTATGTGTGATAGAGTCGCGTTGCCAGCAATGGCTGTTGCCATTGCTGGCAACGCATGGGCAGACTCGACCGGATCATTACCACCACCAGCATTTAAATCGGCGTGAAGCAGTGGCTTTATGCCACTGCGTTTCGCATCAGGTAATGCCGGGCCCCGGCGCCCAACCCATCTTAAAGACCGGCAACGCACCTGTAACTCCTCTGGTGTTGCATGGGGTCGTGGGCGGCGGTAGTCGCTTACCATCAGGTGACCCGAACGCTCGTTTGCCGTGTCTCTTCCATAAAAAAAAAATTATATCACTTAGTATTAAAAACAAAGTAGTTTCAATACTAAGAAGTAAAAAGTAAAATAGTAAAATTTCCTAGTTGCGAATCAAGTTCCGAGAAACGTCCAGAATGAAAAATATTATTTCCTTTTATGTGGACTCCTCGCTTTTATTCCTTGCATTTTTATTAAAACTTACAACATACAAACAGAGCTGCCCTTGAACTGGTATGGCGTACAATAGGATGCTATAACAAAAGGACTTCGCCGCTTTACTACGCATTTGAATCTCTCAACGATTTGAATAGATCTATGCATACAAAAAGGTAGGTTTTATTTTATAAAAGCGTGTACCTGATGTAAATGAGCTGTAAAGGAGATTTTCAATGTAGATATTATTAAAGTTTTATATTTTATATAATGTCTATTAGCTGAAGCTATGAGTATTGAGAAAAGATTATTTAAATATATTGCGTTTTGGTTACGGAGTTTTTGTTTACTATATAACTTGACTTGATATGCAAGTATTACAACTTAACAATCCATGGATACATCGTGCCCGTAGGGTTAAATGAGAAGGATATCAGAATTAAAAATTGAAAATAAATTTGCACGCATTAAACTAAATAAAGAAATATACATTTTGTCATAAGTAAGGATCAATTATGGAAGAATTCGCCATTATTATATGAATGGGTCACAAAATTCTCTTCTCTTTTGAGTAGGCTCTTAGCTCACTAGACTAGAATTACTACAAAAATAATACATTAATAACATTCAGCAAAAACCTGTGACAAAACCTAGTAACAGACCAACTAAATATTCAATATCGGCCAGAAATCAACAGAATCGTCTGAAAGTCCCTGCTGAAAGTCAATTCTTGTGATTTGTGAGGCGTATGTCCCACTCTCAATAAATAATTAATTAATATTAATAATATTATAAATACAATAATTTTAATAATAGTTCAATATTTAGTTGGCTAATATTTTATTCAATTACTTATTAACGCCAAATTATAACCATTATATAATAAAAAAATGTATGAAGAGAGTTTGGATTCGATGATATAAATTTTAATATATTTTATATAAAAACTGAAAACTTCGTCTTGAAGAAACAATATATGACTTAAATTAACGCATTACGATTAACATCTCTTGCTAGCTGACTAATTCGATTAATTTTTGCGAATTTATTGCCAAAATTTTGCAGAATTTGCTATTTGTCCGCACGCGCTGGGTTAAGTTACTTAAAGTTCAATCTGTGAATTTCAAATCGTCCCACAGGTTAACACTATGGGACACCATTTTGACCATTTACTCAAAAACTACAATTTTAATTATCCCCAAGCTAATCTTCGCCGGGATCACCGTGTCGTTCACAACGTTCCTGCAAAATTTCAGGGCTTAACGGTCTAGGAGGAGTAGCTTTACAACGAAACACACTTTTGCCTAGTAAGAGCTTCTTTTCGTTTTGTTCGATAAATTCACAATTACCTCACAAATAATCAAAAAATATCAACTACAAGCTACAAAGTATTCAATACATTATGATCAACCTAAAAATATAACATTTTCTTTCCTTTCACTTTACTGACACGTTCAATATAAAAGTACGTATGCTGAATTAAATATCGTACAAGAGCAACCACATATCATTTCCCGACAAAGTCGCATGCTCTAGATTCATTGTTAAGCCTGTCAGCATCAACAATGGGAACAAAGTTGACGAGGGGTGGCCATTTTGTCGCCGTTAATTCCTTCAAAAATATCGCACAAAATGCTCTTTACGGTAAAAATCTTTGACATTGTATGAAACAATGGGATATTTATCTCAATTAGTCTGCTTCTAAACGACTTATCACTGTCGAGGAATCAAAATTAGACTGCTTTTATCAATATTTGTGAGTTTAATTCATATTCTTATGGTTCTTTAGTTAAGAATTAAAATAAAAAAAAATCGGTTTTGTTTTACTTTACATGGTCAGCATGTAAAGTAAAACAAAGAGAACTTAGCGACTATTTACTCGATTTTTCATTCATGTTACACAAATTTGTAAAATGAAAATAAAAATTTGATGTGTTATTGATCGATTTATCTTCATGCTCGACTTAAGATATTCCGTCCAGTCTACTCGTATCGCGTATCTCAACAATGTAAAAATATACGCGATAAACCCACAGTAGTTTAATTTTAAATGATGTACATTTAAAATTAATACTGTGGATTTATCCCTTCATGAAATCAGAGGGAGAAACTTAAAGGCTGTTTGCGTGAAACTGTAGATATTACAGCATACCTATATATGTTTTTATTTTAGTTTCACGCTGTATCCCGCATGTAACAAGGACGGCAAAGAAAACCTCGTGTGAAGATACTCCGTTCCGCCGAATTTACGAAGCATTGCGTTTTGAGTGGCGTCTACCTCGCCTTGCTTTGCCTTGTCACCATAGTGAGAATTGAAAATGTTAATAAGTAATAATTCATTCCCCCGAAGGGGAATCGAAACCACAACCATCGCGTATACACGCTTGTGCCACGACGACAGAATCTATGTATATTGTTTATAGTACAAGTTTGAAATTATAATCAGATATAATATTCCAAGGATGACAGCACTAAGTAGACTGTAATCCTCATGGGACTTGTAGGCACTAGTTCGAATCAGTGAACATTTAGATACATGCTGAGGTAATATTGAATATATTAAGAATATTGAATTAAGCTTATATGGATGTCTATCTGTCAATTAAATCAATATTTGTCTGTAGTAACGCTTCCTGGATAAATTGCGTATCAAACCGTTATCAAAGAGAGTTTTTCTTCAAATAATGTTAATTAAAAATTATTGAGTTACAGAATAAAGCTGAAAAAATATTTAAAGCTTGTATTAAGTAAAAGAAAGGAAAACAGATAATCTAGTGAAGATATCTCTTTCATTTGTGCCATATTTAATTAAAAAATATTATAGTTTTATTAAACCCTTAAACACGTTATGTGGCCGCAATAGGTTTCAATTTGATAGTTTCACAGTCTCGAGGAAGTAAGGAAGAAGAAGAATTTATCATATTACCTAACATACTACTAAGTCCTAGCGCCCGTAAAAATGAATTATTCAACAATTTTTCGTCATTTACAGGCGGCAATTCCGCAGTAAGAGTAATTAATTTAATGTACTGAATGTACAAATAAAATAATATGTCGCCCTTGGGAAGAATACGTCGACTTTACAGCTGGCTTGCTTCGCCCTACTAAATATGTATATACATACATATTTATATTATACGAAATTATACTTGTTTACTTATTTTTAATTTTTAATGTGAAGTCGTTATTTATTTATGGGAGTGAGATATTGCTAAGCCGAGGTAAAATTGCTTATAAATCTAACATATTAAGCATTTGTTACATGATTCTCAGAAATATCAATTATATACTTACAATAAACCATTAAATTAAAAAATACCGGTCAAGTGCGAGTCGGATTCGCCTACAGAAGGTTCTGTAACTATTTAATAATTTGACTGAACGACTGGTTTAGGTTCGATACGACTAGAGGATAATTGAAAATTAACTTAAATTTTATATTTTTTTGTCTGTGATCAGCAAAATTTCGAGTTTGGTTCTGTGACACAAATGTGTAACACGCATGTGGATTCGCTGAAATAGGAATGGATTTTTTAACTTATTCCCTCTCTACCTCTGATGTCGAGGCAAAAGACGGCGGTGAGTTCCGCTACTCAACACGCAATGCCTACAAAATTCGGTGGAAAATGGGGAACGGTGTCTTAATACTTGGTTCCCTCTGCCTACCCTGCTGTGCGAAATTGAAGCTGATTTGTAAAATCTCACTTCTTCTCTAATAATGTTCTATAAAGTACAGCAAAAACAATGCATAAACGCTCTTATCTTTTATTATTTATTTATTTATTTATTTAATACTTTATTACACCAACTTAATAATAAAAATATACAAAGAAAACAATGGAAAAGTATGGTGTAAAGGCGACCTTATCACCACAGGTGATCTCTTCCAGGCAACCCTTACCATTAAAAAGATCAAAGAATGTGTGGATATTGGCTGGTGTACAAATGATAAAAAATGTTATTCTAATATGATAAACCTACATAAAGAAAAAATTACATTCTATATATTACAAACTAGTTGCATGGATACCTAAATAAAATAAAATATTATGAAATACATACATCTATTAATCAGTAAATATATAATTCAATAAACTTACATAGATAAATATATAATTACATACTTACATAATTTATAACGATAAGAAATAGCTTTTAACTTGACGCTTAAAAATGCGAACTGATTTGGATTGGCGCAGCTCGCGTGGGAGTGTATTCCAAAGGACTGCAGCTTTCACAGAAAAGGAATCCCCATAGGCTTGTGTGCGGCTGAGTGGCAGTTCTAATTTATTGTCGTCCTGTGATCTGAGGTTAAGAGAGTGGTTGGATCCAAGGAAAGTGAACTTAGTTTTAAGATAATTTGGAGTGTAAGGATGGAAGAGGACAGTGTAAAGGAGTGTGAGGATATGCAGATTACGTCGCTGTCTGATAGTAAGCCATTTAAGTTGGAGTCTGTAATCGGTAATATGGTCGTATTTTTTAAGCCCAAATATGAACCGAATGGCCATATTTTGCAGGCGATCCAGCTTGTTAAGGAGAGTTTGTGATAGGTCACAGTAGCATGCGTCGGCATAATCAAGCAGCGGGAGCAGAAGAGTATTGGCCAGGGATATTTTAGTTTTAATGGGAAGAAGATTTTTTCCAACGTCTCAGACGACAGATCACAGCGACGAATTTTTTGCTTACCTCAGATATATGTGGTACCCAAGAGAGGGAACTGTCCATAGTAAGACCAAGGTTTTTAATAGAACTATGGAACTCTAGCATAGTTCCCCCGAACACCACAGGAGAAAGGGATGGAAAATGGATTTTGGATAGCAGCTGACGACTACCAAAGAGAGCGACTTGTGATTTAGCAGCATTTATTGACAAGCCAAAAGATTTGCTCCATGAGCTAACGGTAAGGAGATTGGAGTTAAGGGCAGCAATAGCACTATGGAGACTATTGATGGGTGCCGTAACATAAATTTGTAGGTCGTCAGCATAAATATGGAAAGGTAGAGTAAGGGATTTGGAAATGGAGTTAATAAAAATGGAGAAAAGGAGAGGGGAGAGAATGCCGCCTTGAGGAACACCTGCATGAAGAACGGAAAAGGAAGAAAATGTATTATTTGCTCGAATACACTGCACGCGGCCACATATATACGAGCGAAACCACTCGATAGCAATAGGAGAAAGATTTAAAGATTGCAAAATAGCAATAAGTATATCGTGGTCTACAGTATTAAATGCATTAGAGAAATCTAATAGAGCGATAATACTTAATTGCTGATTATCGATACCATGTCTAATATCATCGCAGATCTTAATAAGTGCAGTAGTCGTGCTGTGTCCCAGGCGGAATCCAGATTGAAAGGGACTGAGGAACTGGTGCTTAGAGAGGTGTAATGAAAGTTCACAGAAAACCACACGTTCAATAACTTTTGAGAGAAAAGGGAGAATTGAAATAGGTCGATAGTGAGAAAAGGAAGAAGGATTCGTAATTTTAGGAATAGGTAGAACATGAGCGATGCGCCAAATGCTAGGAAAAGAACCAGAGGAAAGAGAAAAATTAATAATATGACTAAGTACCGTTAAAGTTACATCAAGAGATAAGCATATCATTCTACGGCTCACACCATCACAACCGATCGCTTCAGAAGTTACTGCAGTGATATGTTTCCTAATATCCTTACTAGATACAGGTGTAAAATTAAGAGATGCAAAATTTTGATTCGGGGTGGATAAAAGAGAATTGATGGTGTCAGATTTTGTTACGTGATCTAATAATGGGACCCTACTAAGAAATGTATTCATGGCTTCTAAATCAACGTTACTTGCAACGGTGGCGGTATGGCGATCGCGACTAATACCCATAGAATTCAAGAACTTCCAAGCTTTAGTACAGTTACCACAATTGAGGGAATTATATATATAATTGCGCTGGGCTGTTCGACAGAGTCTATTGCATTTATTTCGTAGATGCTTATATTTGGATAAGTTTTCAGCAGTAGGATTGAGTTTGAATTTAGATTTTGCTCTGTTTCGTTTCGCCATTGCAGTTCTTATATCAAAAGTCAGCCAAGGAGCGGGGAGATGTTTAAGTTTAATTGGCCGAAGTGGAGCATGCTTATCGAAAAGACCGATAAGAATGGAGTTAAAGATATTAACTTTATCATCAATATTGTCAGCGTCAAGAACAGCATCCCAATCAATTAACCTAAGATCTGACATGAAATTATCAATTTTAAAATTTTTAAAGCTGCGCCGCATAACGATTGTAGGTTTGATTTTAGGTGGACGAATCTTATATGATAAATACAGTAAATCATGGTATGAGAAAGCTTCAGCGGATAGTTGTCCATGAGCACTAACGTAATCAAGTGACGAGACTAAGGAAAGATCGAGTAAAGATGGTGAGCAGTCTGGAAAAAAGTGTGTCGCATTCTTAGTGTTGAGTGTATTTAGGTTGCAGCTCTTAATAATGTCCACCAGTCGTTTGCTTCGAGAATCATTTTTAATCAAACAGGTGTTAAAGTCCCCCATTATGATTGTATGATCAGAGTGAGATATATGATTTTCAAGCAAGGTTTCAAAATTTGAAAAATAATCTATGCGCATCGAGGGACTATAGAACACTCCGAGCAACAATTTCAAAGAACCAAATAATAGTTCAATGAATAAGTACTCAGCGGATTCCGAGTATACAGATGGTGATTTGGTGACTATATTAAATGGAATATGGCTACGTAGGTAAATGGCTACCCCACCACCGCCCTTACCAATTCTATCGTTCCTAATTAAGTGGAAGCCTGGCAAAGCATATGATGTAGAGGGAAGACAAGGTTTGAGAAAGGTTTCGGAGACCAAGATTGCGTGAATATCTTTTGTCTCAAACGTGCTCAGAAGATCAGGATAGTGGGCAGGGATGCTTTGAGCGTTAATATGTATTACGTTAAGGTTTTTAGAAAAGGGTAAAAATGTTGATTTAAGAAAGGAATTCAGGGGGATAGAGGAACTTTGAAAACTGTCGTCCGATGAATTGGATGTACATGAATAAAAAAGATTTCCGTCATCAGAGTCAAAACTTTCGCTATTCATAACTAATAATAAAAGTAAATTATAATAGTAATAATAATATAAATATTTATATGTATATATAAATATATATTTCTATTTAAAATATATATATATAAATATATGTATATAATAAAATTTAAAAAAAAAGAGTATTATTTATACACCCACCAGCACAGCATGAAAATAGTTTGCCAGAAAAAAAAGTAAGATAACAAAGAAAAATAAAAAAAAAAGAAAAAAAAAAAAAACATGAGTTAACAAAGAACAAACACGTACACCACATTACATTGCATTACTTACTTTAAATAATTACAGTAAATATCCAAACATAATTGATATATATATTGTTAGTATCGTCTTAGGAGCTACATTGTTCTGTGCTCCGAGGGACCGGAGACTTAGATATTTTTTAACGTTTTTAAAGTGTTATTCCACACTTGGGAAAGAAAGACTTAGATATTTGATATTCATTTCAATTTCATACCTACACGTATTTTTGAGATCAACGGTCTAGACAGATGGGACAAACTGCTTCAAATAAGAATTTCGTTTCTTTCTTTTGAGGTAACATTTAGTTTAAGTATTTGAGTAAGTGCCTAAATTAAATTTTTACTAAATTTACATAAATCAATAAAAGAATAGTAAATATTTTAGATATTCATATTTAAGAATATAAATATATATAAAATAGTCGGTAATTCACTTCAATTACAACCACTCCACTACTCCTCATTATTGAATAAAAGGATTTTTTAAAAAGCCGATCGCTTCATTAGTACCTAACAGGTCAAATAGATACGGGTCACCTAGTAGCGATAAGGACTTAGTACAACCCTGACCTACTCGCTTACTGTAGTTCAACATATTGAATAAATGGAGAAAATTGTTTATAAATACCTACTATAAATAGCTATCGAAAATATATTTTTTTTTCTTATTTCAATATCACGTAGATTTTATATTGAAAAGTATAATAAACGTAGATCTTGCAAAGAAGGTACTTCTCTAAATAATATATCAAATAGTGTAGGTACCTTTGTATATTAAAGAAAACGGTGTATCTTGACACATTATCTACTATCTATGATTAAAAAGGTGTGCTTTTTATATTAAAGTCATATAAAGCTGAACAGTTTTATTATTTGCAAGTGCTAATCAGAAGGAATTTGAATTATCAGTTTCTTAGGAACGCTATATTCCATTATGTTAATCTGCAGTCAGAGTTACCTCGGACACTTTACTTACTTTACTTTTATTCACGAAAACACTGGGTGGCCTATGATTTATGATTTCTCAATATTTTTTGCAGCAACCACATGCAATATGTAACTGCTCCAATTGATTTTTAACTTTATATTTAATAGGAAAAAACGCAGTAGAAAAAATCCGCTATTCCCATGCTATGGACAAAAAAAGAAAGTATTTTTTTAAACATTTTTAAAGTGTTTGTGTGTCTCACTTAGGAAACAAAAATACTTAATTAGAAAATGTATAAAAATTTGAACGTAGCGGGACTCGAACTCGAACTCCTGAAAACCGAGGCGCGGGTTCGTGTCCCGCTACGTTCAAATTTTTATACATTATACGTTTTCTAATTAAGTATTTAAGAAAGTATTTGTTTATATAGGCATGTTGCGCCTGGTAGTCAGGCTTGTAACAGTTCGTTTCGACGTAACCCATCACAGAACACATATACCCAAAGGGAAGAATGTTCACTTCATACAAAAAAATGGGGGACTGAACGACACTGCTGCCATCTATTGTGTGCCCACCAAAAACAATATTTAAAATTTGACGCTTCAGATATGGGAGGGAAATTCAAAATTTTTCTAATATTTGGATAATAAATCTATTTTTATTCAAAACCAGAATGATTCCCTCTTTCAAAATCAATTGGAAATATCATTATTTAATTTAAACAAAAATACTTCCAAATGATTTTGAAGGAGTGAATCATTTCTGGTTTATTTCTAGTTTAATAATAATACAAGATAAATACAGAAATAAAACAAATAAACACTTTATACTTTTTTATTGCTTATAAACATTTATTATAATTATATCTATACAAATAGTATTCTTGCAAATCAAATAAAATAGTGATTATTGCAACAAGCCAAACTTGCCCTTTTATATTAGACACAATAATTAACATTTATATAAGTTAAATAGATTGTACTCTATTCAAGAATGTAACTGCCTGCAATATTATAAGTTAAAAAATATATAAATCATAATTTATATATTTTTTAATTTATAATATTGTAGGCAGTTACATTCTTGAAATTTGACCTAGACTACAAATAAAGAATGAACAAAATCATTGCTGTTTACTATTCTATTTTAATTAAATAAATATAATTGAATTGTTGATTTTTTGATAATAATGATAAATATAATAGAGATAATAATAAAAATTATGAAGTCAGTGTCATGAAGTTAATAGTGTTGGTCAAATTAAATCTAACATAATTATACTATTACCTATTTTTTAATATACCTATATTAACCTTTTTAATAATTTCTGATATTTTGAAGATCTTGAAGACAAAGTTTGCATTTATTGCCAAGGCTCTTTAATAAAAATCCACAGACATATTTCCAGGTTAGGCAATTAAAACAAACCTTGACCATGACTTAGAACTTAGCAAGTTTCACTCCCGTTGTCTGCTTGGCATTTGGACATGTATGGTCCTGTTTTAATTTAGGTGCCAGTTTAAGTTAGGCACCAGTCTTTTTGGAAGAAATGTTTTATACGTTTCCATTTGGCTCGACCTATAATGTAATAAATAATATGTTAATTAAAATAATATTTTTTTTACAAGTTTTATTTAATTATTAGTAAGTAGAAACCAGCCAAACTTGAGGCCAGCCATATCGCATGGGCACAGGGTGTGACTGTAAAATCTACTGGGTTGTAGGTTCGATCCCCACTTAAGGAAAAGAAATATTTATATAAATTTATATTTCCATTTCTTCACTCTGGTGTTGATGCAAAAGGCAGTGTTGAGTTCCACCACTCAAGATGCAATGCCTCCAGATGTCGGTAGAAAGTGGGGAATGGAGTGTCTTAACACTAAGTTCCCTCTGCCTACCCTGCTGTGTACAGGATACAGCGTGAAGCTGATTAATTTAATTTTTTTTATATAGAAACTAGTACTTTTAACTGGACTATACAATACACGACAAAATATTACCTTTTCCTTCAATATTGTTTGATGTAATATTTGTATTGCATTTTATATTATATTTTAAAAATAATTTTCTGAACCATTTCAGTAAGAGAGGTAAATCAAATATTGTAATATATATTGACACCACCCATATTACAAATTGTAGCTGCAATATTTAAGCCATTTCAAACATTTCTGTTGAATCTGGAAATAAAATTACAAATAATAAATAAAACGATTATCACAAATCTTTACAAATAAGGCTTTAAGTTTAAATTTATATTTAACGATTACTTACCGGTGTAGATTGGTAGGGCCAGGTAATCCTGGGTAATTTTATAGGTTCGCTAATGCGAACCTATAAAATTCATTTCAATTCAATTTCATATTCACAAATAATAAAATGCAATAGAAATTCCAATATTAAATAAGTTTGCGTCGCCGAATGAAACATAGGTTCGCCATTTGCAAATTATAATGTTACCCCATATCAAAAGATAATCCTACTACTACGCTTTACATATCGGTTACATAAATTGTTTCTGCTTTCAATTGAAAACTTTATATAACTAAATTACACTGCAATTTTTTATTTTCATTTGTTAATTATATTTACGATTAACTTCTATTTTTTTTCGGAGTTGCATTTTATCATGATACCTTCCATACATGAAACATAATAAAGAAAGTTATTTACTAAATCATAAATAATTATATCATAAAAACATTATAATAAATCCTTAAAAAATTCCTATATAGAAACTACTAATTAGTAGTTTTACTTTAATATAGCAACACTAAGTATCAAATAATTCATAATTTTTTTTTCGGGACTTATTTACAATCCCCCGTAGGTATGTCGCACATGCCCCTTAGGAAGTCGACCGGGCCTGTAACCCATTATACGTGCAATCAGAGGCACCTCGAGCACCTCACATCGGGTCATGTAGCTAGCATACACAACTTTTGATCATATCCCTTTGATGATGCAATTTGAAGCCGAATAAAGTATCTTATAAAAGTCTTTACTTCACAAATAGTTACTATTCGTATTAATAAAGTGTCACAACTACAACAAGAAGTGCTTAAAGTATAAAAATGTCACCATATTTTACTGGCTCTCGCGAAAGACAAAAATTAGGGTTGTATGTTGAATTTCCAAGCGTCTGCATAATGCTTGAATATCGATAACTTACCCTCGTCACTGGCTACGATGAAATGACATCTTGTACAGATTATGCTGATCTTTTACTATGACAATATGATTCTTATATTTAATGTTTTCTTTGACATGGTGCTTTAAATATTATTTTAGTTATTTGGCAGATATGTGTGATGTTTCTTTTTTATTTTATTATTCGTTTGCTTTTTAGTACTTCTTACAAATTGAAAACAAACTTTCTAAGAAGCCGTTTAGCTTCCGTTTCTTCTTGAGTCAATGATTAGTCTCTTGAGATCGTGATTTACAATTTCGTTATAAAGCCGTAGACTGAAACAGCTATCTCGTTAAATCGAAAATTTCGAATCATGCTCTACGCTACTCGGTCCTCTAGCATCATATCAAGGACATCAATAGCAATAACGTAAAAAGCAACGGCAAACATATGTATTAATTATTGTCTTAGTTATTTTAGTTTATAAAGAATATTTAGTTTTTGAGTGACTCATACGCTATTGGAATAAAACGATGAAACGAAGACGAATCTACTTAAAGTACGAACCTAGAAATTTGATATTTGGCATATATGTAAGTAGATTAGGAGTAGTAGTGTGGGGAGGTATTTATTTGTATTAATCTTCTTATGCTCCCCGTGATTTTTGTAATTTCTTACGGGAAAAATGAGATTTAATTTTATTTGTAAATGTATGTTTTAACATAGATCGAATGACTTAAAATTGATGAAGGATATACAGGAGTAGATATACAATTTATTTTTGGATGAACATTAAGAAAGTTCCATATTTATGTGTTTAATGAACTGACATCCAAATATATAAAAATATATATAAATTTCTCCAATTGTTTTGTTAAATAATATTGTACTAATATTTTGAGGTCGCAAAGGCAAAAGATAATTCTGAATTTGTGATTATAAATTTGTTTGAATTAAAAACACAAAGTTCAGCGGACTTCGAGATGCCTCGAATTCGAATGCCTCTGGCGTTGTTACGCGATAATCACTTCACTGATACTTAAATATTTATAAAGATATACAAAAATAAAATAATTTTAGGATTTATACTATATATTTTAATGTAAAGATCTATAATATAAAGATTTATATTATAGACTAGCTAGTACCTGTGGCTTTGCCTGCGTGTACTAGCTAGTCTATGATATAAATCTTTATATTATGCCTGTGGTCGAATGGAAATAACTTGGAAACATGTATTATACACGATGATGAAGTAAATCAGACCTCAAGTAGTAGTACTATCGAAAGGGTTAACGTAACGTAGGTAATATAGCCTTCCTCGATCCTCGATACGTCCTAGTAATATTAGAAATGTGAAAGTTTGTGAGGATGGCTGTTTGTACCACTTTTACCCGAAACCTATTGAACGGATTTAGATGTACACATATTATAATTCTTAATTCTTTATAATCTCTTTTTTTATTAATCTTTTGCTAGGCTATAATAAGACTAGCAATATATTTATAAAAATACAGAGTATACGAAAATCAAAACTATACCTACAAAAAGTCGAATCAAAACTATAAAACAAAAAATATACATTAGTTTACAACGCCGCGCTTTTACTTCTAAATAAAAAATCATTTTCCCGAGTAACAATCGAACCCACAACCGTCGCCTTTATAGTATTAATTTATAGTCAAACGCTGTGACGCTTCACCATGACGACAATAGGTATAGTATTATATCCTAAATATCTCCATATATAGATACATGCATACGTCAAAAGTCAAAATTATTGCCTACATCTAACCTTAACCCTCGCAAAAACCTAACAGTCCATTAAGCAATGTCCCTGCGTAATTTGAAAGGTTTCCCCAATCGGATAGGGAAAAAATAATAGTGTGGTCACTCCCTAATGACAAAAACTCTTCTAATGCTTCAGATAATCACGCTTGTGGGTGTGGCAAATCACATAAGGGCAGTTATAGACAAATTTTCTACGCTGTAATGTGATCAGTATGCAAATACGTATAACTAGCGACCAAGAAGCGGCTTCGCCCGCTTGTATGTATAGTCATATTATAGCCAAATTATAAAAAAATCATACATTAATGATAGCATAAGTATTATTCTGCTGTATAAGCTGCTGTAAAGTTCCGCTTAAGTACTTTTAGTATTTTTTGCTTAAAAGTAGAATGAATAATCAACCCACAAAATTTCCATTTTATAATATTATTTGGATAAATCAAGACAGCTTCACGCTTTTACCCGCAAAGTAGACAAATGGAACTTAGTATTAAGACATTTCGTTCTCCACTTTTCAATTAATCTTCGAGGTGTTGCCTATTAATTGTTGGAAAACTGAGTTTGGTCTTGATCTAGCAGAGCGGTAAATGAAAATAATTTAAATATTAATTTCCTCAAGTTGGAATCGAACCCACATCCAACGCGTTTACCTCTGTCCTACTGTATTACACAGGATATAAACATATTTATATTGGCAACTGTTTGAATAGATACTAGATATTTACTATATACATTATATTATATAAAATCATATAAGGGAATGGGATAACTTTGCAGTCTGGGCGGAAACTTAGATTACGTACGGCGACTAATCGTTTCAATCTAATAACGTGTATATTAATGGGAATATTATATATTGAGTTAATTTATATAATTTAGAATTAATTTAATACTATACTGTATATATTGGATATTGCAGTCGAGATCATGCGAATACTTAAGAGAAGATTTATAGTTTATAAATGGCTAAAATAGGGAAAAAAGGCTTCTACTTGCCCCTTTGCCTGCGTGGTCAAATGGAAAATACTACTGCAAGAGTTATATGATACATATTCTTAGTGCCCCAGGTAATTCTAACCGCAGGTACGGATCTTTCTCGGTAAATGGACTATCCAACACAAATACTAATTCAATTCGAACCAGTAGGTCCTGAGATTAGCGTGTCAAATCAAACAAACTCTTCATTTTCTAATATTATTAACAAACAATAATATTATCAATGTTGATATGGTACTGTCAAAAAAAAATATTTTTATTTGCTAGACAACTTCATAATTGACACTGTAACGAGATGTAACATATAAGAAATATATAAAAAAAAAAGCTCAGTGTTCTGAATGTGTTATTTATCTACTTCTTTATTAATCAATTCTTTTAGTATAAAATAAAAGTATTGGTTTTTTGGTAGAAATACGCCCACCACCGTAAGCAAAGGGAACATAGTTTTAAGAAGCTCTGTTTCACACATTGCCAGTTTAGAGGTGTAATTGTTAGCGAAGAAATGTAAATAATAATGAATGAAACCCAGAACCATCGTGTTTCTCGTCACACGCTTGTGCCATTGCGCCATGACGGCCTCAAGCTTAAATATTAAAGATACTAATCTATCACATTTTGTTGCAGTGGCTTGCTCAACTGTGACCGTGACTAAATGCCAGGCTGCTCTACGTACTCTGCAAGCGTTTCCGTTTTTCAAGCCGACGTGCCTCTGTCGGGAACCGAACGTGGACCCCGAGTGTAACTCGTTCCGCGACTTCCTGTTTGATCATCCCTGCGTGTTCGTCATGAAGAAAGGTACGTATTTAACATTATCTATCCATATCTTTTGATAAGTATCAAAAAGTACCAAAATTTATAGATTTCTTTAAAATATTTAAGAAAAATAGGTTAAATAGAATTACTCATGTAGTGGAGTTTTAAGTTATATAAGTTAGTTTAAGAAACCGACTCGCACTTGACTGGTTTTCTTTAATATATTTTGGAAATGGCAGCCTTTAGTTATTATTTTCTATATTGGTCAATAAGAAGGTAAAAAAGAAACAAGTTATATATAATTTAATATTTAACCGTATGCTTCAACACTTAGTTAGTGGTTAGACTAATTATCAGCATGTATAGCGTTCTAATTGGTTGTAATGATTATCATTAATATTCGATGACAGATTGAATCAAGTGTCTAATGTACTCTCAAGTACATACCCATCAACCTTCGACTGTATTGCTGTATTGTTGCTTAATTTAAAAAAAATGTATGGTGAAAACATAACCCACAACACAGATTCTGGATTCAAATTTTACACGATTTGTTTTTTATTTAAAATATTGGTGGTACTCAGAAGACAGTGAGATTCTTTTGATTGTGGATTCGATGCTCACTTGGGGCTGTAAATTATTGTGATTTCTTTGCTCTAGTAACAAAACAAAACGCGTGGTAGAGTTCCACCACACAACACGCAATGTTTTGAAAATTGAGATAGACTACCTCTGTGCAATCTGTCATATACGAGATACAACGTGAAGCTAAAAAAGAGACTATTTGGCCGGTAGCAAAGAATATTAATCCTAAAAAAGAACATTACTTATACATTGTATGAGGACACATAAATCCAAATATCATTTAAAAATATAATCTTTATAGATCTTAACTTTACAATACAACCTCTCGAACTATATACTAACTCCCACTTACACCAACAAAAACTCTACCCAAACAAAATAACATAATAATATAATTAAATGCATCACCATCCACCAGTTTAATTTTTTTTTTGATTGAGGCCAGTCGTGGCGCAGTGGCACAAAGTGTGAATGTCAAACCGTTGTGGGTTCGATCCTTACTCGATTAGATGAAATATTTACTTAAATTTATATTTCTATTTCTCCGCTCTGGTGTCGAGACAAAGCGCGGCGTTAAGTTCTGCCACTCAACACGGAATGCCTCCAAATGCGGCAGAAACTGGGGAAGGGAGTATCTTAACGCTAGATTCCCTCCTACCCTGATGTGTGCAGGATACAGCGTGAAGCTAATTTATTTTATTTTTTTTTACCATCCACCACCAAGCTATTTACATACCACGATGACTGGCCATTTTAATTATAGAGATTGGAATAGTAAGTTAGGCATTAAAAACTAACTGGCAGTAGCAGGCGGAACGTTCGCTGTAATCTTATTTGGCACACGTCCAGAAAGAAAGAAGTACCTGAAAGGCCGTGAATGTTATAAAATTAGAAACGCTATATCGATTTTACACTCCCCCATATGTATGTAGGTAGTTTTGCATCGGTTGAAAGTGAGAGCCAAGAAAATGGACAAAGACATTGGGTATTTACTTATAATATGTGTTTGTTGATAATAAAATATGAGCTACTATAAATGTATTGAAATGTACAAAATATCAATGTTATAGCATACAACATACTATGTTTAATATAAAATATAAAAAAAACCTTAAGAGTGGCAACACTTATAACTTCTTTATTAATTAGGGACCCAAAATTTGTTGTGTGTTGTGTGCACTACAATCGTGGTAAAAACGATTCATTAAAAGCCAGTGCAACTTACATTGTCGCGCTTATCCTACTAGACCCTTTATTAGAGGGCAGTCGTAGCGGAGAGGCACAAGCGTGTGACTGTAACCGCAACAACTTCGATCCCCACACAGGAAATGAAATATTTAATATGTTCACTTCTTCGCTCTGGTTTCGAGACAAAGCGCGGCGTTAAGCTGCGCCACTCAACACACAACGTCTCTAAAATTTGTTGGAAACAGGGTCTCAACACTAGGCTCCCAATGCCTACCGGAAAACTGCACGCGGAATACAGTGTGAACAAAAACAAACAAGCAAACCCTTCTCTATTCTATAATTCACTAGTCTAATAACTGCTACTATTATAAACCAAACGACAGTTTAAAACGATATGTTTGTACGACGATAGCTCCGTAATAGCCTTCACTAATTTACCTTCAGTTGCACCGGGCCGGTGTCGTGTCGTCTGTTCTATACTAGCATCGAATTGACCTACACAGTTCAATGACAGAAAATTGATTTGCGTCGTGGTGACTAGCATTTTCATTACGAGTGCTGTAATGTGGAAGTTGTTTTAAACTTAAAGGTGTATAGATTAAGATTTTACGTTAAAATAAAATGTGAGTTGGACTGAATCATATTTTTTTAACTATATACCGGATAGCGTTAAGCTGTAAGAATAATTTTGTTGAATTCAATTGGGCTATATATGAAAAATAAACAAAAATTAAAATCATATTTATTTTGAAAATTAAAGAACATGTTACAGATCCAATCGATGCACGATAAGTATGTAATCAGTTTTTCTCATTATAGAACAACTATTTAATAATGTTGGCACGTCAATACTCACTTATTGATATATTAGCGTAAGAATAACTAAACAGAAAGTTTTAAAAGTTTTCTATCGGTGATATTTTAGAAGTATAAAAAGCGTACTCTACTCTTACATTGATATAAGTACGATATAAATACTCTTATATTGTAAGTTTTTAATTTAATATTGAAATAAGGGAAAGGTTACATCAAGGTATATTCTCAGTCAAATGAAAATATTATGTACAATTAGGCTTGGTATTATATACATAGATAAATTATTATTATTTTTTCAGAAAAAGACCCGTATCCGGTTGAGACCTTGCCGACCTGCACCTACGCTCTGAGCGTCTGCCACAATGAGAAGTCCTGCTCCGTACTGTTTGAACGCTTTAAGAATGCTTGCAAAGCCCGCGACGGAGATTGCCGTATGGAAGATAGGTGATATATTAATATATATTTTCCCATTTTCATAACTACAGGTCCTCCAGAATTCAGGCAGACGTGAGCAATGGAAATGTGTTAATGGAAACGGAGTGTCTTAGCACTAAGTACTCACGTTCCCTCTGTCTACCTCACTTTGTATAGAGTACAGCGTGAAACAAACAAAAATAATCTACACAAATCATCAAATTCCTTAGTGTTAGTTCCAAGCTCACCTCAGAATTTTGTGAAAACGCGATCAATATTCCAATTTTATGGCGCTCTTTCAGCACGGCTTGTACTCTTAAATCTGTCAGCAAGTGATCGACCTTTAAAAGCTGTAGGTGGTAGACGGATGGGACCTGACTGATCTATGTTTATGGAAATTTTCCTTGTATTTATAAAATACCTTGTTATCTTGAGTTCGGTTCAGGTTGAAATAATGTTGATTTTCTTTATAATTAAAATAAAATGTTTTCGTAATTAATATTCGAGTTGTATAAAGTAACTTCTGTTTGGCAGTATTTATTTATTTCTGTATAATAAATACTTAAAAATAAATATGTAAAATAAATGGAGTCTTGTATTTTACTCAAGTAGTTTTTTTTATTAAAATTGTAATTTGTATTAAAATACCAAATGTGTATAAATAGATAAATGTGTATAAACTTTTAAATTACAGATATATATTTGTTTCCTTTTGTAGTATAAAGGTTTTTTTATTAATTTTGAAAATAAGCAAAGTTTCAAAACGACAAGACTCTAATAAAAGAATGCTATGACATTATAACGATCTATTTTCATATCGGATATGTCATTCGCGAATTACTGTTCCAACACTAACCAAAGCAAATCCCAGATGTAATAGTCTAATGGCTACCCATTGTATTAATCCGTCACGTAGAACTGAACTCGGTTCTGTAATGTGGATATATCTGTATGTATAAAAGGATTTTTTTTCTGCACCTAGATTTGACTTCGAAAAATCAAAATTTAAATATATAACTAAAATGATATTTTTAACATTTAAAAGGTCCTTCCATATATCGAAAATAAGAATACTTATTTAGAAAACGTATAAAAATTTGTACGTAGCTGAATATGAACTCGCGCCTCTTGTATACCGTTGAAGCGCTCTGGTCACTAAGCCAAAAGCTTATTAACTTATTTTGCTTTGATGGTTTCAAAAGGCGCAGATTCAAATATTGCCACGTTCAAAGTTTTAAACATTTTATAAAAATGTATTATGACATTGTTTTTATTCCATAGACAAAATAATACTTAATTTTCCTTGTCATTATCAAAATTTTCATTAATTTCATGTCAATTGCCTAACGATTAAACAATATTATACTAAATGATGCGCGAATAAGAGAAAAAAGAGAAAAGAGAAAAAAAATCTGACCTTCGATCTAATTTCAAATCTAATTCTATTGATGGAACTGTGGGACGATGACGCACAATACATGAGAACCCTCCAAAGAACTTGCGTGACCTACGGACTTGATATAGACAATGTAAGCTGTGTGTACGTCGTTCATTATCACTTTTTTCCTTTGGATACAAGGTGAAAAAATATATGTTCTAGAAATTTATATATCGTCATGAGCCCATGACGTCATATTGTTATTTTTATTAATCTTATTTTTCCGTTTTTGGCTGTATTCTACTTACGTAGTAGTAAGTACGGTAGGCCGAGGCAACCTAGTTTAGTTAAAGTATTGCGTTCTTAGTAATCTGCCCAATTTTCGAGATGTTGCATGTGAAGTATTCGACTTTAACACTACATTTTGTCTTTTTCAATTTTTCAACCCCTCGAACTAGCTTCACGCTGTATCCCGCACATAGCAAAGTAGTCAAAGGGAACCTAGTGTTAAGACACTTCATTCTCCACCCAAAAGTATAGGCACCTAAAAAAGTCTTACTAAAAATAATATCTTTCACATAACATTACTAAATAAATTTTTCTTAAAAAAATAGGCATGCCCAAATATTTTTTTACCTGTAAATTTGTACCTATATCGTGCTGAATCAATACCAGCAAGTTACTTCTTGATTGCGTCTATTAATTTAACCTAGATCTGATGGGTTAGCGGTTTGATACTGAGCTTGCTGTCTGACCTTCCTCGCATGTCAAGGACGAGGCATTCCGATACACGAAGGCTGATGTCGATATGCATTCCATTGCAGTGCCCGTACTGAATTGAAAGTAGTATTGGTTTTTCAGAATATTCGTTTTAGGCATTGGATCGCAGTGTTCTAATGCTTTTTTTTTAATTTATTTTTTTAAATCATATTTTTTATATTTTTCCAGCCTCCAATTCGCAAAACCGTATTGGGCTCTGGTTCGCTAGTCTCTCCCTAGAAAATGATTATTCTGAAAAAAAATATATTTTTTGGGAATCGCTTCGTAAAATTAAGAGTTAACTCGCTTATAAAGTATAATAATAAAAATGTACTGAATTTTTCATTGTCAGTGTTCGTAAGTTAAAATTATTTTTTACGCACTTTAAGTTTTTCTCACATAAACATTTGCATATGGTATTTATCGTAAGAAACATATGGATAGGGCAAAATTTTTTTTGTATAAATGTGCCAAATTTACCATACCCTACTGTACTTATGTGATAAACCAATATATAAATAAATGAATAAATAAATAAATATTGTTAGAAATCGGAAGCGGTTATAATTTTTAAAATAACACGATAAAAACACACATCGTTTCTAAACAATTTGGAAAGGGATATAACGTAATTGCAATAAGTGACATGTATCACCTAATAACAATACTTCACACTAGTTTTCTTCCAATTCCAATCCGTTGCCGACAAGCAAAAAGCCCCCGATTGGGACAATTCCACTGTTTTTATCATCTTTTTCACCTAAATCCCTCTTTTACGCGAGTACGCTAACAATATTTCATATTAATCAAAACCATTGTTTGTATTTCATATTAATCAAAAATGTATGTAATAACTTCATTGAAAAGGCATTTAAAATTGAATTGTAGTTTTATGGTGTATCCCGGGTAGACGCAGGTGACTTAGTGTTAAGACTAGAGATGCCACAAATAGTAATTTGGCCGTATACTGAACATTCGACTACGCATTTTGCCGATTAATCACATATATTTAATATTATACATAATTGGAGACCCGACTTTTCGAAGGCTTTCCAGTTGCCCGTCGTCACGGGTAGATTTATAAAATTTCTCGTGAAAATCGTAGATCTTTTTATGTTGAAATTCTTGTTATTCATACGTGTTTTTTAGGGTTTCGTACCTCAAATCAAGCTTAGAACTTGTAATTAAGTTATTCCTTGATCTTAGTGGGAAAAACAATAGTATTTTTGTATATTTAAGTAATGTATAGTACCAAACGCCTTATCTATACAGAGTGGGGATCCAACCAACAACTATATCAATGACACTAGCTGTAAATGTATTTATTAGATTTATTAAAAAAAATACTATTCACGCTGTATCCCGCACACATCAGGGTAGGCAGAGGGAATCTAGTGTAAGACTCTCCGTGTCCCACGTTCCGCCGAGTTCTGGAGGCATTGCGTGTTGAGCATTGGAACTCACCACCGTGGTTTGCCACACACCACAGCGAAGAAATGAAAATATAAATGTTAATAAATATTTTATTCAATCGAGTGGAGATCGAACCCACAACCAGTCGATTTTACATTCACACTTTGTGGCCCTCCGCCACGACTTTTAATTTAATTTTTAAAAAATACTATTAATATAATTTTCTCATTATCATGGACTCAGGGAGGCCTGCCGCGAAGCCTGGGCTGGTTTACGCATGTCACCCATCTTCGGTTGTATCTGCCCCAATACTCATATGAAGAAACGCTGCGACCGCATCTTCGCCGTCGTCAACCACAACCCCTGCGTCGGTGAGTCCTACACATGCTAGCTATGTGTTATATTTTGAGTGAGAAATTACTTGGCCAGTGGTAATATCACTGTATGTATATAATAAAAGATGGTCAATGTACGATGGTCAGGTCAATCCTGTTTATGAAAGAAAATGTAAAAAAATATAAAGTTAGGTCGGTTAGCATATCGATTATTAGGAACGTGCCAAGGTATGATGCTGGACGCCGCACTAATGTGTAACCAATAGGGACCTAGTCAACTTTATCAGTTTTATTAGCGCAAAATGGGGAACACAGTATCTTAACACTAGGTTCCGTTTGCCTACTCTGCTATATGCGGATCGCCATGTTATGCAAATCCCAACGACAAAATCTGCAGTGAATATGTCATAAAAGGTAAAAAGTAAGACGCACAAGCAAGTCCAAATTATGTTCCCACGATATACCCTAAAATATATCGAAAGGAGAAGGAGATTTTCTGGATGAAAACGATTATGAACTACTAAACACAGCTGATGTATCAGTCAGTATTTTTTATTAACAAAATTAACTGTGACAAAATGTACAGTTCCAATTAAAGACCGCATTCTTTAATAGGGGATTCAGATCACCGATGTTTGATGTTTATTTCCTTTAGTATAGTTTGGAACTAGAAAATTATTTTGTTTTATTCTGTCAAAACAACTTTTTATAATAACTTTCTGTATATTATTTTCTATTTCTTTTATTTAAATAATAAGCAGTCATTCACTATTTGGCATAAGCCCCTATAGTTACCCTTAAACCCTCAGCAGAGTTCTTACATAATTGAAATTTGGATAAATTATGCTATTCTATACTAGCTTCACGCTTTATCCCTAACGGGATAGTCAGAGAAAGCGGAGCGATAATAGATAAATAATATGAAATTATATTATCGATTAACTAAATAAAAAAACAAATAAAACTGTTCAAAATGGTAAAAAAAAACATCCAAAAACGTATATATAATAGGTATACCAAAAATTATTCATTTCGTATCAAATACTAAGCTGAAATTCTTGTAACAAAAGGAAAGGACGTAATTATATTATAGAGGCAGTTTGACCCTAACGCTGAGAGCTTCTTGAGGTGGACTATTTTTATTTTTAGCTTTTAGGATACTTAGATATTAGATGAAAGTGTTGATAAAAAAATTTTTCGTAACACGTAAGAGATTTTGTTATTAAACGATTGAAATGTATAAAATTAAGAACGTTATACTCAGTAATTCTTTTTTTAGGTTCATTGGACTTTGGTTTAAATATCGTTAAAATTTTGTTAATAGCAATATAATATCCTTTTACTATACGAAGTTAATGGTCAGAGGGAACCTAATGTTAAGACACTCCGATCTAAAAATTCTTACATACATAATCCTGTGCAATTTTAATTGTGCTGTGTATGACAAAGTTAAATAAATAAATATATTACTAAAAGCACAATGATAGAAGAAGATATAAGGTTTTAGATATTTATATACCCGTTGATAGGAGAAACCTAGCGTTAAGACACTTTGTTTCCCCCTTTCCGTCTAAATTTCGAAATATTGATATCTAGTGATGGAACTCAACGCCGCACTTTGTCTTCTCACCAGATCGAAATGAAAGATATTAATTTATGCATAACTTTTTTACATCGCAATTGTCTTATTTTCAATTTTATTTATTAAAATTAAATAGTGCAAAGCCTCTAAATATTCAAGACAAGGAGAACAGAATGACTTATAATAGATTCACTAAAAGTAAAAAAAACAACAAATTCTTTTTTATAAACATGGTGTAATTTAAGAATCTCTTATAAAAGTTCCATATTCTTAAAACAATCAGTTGATACAAATATATGACTTATTCAATCCACGTCCCTCTCAATAAGCATTGAGTAACTAAAATAATAGTTATAACGAGGTAATATCGCGTCCAATAAACCAACTTGATTCAATATACGGCGGAAAGTTTTATTCATTTCGTGTAATCCCCGCTGAGATCTTATTGTGAAGTAGGGCTGGGAAATGATTTAATAATGTTAAATAGATACTAATTCATAACTAATGTCAAGGTTCTTCGAAAATATCTTGACATACTCCTGAGGTTACGGTTTTGAGTACATAACATATTCGGGGGAATTCATTCTTTTCATTTTTTAGCTCTGATAAGACAAAGTGCGTCGTTGATTCCCAATACTTAAAGCGTTGTTTCCCGAATACGAATAAAAGTGAAAAACAATGATTCGCGTAATCTATCCTACAAGCAGGATAAAGCTAAAAAATATTACTCTTTCAAAAATAATTACTTTTAGTATAACATTTCTTAACGGAAGTGACCATCGAACACACAACTATCGCGATTGCACTCAGTCCCACGATGCTTCCATTAGATTTATTCCCATGAAAATATTAAAAATATTGTAGGTAAAATATCTCCATACAAAAAACAAATTTTCGTTCATACCGAACGTCCGGGATATGTTTCCGAGTAAACTTCTAACCGCACTTTAAAATTTCACTCGCATGCGCCTCCATACTAAATGTATTGAACCAATTAAAATGTTTGCGGTGGCGTGATTTGAGTATATTTTTCTTATAACATGTAACTTAGCATGCTCTAGCGTGCTCTGTGTTAAATACATGGTAAATGTTTCCTTTTAAATACGTTGAAAATATAATATTTAACTATGTATAGGTAATTTAGGCCAGCGACGTAGCGTCGTACTGGAAAAGCGTTGCTTGTGTGCTTGATTTCCACTCTGAGATATAGATTACTTTCTTTATCTCGCTCCAGTATATGGCTCCAAAGTAGGGCAGAAAGTGGGGATTTTAAACACTAGATTCTCCTACCATCTCCCATGCTACAAGCGGAATAGAAAATAAAAAACAGTAACAATATGATTAATGGCAGTAATGCGTGAATTATGCAATAAGTATGTATGTGGCTATACTCGTATATGTATTTTGTACAAAAAAGTTTTTTGTTATTTATATTTAAAGTTGAAGGTTGGGGCAGTCGTGGCGCGGCGGCACGAAGTGTGACTGTAAAACCGACTGGTTGTGGATTTGATCCCCACTCTAGGATATAAAATATTTACTTAAATTTTTATTTCCATTTCTTCGCTTTGGTGGAGGCACACAATGCCTCCAGAATTCGGCAGAAAGTGGGGAACGGAGTGTCTTAACACTAGGTTCCCTCTGCCCTACCCTGCTGTGTGCGGGATACAGCGTGAAGCTGATTTATTTTGAGATTTATTAAGTCGAAGGTTAGGTGAAAGCAGCATTTTAAGTTTCAATTATTTCCTTCCATTCAAAGTTGAAAACCTTACTATTAATATATGCTTCACGTTCCGAGTAAACTCGAATGAATAGTTCGAGTACTCTACAACACACAATTTATAGTCAAAACAGATTCCTTGTCGAAACATCATGTGGCATCTTCACAAACATCTTTATGTTATTTTGAAACAAAAACAACAGCAGTAGCCTGTTAGCTCTATAGTTAATGGAAGTTGAGTTAGACAATTCACGCTAGTACTCGTATAGGAGGATAGGCAGTAGATATTTAGTGTAAAGACACTCCACTTTTGAGTTTTCATCCTATTTTCGTGATATTGCGTGTAGAGTTTCGAGCACAACGTCGCGCTTTGTCTTGTTATCAGAACGATAACAAGACAAAGCGCGGCGTTGGCGTGGCGTTGTCATGTCTAAAGAGGATAATGTTTAAGTGTAAACGCAATAGTTGTGGGTTAGATTTACACTTTGAGATTTTAATGAAAATACCATTTTACTCCTTCGGCAAGAGAAAATACAGCGTTGTGATCTATTACTACACATAACGAACGCCAGTATTCTCCTGTGAGATAAAAAGTGAATCTATTTTAAGAAATTGTGATAAGGTAGGAAACTTTTATGATAAAATTTATCGTGCTATCAGAATGTATACTTATTATACGAGTTTTCAGCTTCACGCTGTATCCCAAACATAGCAGGATAGGCAGAGGAAAAACCTAGTTCTATAATACTTTACTCCCATAAAGACACTTCTACTCTCCACTTTCTTGAATTATTCAAATTCTGCAGGCATTGCCTGTTGAATAGCGAAATAACGTTAAATGTACGTGACGGACCTGAACCTACTGTGCCGTGCACCGTGGTTTACATCGTTACCAAATCCAGAAAATGAAAATATTAAATATTAAAAATTTCGGACTCAGGAAACGAACCCACAAACTCCGTTCACATTCATCATATGAATAATATTTCAAATTATATTTTATATACACAGCTGTATACTTTAATCATTGAAATTAAATACGTAACAAATTAAGTAAAACGAACTATCCAACGTTAGTATCAACCCTAATATCGCTAAGAGCCACCTAATCCGTGGCGGTCGAGATCTCAACTCCTCGCCCCTGCTAAGACCTTAGTTCTGTAAATCAATCTTGACTTTCGTTTTAATAGTTCCTTTTATATTAAGTATATTGGCATTGACGTTATGTGAAAATATTAGAAGTTAGGAAGAAATGCAACATTTAATGTATTAGTTTCGCTTTCTGTAATTATATAAGAGATCCGCTTTGATAGTGAAAGCGCGGCGTTGGGTTCCGAAACTCACAATTCACATGTAATGTCTTGAAAATTGGAATAAAGTGAGTCGCTACACTTCCAATGGTCAATGTGAATTGTCGGTAAAATTGGCGCTCATGTTCCTACAATTTCAAGCAAGATCTCTGTATTTCTTTTATGAGTGTCATTTCTCGTTGTATCCCACAAGTAACAGAGTAAGCAGAGGAATCCTGGGAAGACACTCCGTTTTAATTTAGACGCTTTCCTTCTTAACATTCCACCGAATTCCCGATGCATTGCGCGTTAAGTGGCGATACAGCGAAGAAATGTAAACATTAAATATTTCATTCTCCAGTGTGGGAATCGAGGACGCACGGACGTGCCTCTGCGCCACGAAGTCTTCGGATCTTTTGTTATTTCTCGAATTTAGTCTAGTCCCTTGATCCTTCATCAGTTGTTCCAGACTTAAAATTTTTATATATGTCTTAATTAAAATGAAGGATTGCTTATTAATTTATCTGCCTGCATATTTTTAGGTACATAAAGCAAAAATATATGCATACATTTTCAATTTTTAATTTTAACTAAGCCGCCTTATTAATAATAAAACTCACTCTGGTTATACAAATTTTGCATGTTCCTATATGAAAATTTTAAAAAATAATGCAATAATGACATAATTAAATAAATAAATAAATCTTTTAAGTATATAAACATATATTTACGTACATACCCTCAGCGCACCCGGATAGCAGGGTTGCCTCACAAAGTGTCGAGACTCGCCTCTTTGTAGGTTAAGAGCTGTCGAGGTAAACTTTGACTTAAGAGATTTGATGTAGGTATGGATAGTGGAACTTATAACGAATCTACTGTATACTTTAGTGTCGTTGCTAAAAGGACAAGAATGGTTATATTTTCAGTTGTTTGATTCGTTTGGTTAACTGAATATTTTTTTTTGCTATTTTATTAAAAGTATTTTGTCAATGGGTTTAAATTATGTGGGTTCGATTACCACTAAAGGAAATGAAATGTTTTATATTTTCATTTCTTCGCTCTGGCGTCTAGAAAAAAACAATACACAATACGTTCAGTGCCGTGCGTCCACTACACAATACAGAGTGCCTTCCCACTAGGTTCCGTCTGCCTACCCTGCTAAGTGGGGGATACAGCGTGAAGCCAAAGAAATAGATAGGTATAAAATATTTAAAAATTAACCTGTAAGCCTAACACTACGAAACGCATTTAAATATGTCGAGTATCGTCGCACTGTAAACACGACGATTATGTATTCGACGTCTACACGGAGGAATGGAGGGATTTATATTATTTTCGTACACTCTGATACAAAGCCCGGCGTTGAATTTCGCACTTCAACACACAATGTCTCAAAAACTGAGTAGAAAATGGGGAACGGGGTGTCTCAAAATTAATTTCCCTCTAGGTAGAGGCTACTTAATTTTAAGAGATTTTTCTTACCCTAGGGTAGGTTGTATGTTTCATATAAAAGAAAATATACAATAACAAAAACAATGTTACGCTATAAACAGTTTACACCACGTATAGATAACTTATCAATTTCACCATTACATTAGTGTTAGTTTTCAATTTTGTTTATCTCAATCAATCTAGATCAATATATGATAGATGGTAACGGTAGGTTAATTTAAACCAATGTTATATATTAAATCAAAATATTATTTACTTGTATGTCAAACATGTTTAGGTACTTGATACATTGGTTTCTTCGTGGTACTAGGGGCAGAACTCAACGCCGCGCTTTGTCTTATTACCGATAGGGAAAACAAAAAGCGAGGAAAGGAAGTAATTAAACACCTGAGTGGAGGGACAACAGTCAGATGCTGTGTCGCTGCGCTACGATGGCCATATCAATAATATGTAGTATTTTCTTGAAAAACAACAGCAGCAAAAGCAACTTATGTAAAATCAAAAAGGATACAAACAAGACGTTTGTTGAGCTATCAGCTTAAAAAAAACAACGTAGTATAAAGTACCTAAAAATATTTGACACGTCCAAGCTGAGCTATGTATAACTGACAAACCCATATATCAGATCGGAAGAAAAACAATTATTTCATCGATAATCTAACTGTAGGTTACTACCTCAACCAACACGCAATACTTCCAAAATTAGGTTTTCTCTACCTACCCTGCTGCATGCGGGTTACGGCGTGAAGCTGGAAAAAACTGTAGGTTTTTTTTATAAAGGTTTATTTATTTCATAAATTACAGTATATTTTCCCGACATGCGTGGGGTTAAATGGAAACAGGAGGATTTTAGGATCAGTTGGCTTAACAAACGTAATTTAAATCTGACGGCTCAAAATCTCCACATTATAAGATAAAATGTAATAAAACTCATGTCACAAGGCACACACGACATCGATGCTATTTCTGTTTTATTTGTAAAGGCTTTAATATATTATATTTTAAATGTAATTACAGCCGTGGTGATGAGGTAAAATAGGTTCAAAGTGTAAGGCGATTATATTATACCATTCAGCTTTACGTTGTATTCCGCACACAGCATGGTAGGCAGAGGGAACCTAGTGTTAAGACACTCCGCTACCCACGCCCCGCTTTGCCCTGAAACCAGAGCGAAGAAACGTAAATATAAATTATACCATTCAATATGGAATATCTCGAAACATAAGCGAAAAATGAGTTCGTGGTTTTGACAATAGTGTCAAAAATGTAGGTATAATAAAGATCGTAGCTAATAGCTACATGCTATTAAAAACAAAATGAGTTAACGTTTATTTAACCAAACAATCATACCATATTTAAATTCCATTTCACCCAAAATCCAACGGATATTTTCCACACGAATAATCACAAAATACTCTAAATCCTGCATTAATTTACTTTCTTTTAAGCTGTCATTTGCATGAACGGAGTCAGAACTCGCTAAGGGGTCCATCCGCCCGGGCGTGCCCGTATCTGTCCTTGGAACCATCACAGCATCCGGATGCTTGTAACCGCCGGCTCAAACTTTAGATTTGTTCAAATATTCATTATAATAAGAGTAACGAGGTTACTCTCGAATTTGAAGTTTGGTTATTAACTAATTATTCAGCAAATAGCTTCAATATTACATAATCATGTGTAAAAAACAACGTTTATGGTTATAAAATAGACTTGAATGATATATGAATTGTAATATATTTATGTAAGTGATACATGTATATTGTTTAATATATTTTGGATAGAAGCATATTTATTAATATGAGAAATGATAAAGATTTTCTTTCACTATTTTATAACCAAAAACATTGTTTCTTCTTTATCAAACCACCGACCCACCGTGTTCACTCAAGCAAGAGCCAACACCATCACGATATAATAGCGAATCATTCTAATAAAAAAATTATATAAAATTATCGTAATTAATATTGCAGCATTAATCTCAATTATTATAAATATGAGTCCATGGCAACCCTACGTTCCCACAAAATTTCCGTACACTCATATATTTTGTAAACAATTTCCGAAACGAGGCAAAATAAATTCCTTTGTCTGTTTCTCGCAACACTCCAAATTACTGTGTGATAAATATTTGGTAATTCGTACTACCAGTACATGTGTAATGGTGAAGATTCGTCAATTATAACATTCAGTGCTTCAGCAATTATATATTTTTGTTGAATTTTCCGGTATACTCTACACTCTCTTTTTTTATTCTTACTGAAAGTAATCTCTAATAACTATTCACTTTTGTGTGAAATAGCGATAATCAACGCTGTGGTTTGTCTACCAGAACGGAAAAAAATCATTCCCCAGGTATACCGGAGCGATGAAATATAATAAACCATTCCCCGAGTGAGAATCTAACACAGACTCGTCGCGTTTAGGGTTCAGAAATTATGCCGCTAGGCCACAACGGCCGGAAATACGTTACATTTTCCCTACATTAACTTTTTTAATAAATATTTAAGGAAGGAAGGAAATGTAAAAATTATCTTATAAAACTTTTAAAATATATTTAAGCATTTAGAAGTACGGTCTCATAACAAAACGACAAACTTTTGTATTGATATTACGTACTATAAATAGCACAATCAATAGACACCTACCGAAATAAATAATAAAGAGCTTCTTAAGTACTTATTCAGATACGTCTACAATTCGGCTCTCACAAAACTCGAAAGAACGTAAATAAAAACTTAGTTTTCCTTATAAAAGTCAAGACAAAACTTTCTACTACCGACCGAAGGTCACCTTCTCCTCACAATTTACAAATAACATCAATCGAATATTAATTTAGAAGTCAAGAGTCGATACAGTAAAGAAACAAAAGAAAGGAAATCCATTCACTTTTTTCGCCCTTTGTATGAAGGGCGCTTTGTGGGTTTCTATAGAAGGAAACCTTTTTGAACATTTCTTTTCGCCTTTGACATAGCTTTTTCTTATTCGATGATTGCGTCAATGGTATTTCCAAATGTAATTTCGCTAAAAGCCCTAAATATAAGCTGAAAATGTTGTTTGATGTTAATAGTAAAGATAGTGTTCCATTTATTTGATAGTTACTTTTTAAGCAATGTTATCAATTACTGCAAATTATTACGAGTAGCAATTCTAATAGATTTCATTTTGTTAATCGATTCTCATTTGAAGAAATGAAATATTTTTATTTCCCCGCTCTGGCGACGTTGAGTTCCGCTACTCAACTGTCACCAACCGACAGCAAGTCACCGCCACTCAGAACTCGTGAATACGATAATTGTAGGTCCCAATCTAACAAGATATATATTTTATTTATGAATAATATGAATATTTCCTAAGTCGAGAATATTTTCTAAAATTGAAGCCAGTCGTGGCGCCGGGGCATAAATTGTGACTGTAAAATCGACTGGTTGGGGGTTCAATCCTAAATATTTATTTACATTTATATTTTCATTTCTTCGCTCTGGTGTCGAGGCGAAGCGCGGCGTTAAGTTCCGCTACTCAACACGCCATGCCTCCAGAACTTGGCGGAAAGTGGGGAACGGAGTGTACTGAACTACACACTAGGTTCCCTCTGCTTACCGTGCTGTTTGCGGGATACAGCGTGAAGGTGATTTAATTCTTATTTTTTTATATTTCCTAAATGAAAGTGCATAATCATTGAATTAGAAAATTATCCCTAAACAAACTGACCGAGACTAAACTCTTGTTTATATCGCAATATACTTTTCATATGAAAAAATGATTTTGGAATACCTACAGCAATAATTAATGAATTATAAGCTCCATTATCACAATTGCATTAAACGTTAAATACATTAAAACATAGTAATATTTCATATTTATTAAAAGCATAATAAATTAACAATACGTTATTATACGCTTTTAGTGTATTTATCCTATTCTGTGCTAGTTACCAAATTTAATTCGTACGCCCGATACTTATCTAAATAAATTTTGTAGAAACTTCTACAAAATATAGTAGTAAACACACCCAAGCGAGCCCACATTAGTTTTAACAAAGCTATAGAGAACATTGGGTGTACAATGAGTTTCGTTCAGGGTCGCTTTCGGGCGTGGGAAAGCACACAACTGCTCAACCTCGCTACCTGTAAACGAAATATCGGCAGCTATCGATGAGAAATACATTTTAAATGGTATCTTTAGGTGAATACGTCCTTACTGGTATGATTTTTTGATATACATTGAAATATTGTAACCATATGCACAATCAGTAATATGCAAAAGATGTTTTAAATGTTCTAATTTAAATAAAATTTAATAACTAGTATATTTCTCACTCAAAATTGTTTATAAAATTGTATGGGATATTATTTAGCTTTTAGTGTTTAACACATAGGAACATGTGACTTGGTGTGACACAACAATACAATTGCAATCTACATATGTGTATCAACTTAATGAACCAATAATATCATGCCTTGCGGGACACCACAACACTTTACTTCTTTAGTATTTATTATTTTAAACAATATTTAATAAAATATTTTGCCTAATTAATTTCAATTGTAATCCACAAAAAAATAACAAGATTATCAAAATAACTATCGAAACAAACAATTATTCCAAACACTTCACTATAAAACGCTTAAAGAGTACTAGACTCCTACATAGTCGTCAAAGTGTTCAATTAGTTCTGTTTCCTTTTGTTTTTCATGTTTCTTTTCTTTTACGTGCCTATTTTATTTGTACACCGATTAGATGCCTAGGCCTTAGGAGAACTTAGATCACTACTTACCCACACAAGGCTGTAACGTTTATGTTTCACGGACACTAAGCTTCTTTTTAGTGTACTCCTGACCTCACACACCGTACAAATGCCCGCAGTTACCTCAACTCTTGGCTTCACACCTTCGGCCTTCGGTGAATGGTCTGCGACTGCTACTGATAGAGCATAGTCGGCGGCGAACATGCCCTAATTGTCACGTCTTCTCGTCTTCAATGGAACACGTTTATTGGACTACTAGATTACTTAACGTTTAGATAAGTAATTGCCTTCATTCACATAATAATAATATTATTATAAGATGATAGTAATACTTTATTTAATTTGCTCGTATTATATGTATGAAAGAATTACATATAAATATCTATATGTAAACGATATTGAAGGTAATTAGTTATTCTAAGGAACTTGATTTTTAAAAAAGTATTAATTTTAAAGTCCGATAAGTGTGTTCCCCTTCGCGGCTCGGCACGGGGGTGGTTAGTGGTTGTTGGTAACGTGGTTGTGGGGCAGCGGCGGCGTGGGGCGCGTGTCCGCCGGCGGTCCGAGCGCTGTTCGAGCCGAAGCAGCCAGCGGCCCGCGGGCCCTCGCTAACCCGCTACGCGGCGCCCGACGGTACCATCCTGCTGCTCACGGAGAACGGGACGCGGCTGATGACGCGAGCTGCCGCCGCCAGCCTGCTCCGCGCCGCCCTCCTCTCCCCGCGTCCCCCTCGGCCCCGTCACGGTGAGCCGCCGCCGCACCTCTCTGTGTCTATCGGATTCCGTCGCCTTTCGCACTGCACGCTTTGCTTCGTAAGGTAGGAGCGTTCTAGACAGGAATACAGCTTGTACACGATTCGTAAACTGAATAGAGAAACGCATTAGGTGTGTATAGACGTTATAAGTTAATAATTCAAAAACATAATCGATAGATTCATACCTCATCGAATGATATCAGGTAAAAGCAAAACAAAACATTTTAGAATAGATCAGATCTATAGATCAGTAGGTTTACATCAGTTATAATTAGGAAATATCACAAGGATTCATTAAAAATTCGTGAAACCAAATAATAATACTTCGCTCCTACTTTATGCCTGCATGCTTTAAGTCTGCTGTTATCCTTTTTTCCTTAATTTTAAACCGCTTTAGACTTTCAAAGGAAGGAAAAGGCAATTAGTCCTTCTGACGCGTCCGCTTTGGAAGTCTAAAATGGATTTTCACTCTTAATTCGAGCATGATTGCATGTTTTCTCTTTGCATCTCCTATTTCTACGATCTCTATGGTTACTGCGCGGCATAGACTTGGCTTTGATAATCGTTGAGTATAATTGCCACTCAGGAAGGCTTGCTAATATAATCAGAAACGAAACTCGAAATTAACGCAATTTTACTTTTGCCCGTTTTATGTCGTTCTTTTGTCGATATCGTTGTTTTTTTTGTCGTTTTTAATTCAGTAGGGTTTTATCATTGCGCCGAACCGGCCCTGCGCGATCGCACTCAATTGAGAACCTTCGCGCTTTGGACCGGTTGTCGCTTCCACAGCTAAGCGATACGGATGCAATTGCAGTAAAACTGATGTCCGACGGACGCACCGCTAATCGGAACGCGACGGGAGTGACATCTTGGATTGGCGGTATGTCGATAACGCAGGACGGCAACCTGATCGCTCCGGACAAAATAATGACGCATATCCATCGGTATGCGAGTCCGCACTACAATCCTCGCGGCCATCACCACCACCGCTGGAACCACGAGCCAGGGGGGAGTGAAGATCCCCTGTATGCCACCAAGACCGTCTACGGACCGGGATACATTGATGAGAACCGTACGTATATGTTTAATTATAGTGAAAGACATTAGCGAAACGAAGATGGTTTACAACTCTACTGAAAATTTAGATTATTAGGCAACCGATACAAATAGGTACACTTTCAACAGACAATTTAACCATAGATATCGTATTGACACTTCAGCTTCAAAATTTGTACATTTCTAGAAAAATCCCTACAATGTCATCGAGAACAATGTGGTTCCCTTCTCATAGCACTTCCCGTGAGTCCACTTCTCATTCATCCCCTGCGTGAATCATTTCAACCCCTGTATACCACGAGTAGCCCTTTCACGACTGGATTTAGCGAAGTTTAGAATAGTAGAATTAAAATTGCAGAGGGGCGATATTAACCGTGAAACAAGATGAAGTAAAGCTTTGCGTAGTAAACACTTAGAGAGGTTATATTAGCGCTTTAGAAATCTTGAAATCTGCTTTCCTCCTTCTGGTCCACCGTACAATAGAAGAATTAGGTTAAAAAGGGCGATTTACCAAAGCCGCTTAAACACGTAAATCCCCGCGAAGCTTTGCAATTTGCGCTAAAAACTCAATGATTTATATCTCCAATGACATTGTCGCATACCAGCGTCGGATGTAGCAAGTTACTTTTTAATGGGAACCTTCACGGTAAGTCTGTTTACAGCCAATATCACGCCCTCTACAAGTGTTGTAAGTTGTTATCAACATGTCATTTATATGACTATCATATTTTTTTCCTTAGCATGTGAGTTCTGATATTGCTTGGTACTAAATTGTATCCATGGTCCCATACAAAATCACTCATCTGAAACTTTGACTTTATATGAAAATTTTCGCTCACGTTATATTCACATACAAGTATAAATATATCATTTATATGACACTGTAATTAATATTTTTTCCTAAGCATGAGTATATAAGAGTATTAACCCCACTAGTGTTTTATATTTTAATTAAAAGAAGGATTTATTTTGTGGTTATCATTAAGTTTGCCCTATTATTTATGTTTATCCATGACATTTAATTATTTATTTATTTGAAGTATTATTATGAAATATAATATATTATTTATTTAAATAATCTAGCGGCAACATTAAAAAACACATCAATTTTTAGATATATAGAAAGCACTCGAGTAGTGAATTTCGTAAACCAAATCATAAATTAGTGATTTTGTAAATAAAACCATAATCTAAAAACAAAAAAAAAAGAATATTAAAAAGCGTTCGGACATATAAAGTATAGGTTAAGAATAACCCGTTTACTTTCTAATATAATTTTATTACCTACACACATTCATGTACACGAGACAATATATTTTCTAGATATAACGACAAAACGGTACTATAATCGAGGTGTCACTTGGACTTGACACCAGCAGGTATAGTGAGGGTGATGGGACATCGCGAAACTCGCAATGGCGCAACAGAAGTGTCACACGCATGGACTGCAAACGAAATATATACATATATAAAAATATATATAATCTTTACTTATAAAAATATCTGTTTTCTAATTTAATTTAGTTCTTTATACATTCATACATATATCTACACTAGAAATATTTTTTCTATGTAATTTATAATTCTTTCTATCTATCTCCAAAAAAACACGAAAACACACACCCTAAAACCTACCACTACCTACAGAGAGGATTGCCAAAGAGAACGGTAAACCAGGTGATGACAAAGTGGCACTCCAATCGACGTGCCACGTGGCGCTTGACACCTGTATAAAGGACAGTGAGTGCGTGACATCACTAACGCCGGTGCTCCAGAAGTGTCACGCTACGGACTGTGATCGAGAGGGCTGTATGGCGGCGTTGAGGGGCTTTTACAGGAAATCTGGTGTTCATTGGAATACTGAGATCGCTTTTTGTTTATGCAAGTAAGTTTGAAATTTTACTATTCTTATTAAGCTTCTTTGTATGAATGATATGAATATATTTTGACATTATACGTGTAATAATTAAGAAAATATGTTTTGGGTAATATTTAAATAAATGGTAGTAGTATTGTACAGAAATATATTACATATGCATCGATATATGAAAATATTTGTTTTCCTCGAGTGAATGATAGCGTTGACAGTCACACGCTTGTGGCTCTGCTCTCATTTATTGGCTCAAGGCAAAGCGCGGTGTTGAGCCCCGCCACAACACAACTGCGCAAAACAAATGCCTTCATAATTCGGCGGAAAATGTGAAACGGAGAGTAAGAGGAGGGATAAGATCCCTCCTACCTTTTTGTGTGCGTGATAGAACGTGAAGCTAAATAAATAATAATAATAAAGAAAACTAAATGTGAGAAAGAAAGTTGCTAAAAATTTTTCAAACTACTTCCCCTTTAAAAGCTTTATAAGCTCGTTTCCATCATGAATTTGATTCCATCATGAAATTTTAAATTGATAAAATCATGTTGCATAACATTTATAGATAAAAGGAAAAAAATATAAAACAATTTAAATAAAAAAAAAAGAATTTCAAGGCAAAATTAAGGCTTCAAACTTACAAACTTTTCGATTTACATAAACGTACAAGTCTATAAAAGTTTCATAAAATGATATTAATAAAATAGTCGTGGCGCGGGGACATAAAGTGTAACTGTTAAATCGATTGGTTGTGGGTTCGATCCCCACTCGAGAAAATGATATATTTATCTAAATGTATATTTCTTCGCTCTGTTGTCGAGGCAAAGTGCGGCGTTGAGTTCCGCCACTTGCCACGCAATGTCTCCAGAATTCTGGAATTTTCTGGAATTTCCATCGAATTCGATGGAAAATGTTGACCGGAGTACCATAACACTAGGTTCCCTCTGCCTACCCTGTTGTATACAGGAAACAGCGTGAAGCTGATTTATTTATTTATTTTACATTAACAATAAATTGAGGCCAGTGTAATCACAACAGGTTTTCTGTTCGATTCCCACACGAGGAAAATAAATATTTTGTGTTTTCATTCTTTTGCTTTGATGTTGAAGTAAAGCGCGGCATTAAGATCCGCCACCTAACACGTAATGCCTTCAGAATTCGGCGGAAAGAGGTTGTGAGAGTGGAGAGTGCAATATCTTAAAGCTAGGTTCCCTATGCCTGCCCTGCTATGAGCGAGATACAGCGTAAAGCTAAAAGAAAAAAAGATAAAAAATACAATATTTAAAACGTTCACAGGAAAACAGATAACAAGGAGGACTCGTGCATGAACGCACAGGAGCGCTTGCATCCGTCGTGTGCACAACGCCCTCCCGTCGGGTCGCCCCTCCCCGCCTGCCACACACTCGCCCACGCCTGCCGCGAGGAGCTGGAATGCAGGTAATGATATGTTAAAACAGTAGAAAGATATATTATCTTTATCTATCTATATAGTTATCTATATAAACTATCTATATAAACCAATTGCGACTCAAAAACGATAGAAAAATTTTTATCACAATTTATTGACTATTGATACCTACGAACTACGAAATCCACTGAGATAACATGCTTGATACGACAATAAATTGACGCAGTTCGTAATTGCTTCTCTTAATACTACTTCCTACTTAAATCTCGTCGAACCTAATGCGTAATCTCAACTCATCATATATTTTTTACATTTATATACTTGTTGGTCAAACAAGAACGAAGATAATATAAATAAAAAAAAAATACAAGGCATTGAGGAAAAATAATTAAATCTAAGCTCAAATAAGAACCACTATAAGAAATGTATTTTTCATTGTCCTATGAACGAGTAAAAATAATATTAATTCTAATGTCTAAAGAAATAAGTGCTTTTATTTAGTTTCTTAACTGTAAATTTGAATCTGAAAGACTTGTTTTTCAAGACTTAATCTACTTTTGAATTATTGGATTTACACTTTTGTCGCTTCGCTGTAATGCATGCATGAATATTTAAACAGCCCCTTTCTAAAGTAGTGGGCTATATAATACAACTATCTACAATATTACTTTAATAATATACTTAGAAAATCTATTTTGTTGAACTAAACATAAACTTAAGCTTAATAAGGCACAGCGACTTATTCTGGGTTCGATCCCCACTCAAAGAAATGAGCCGTTACATAAAGATAATTGTGTAAATAATTATCATTTGGCACTATTAATTAAATATTTTATTCATTTAAATTATTCCATACTTAGGAAGGAAAAAAACTTTTTAGAAATTAAAATAACTTATTAGTAATTAAAATAAAGGAATTAGAAAAAAAAAACTTTTTAGTAATTAAAATAAAGGAATAATGACTCGAAATTGCTATACTACACCCGGAGACGGGACTCGTATAATTTTCAACTGTGCGCTCTTAAAACTGCCACTGCAGCTGTTGCACTACTAAAGTGTTACCTGCCACGGATTGAACGACTCTAGCTCAACAGCTCTAGCTCTACTGATAAGACCGGCGATGTTACACGTATATAATATATTATATATATAACTAAATATAACTGAGCTATAAAGGAAATTAAAATTGATCGGATCTCATAGACCTAACCCTGCTGACATTGGGTCAAATTAAAATTTGTGTTGAAAACCGGAGGAACGCCTGTACTGCGGTCATAAATATTTGAATTGAACCCATACAAAGTACATTGAAACTGCACCGTTATGTTAAGCAAGCATCCTTACGCTTTTTCCTTCCTAGAAGGGTAGACAGAGAGAACTTAAGTGTTAAGGACCTCCGTTTCTCAGTTCTTGCTCTTGTTCACCATCACCATCACGTTTATAGTCAGACGCTCTCCTACTGCTCCAACGACGGCAAAAACAAATAATAAATTGCATAATAAATGACTTTAATAAATTACAAATGAATAATTATTACCAGATCGCTGAACCCTTTATATAGTAAAACTACATTGACCTTTTATTTGGTCCCAGTGAACTGAAATCAGAGGAATTTAATAATGAAAAGCTTCTTTTCATAAGGCTGTCGTAACGCAGCGCAGAGATTTGACTGTAAACGCGAAGGTTGAGGATTCGCTTGACGGAATAAATATTATTACTACTTACAATTTTCATTTAGTCTGGTAACTAAGCAATGGGTAAAGTGGAATTTTCATACTTATTATTCAATGTCCCTAGGTCGAGCGGAAAATGGGGACAGGGTGTCTTAACACTGGATTCTTTCTGTTCTCTGCTATATGCGAGATACTGAGTGAAACTATAAAAACATCACCTTATTATTGTCAAATCATACAAATTTATAAAATATATGAACTTTGTTTTTAACTATTTTTTAAGTGTTATTCCACACTTAGGAAAGAAAAATACCTATTTAGAAAACGTATAAAAATTTGAACGTAGCGGAACTCGAACCTGCGCCTCCTGGTCGGTTTCCAGGAGTAGAAGAGAGCATAAGTCAAAGGACTTAACAATCGATCCCAGTGAATTGAAATCGTTGCAGTAAAATTAAAAGCATCTTAACATTAACACAAAATAAGGTAATAAAATGTAGGAAAAAAAAGCAATCTTAATGGCGATTGTTACTAGTGCATTCGTAACGCTAACGACTACAGGTAACTGGTATTTATATAAATTGTTTGTATAGTGTAAGTTAAATAAGGACAAAAATAATTTATATTTACTTATATTTGAATTATAGTAAAAATATTTTAAGTATGATAAAGAAAATATTAGTTTTACTCAGCTTCCTATACATTTCTTTTAACCTCACGCTCTATGTAAACCTAGTATAGTAGTAGTATTAACTTACTTTCCGCCCTATATCGGAGACATTATGTATTGAGTCAGAGGCAGAACTCAAAGCAGCGCTCAGTCTTATTGCAACAGCGAGGAAATTAATATAATTCCTTCGCTCGAATGGAAGTCGAACCCATAACCATTGCATTTACAATCAACGCTGTCCTCTACTACTTGGCTACCAGGCCATCCTCTTATCATTCCAATGTAAATAACAATAAAAAAGACCACAATCACCGGTTAGTATAACGAAAGCAAAATAAATAAACCATAGAGAAACCGAAATGCAATCGCATTTACGAGGGCCCTTACAGTATTACCGTGCGCATTCGACGTATAACCTAACTGCATTAGGGCGCATTCACATACGTACGGCACAATTAGATAAAAGAATTTTGTAGTTTTACAGCCGGGACTGGATGGATTGTTTGTATCGGATATCTTGGATGGGTGGATGGATGTTAAGTTTAAAATCTGTACTAATATTATAAAGGTCGACATATGAAGGTCGAAGGTTTTCGTTTAGTTGAACGCGCTAATCTCAGCATCTATTGGTTCGATTGCAACTTGAATTTTTAATAGGTTTTTTTTTATAGATTAGATCACATTAATCTTTGTAAAATTATTCATTAGAGTTACCTCGGGTACTAAGAATTTATTTGTTGTATAGAAATTCTTAGTTTTGTTTCCATGTCACTTAGTTTTTACACAAAATTCTTAGTTGTTTCATTTCAATATAACTTATATTGTATTACTTTTATCCTGAATGTAACAAAGTATTTGTATTCTAATTTATATAATTCAAAATAAAACAAACTAAAACAGTTAAAAAATGATTTTTTTTACTATGGATATGAAATGATACTAAATTCATTGTTATTTATAACGTATTTTTATACGATTTCTAACTCTAGCCATCAACCTTGGGATAGAACAATTTGGTCTTAGTCAAAACATATAAATATATAAAAATTACTATATGAACCTGCGACCCAGTACCAAGGAGATTAATATTACTGTGTATATGTGTATATTCGTATGTATGCGAAATTTGATATATACATGTGGCCACGTGGCGAGACTAGACGCGTTGACCGATTTTGACGATTTGTAGCTCAATCGATTCGTCTTAATTTTGTAAATTAATAAAAACATAGCAACAATCAATATTCACTACAGCGACAACCGGACAACCCTCCCTTCAATTAATTTAATCTTCTCAAGGACCTCTGTACATTTTAAATAGATCCCGACGGCTAATCTCTTTGAATTTTGCCGAAAAATATTGTCTTTATGAGTATTTTGATTATAAAATTATATAAGTGGGGTAATTGCTCAGTATTACTCATGATAAAAAAGTATATTTCTTGCCCTTTATTCTTCTTAATTTTTACTGCAGTCGACATTTTTTTTTATCTTTATTATTATTATTAATATATTTTTTTTGTAAAACCATCAGGTGCATTTTCAGTTTCATTTGTATTTATTTATTAACTTAACTAAATAACGATATAATAGTAATAAATATAACTGAAGTACCAAATTAAAACATAATGCAATAAAAATCTCTTAACGGAACAAGTATAAAACTGAAATGTGCGGTGAACCTTAGTTTATTTAATAAAATAAACCGGCAGCGAAACGGAGCAGTCTAAATTAAATAGAAACGATCGAACGAACGTACAGAAAGACTGTAAATACACTTGAGAGGCGAAATAATAAGCCAGCCAATTACTTAGAAGTCCAGACTTCAGTTCTAGTTCGAACTTAATATATAGTAAGTTAATTTAAATTTTTATATTATCTAGTTATGCTTTTTAATCTTATAATTTTAATCGCCTCCAGTGCTTGGCAATTGGGGTGGACAAAACGAACCTAGTAATAACACTTCGTTCTTCTGTTTTCACCAAAACATTGACTGAATATATAATGTTTCTTGACAAATATGGAAGCCATTTGATATCCAAGGCCTCCAACCGATGTATTATTGAGCACGTTAATCCAGTTAGATCTTAAAGCATTTCTTTATTCTATTTAATTTAATCATAGAGCTATCCATTCACTTTTAATAAATCGAATACAAAAATGTTATATTACAAATTAAAAAAAATTTCTAACAATACAAGAGATTTAGGCTGATTGTCAAAAAGCAGTATAAACTGTTTTAATAAAAACAAATGACGCTGTCTACACCTTAATGAAAACTCCCTTAAATACAAAACTCAACTAAGACCCCACGGGCTGTACTTACTTTATAATTTAGATGGTTTTATTGATTTGTTTATTTTATTTAGGTATTTGAGAATTGTCAACAGAATAAACATTACAACGTGGTCTAATTACGTCGATTTAACGGTATAGACTAAATGATTTTCCATTTAAAGACAATCACACACGCACGTTTTCAATAAAATATCAACTACTGTTAACAGCATATAAGTTATATTTTCGTTGCAAATTTGATAGAATTGATTAAAGTAATAATATAGTCATATAAAAAAAGTCCTACAAATATGTCAAAAACATACATTAAATATATATCAAAATAGAATTACATTAAATAAATATCAACACTTAAAATATCACTAAGGAAAAATTTTGCTTCCAGGTTGCATAAATAAATATAATTATTTTATTTTTAAAAGTCATACAGATGTCAAATTAGGCTATTCGCTTTGTTTTATGTACTTTTATGCCTTGTGAGCGGAGAATTCTTACATAAGTTACTTTTGTAACATTTCGTACTAAATAAGGGTGATAGGTATCGGTCGGCGTCACAGTGTATTACGCACAGTACAGGATAGACAGAGGGAACCCTGTTAAAAAAATCCATTCACCATTTTCCGCTGAATTCTGGAGGCATTGCGTGTTAATAGGTGGAACTTAACGCCGCGCTTTGCGTCGACGCCAGAGCGAAGATTTGAAAATTTACATTACATTTATTGAACGCGTTTACGGTCACGCTTTGTGGCTTTGCGCCATGACTGCCATCTTAATTTCAAATTGTATTTTTGATTATTATTTAGTTCTTCTGAGAGCGCAACAATCGCTGTCATTATTTAAGAGCTTATGGAGGAATGACATCTGTTACAGTGCTCTTCCTTCTTGTAAAGAGTGGATCTTGGAGTCTCTTCTGGTACGTTTGGAAGTAAGGACCAACAGTTTGAAATTCTACTTCCGTAATACCCACGTCTCGTTGCCGTATAACAACGTCGATACCAAAACTGCATTGTGTATGATACCAAACGCGCAGCTGCGCTGACGTTTCTCCGTCTCATCAATGCAGCTAAGGCTCCGTTAGCCCTGTTACCGGCAGCAATACGCCTTTCCACATCCATCTCGTATCTTCCATCTCTACTGAACATACTTGCCAAGTATAAGGAATTAAATTTACCAATGGAAATTAGTATACTAATAGAAACACAACGACACGACACACAACCATCGTGTATATATTACTCTACTGCTTCGATAGAATCGACTTAATCGATTTCTATTGAATTCGGCCTCAGAATTTCATTAACAACGGTAATGTTAATTCTATGCCAATGATTAAGTTCTAATTCTTAATTAGCAAAACGTACGTAATATGAAGCTTAATAATTAATTTAGAAATTACTTAAAAATACAGACTTCAGGATTGGGTTTTCATAATACCGATATATCGTTGTAGTTTAATACATTTTTAAAAAATATGTAGGTACATGTAACCGTTGATTTATTTTTTATATTTTTATTTTAGAAAAAATAAATAAATAAGAAAATAATGAATAAGGACTTTAATTATTGTATAAGTTTAATAAATTAAATTAAGACTGCATTACAGCACATTATATGTTATAGACTAACATAATCATACACATGTATGTTATTACAAAAATAAAAAAGGGTAGATTGATTGATTGAGGGCGCCTTCAAATTGTTGTCCATCAACCGCACTTTCATAATTGACTGTTGTCCAGACCTCAATGCCGTTATAACTAAGCGTCTGCATTTGCGGTAATTCGGTGAACGTGTACGGGAACCTTATATCGAGATGATCATTTTAGATTCAAATAAAGTATATTCTATGTTCCAACTTAGGTTACTGGTTTTATAAATATCAGATTGGTAGTATTTGAAATATTCATTTGTGGATGGTAAATGTACAATATAGGTACCAAGTTGATTGACAGTGTTTTAAAGAATTCAATTAGAAAAGTATCTATTTTCAATATTATTTAGCTGTAAATATTGTCGAAGAAACAGAGTACATTTTTTAAGAGTCATAGCTATGTACTAATATTACCATATAGATTGGTTAGATTAAGCAACGCCCACTCCAATCAGAAGTTAATGAATATACTGATGAACTCTGACTTACTTCAGAGAATGTGTTAAGCAATTGCCAGTATAGACACTGACACTTTTGCCAATTGTTAAAGATCCGATAAAAACTGTTCAATAAATGACAATTTTACTAATGTAATTTATGTAATCTATATTTCCATCTATGCTAATTATATGTACACGTATAAAGCCGTTTTGAGAAGAGTTTGTTTGGTTGAAGTAATCTCAGGAACTACTGGCTCGAATTGGGATATTCTTTTTGTGAATAGACTATTTATCAAGGAAGGCTACAGAGTATTATACAATGTTTTAATGTAATACATTGGAAATGAGATCAATGCTACATCAAGCACATAAAATAAGTCATACTCAAAAGCCAAGTACTTTCCAATATGCGTTATATTTTTTAATCTAGCCTAGCCCGAAGCTAATGTTATGACACTCTTTTCCCAACTCTCCACCAATTTTTCAAGACATTGAGTGTGGTCTAATAGACCTCATTGCCACGCCACGCCTTGTCTGGCTTGCTAGAGTGAGCAAGATTTATAAAAAAACGCAATATTAAAATGTTTATATTTATATCTTATATATAACGTGGAGCAAATATTTGGAAGCGTATTTCCACTGATAAAGCGGATTGACAAACCGTCCAATCAATTTGCAGTTGACCGCAATGAGACTGGCTGCGGTCCCTTGTTTCTAGTTTTCAATTTTGGCCGTTAATTTTTCGCCTCTAGTAAGAGCAAAGTGCAAAGTACGGTGACGATATTTTGTCGACAAAAATTACTGTAAAGTATTTTTTGTTTCTGGAATAATTCTGCTTAAATAGAATTAATAAAAATGATTAAAAAAATAATATCATAATAAGTAGGCTGTTGTGGCACAGGGGAACAAGTCAGACTGTAAACGCAGTGGTTGTAGAGTCCATTCCTACTTGAGCGAAAAAAATATTTTCACTTCTTCGCTGTGGTAATGAGACAAAGCGCGGCGTTGAGTTCCTCTACTCAACACGTAATGCAAATGAAAAGTGTCTTAATGAGAATGCAGTGTCTCAACACTAGGTTCCCAGGTTCCCTCTGCCTACCCTGCTACAAAAGATTACCCATTAATCATTTAGCTTAGTGCAACAGCTATTACCAAGAAGTTTCTTCTTTAATCCTTCAAAATTCACATCTGCTACAAAGTGATGTAATATATCAAGCAACAATATAATACATTATGTAATTTTACATACTCTTATATTATATAGAGTACACGGAGCGACTGTTTGCTTTGTAAATTAATCAGCGTCTTCCCTCGTACGTACGTATCACGTGTGCTTCGCATGCCTAAATATTTGTGTCTTGTAGCCTATTTTCTCATACACAATCTGAAAATGTTGAATTTTCGATACAAAATAGATTGTATTTTTAGAGTTTTTTAATTATTTTTTTTTATTATGCTAAATCGTTTTTATAATTTTTCGTATTTATGAAATAGTTTTTTTGAAAAACAAGTACAGTTTTCACTATAAAAAATACTTATAACACACAATATAGTCAATTAGTACCAGTTACAAAAAACGAAGAAAAAAATTAAACAGTTTGAAGTACTGACAACCTGTATTTTGTAAGTCATGTCAAGCGAACCTAGTGATAACTCTATTCTTCTCTTTTTGCTCATCTAGAAACTGTTGCGTTACTTAACACCTTACTAATACGATCTAATTAATATAGAAACAAAATTTTATATTACTATAGATTAAATAAAAAATCAGCTTCACGCTGTATCCCGCAGCAGGGCAGAGGGAAGCTAGTGTAAGACACTCCGTTCCTCACTTTTTTCCGAATTCTGGAGGCATAGAATGTTAAGTGGCAGAACTCAACGCCGCGCTTGCCTTGACACCAGAGCGAAGAATTGGAAATATAAATTTAAATAAATATTTCATTTCCTCGAGTGGAGATCTAACCCACAACCAGTCGGTTTTACAGTCACACTTTGTGCCGCTGTGCCACGACTGGCCTCATTATATATAAAAATAGTCTACAAAACTTCTTATTAACTCATTCTACATTTTAATTATCATTTCCTAAACATTTTTCAGGATTCGCCTAGAAAACTACGAACAATGGTGTGCGGTGGATGCAGTAACTCAAGGCTGTGCCGGTTCCCCAGCAGCTTGTAGAGCAGCTGTTGTAGCAATACTGGGTACCCAGCTCCGAGCGGCCTGCGCCTGTCGGGGGACTGACTTCGCTCAGCTGTACGATTGTTTAGGCTGGCAGAGGCTGTTGTGGCTTAATCCTTGTGTCGGTAGGAAAATTATAATTAAAAAAAAATCTATGCTGAATAATTTATTTTCTTCATCTCGCTTGTCAGCTGGATAGTCAGTGTTAACCTAGTGTTAGCTCTTTTTTTTTTCTTCTGCCCATTTTCCGAATCATATGTAATCAATGAAAATAATTAATTCCTCATAGTAAGAATCGAACCTAAAGCTGTCTCGTTTACAGTTGACCGCAGTGCTAACGACGACCTCTGGACGATAATTTGAAAATTATATTCTACATGAAATATACGTGTTAAACATCTTAAATCACCGTGTTAAACAATAGGATTCCAACTTATTTTTTTATTTATTTTTTAAAGCTATTAATCAGCCTAAAGTAAAATGTTGGCGATACCCATCATAGCATACCATTCACTTTAATATCTTATATTATCTATGCTAATATTATAAAGCTAAAGAATTTGAACGTGCTAATATCAAGAACCTCTAGTACTAATTCCTCTTAATGGACCATCTCCTATTGAAGAAGGCTTTATTATATTGCGCTGCAATCAATAAAAGTGACAAAGAAAAAAATTGCCACTGACAGACTAATGTTAAATAAAATATAAATTTTCATTTCCAGTTGAATCTCAAAGCGATTACCACGTGAAGACATACGGGTCATTGTTAACTACAACGCCTTTCGACAACGGCATCAGGTACATCACGTTACCCCCAGAACCACCGATCCACCACAAGACTACAACTCACCATCATCGTCATACAACGCAATATGAAGTACCTCAAGTGGATGTTATGCAGGTATTAAAAAAAAATTTTTTTTTCACTCTGCATTCCGTATTTAGCGAGATTTCCCTTTTTAGAAGAATACTTCATCCATGTGTTTCATATTGTAAATATGCAATACGCGGAAATTCATAACAAGTACACAATTAAATTCAAATTTTATATTATTTATTATTTTCTTCAAAAATCATTACGTATTGATTAACACAAACACATTAAATCATTTTTAGGAAAATCGAGAGGAACTGAGCCCAATAACTACTATGTCTGAACAAACGATTGGACCCAACGAAGTGGCCCAAATATCCGAGCCAGTAACCGAAGTCAGTACAACCACAACCCCAGCAACAACCACAACATCGACGACAACCACGACTACCACGACTACAACAACCACAACAACCACTCCTCGTCCGACAACCACGTTGGAACCGACGAAGTACTGTATAGTGAAGAAACCGGAGAGCGATGATCAGGCGCAGTATATTAAGATGGGAGAAACGAGACGAGTGAGTTTGTATCTGTAGATATATGTTTTAATTATTATGCCAAGTTTGATACTTTACGAGGAAAGTCGATTATTTTATGTACTTTTTGACCAAGACTACCGACAGAATATTTATTATAAAAAGAATTAAACATGATGTTCAATTACATATTATTTTGTTATAAAAGTGCTTATAAAAAATGCAAAAGCATGCAAAGACCTCATCATATACTATTAGTTTTGAATTTTTATAATTGTTGCTCTATTGAGTTGTAAGAACATCTCATGAATTCTCACAACTCAACACAGCAACTATGAAAAGTATCTCATGTCTCAATATACTAAGAACTAAAAACACTCTTATATTTATTTTCCGTGTTTCCAGATTAAATAAGCTTTCAATAGTATAAAAAAATAAGCATTAAAACGTAATGGAAAATAGGACACGCGCCTCTTCGAAACCCTTGGCGCATCGCTAAGTTTTTCTCGTTCCTCCACTCTTTTTATTTAACCTCATTTAGCTTCACGCCGTATCCCTAGCGAAGTAGTCAGAGACAACTTAAAAGTGTGAAAATATGACAGTTGTACCGTTCCGCGGAGCTGGCGGAGTGCACGGACCTGTGCGTGTGCGAGGCGTCGCTGCAGGTGTCGTGCAAGGTGGCGTGCGTGCCGCGCGCGCCGTGCTCGTCGCGCCTGGCGCACTACTCGCACGCCGCGCCCGCCTACCAGGCGTACCGGGGGCGCTGCTACTGCTACTCCGGCTCCTTTATTTGTATGAGGCCTAATCCTGGTGAGGCCCGATATAAAATCTTGTAATCTCACTTTTAAATAAACTTTAACGAAATATATAAACTATATAAGATATAACGGATATCGTAGTTATGATATTTTCAAAATTTTAAAATATATTGATTTACTGTATAATGTAGCTGCAAAAGTAAGCTAACTAGACAAGGCTCCAGAATTTGGCGGTAAGTGGGGAACGGAAGTGCGAGATACAGTGTGAAACAGAAAAAGTATGCTAACATTGTAAAAACCAAACTTTTAATAAATAGACCAGAAAGAAAACGCTTGAAACTTGCAACCGAATGCAACTTAAGTTAACTACAAAGTTATTATCCCACTGCGCGCTATGACGACCCCATTCAAGTAATTTCTATCAAGATTTTTTACTAAACAGAGCAAAATAAACAAATTCTAGGAGAATACAAACTACCAGAAGGCGTGTACTTGTTGCTGGGCTTCAGTGCAGTGGACGAGGCTCTGTTGCGACCTCACACCGGCCTCGGAGCCGAGGACGCAGTACGGCTGCTGCAACAGTATCTACAGTTTGTTCATCATGGAGAGGTGATTAGATACGTTAATTATACTACATATATTCTAAAAACAAGCAGGAGAGGAGAACCTAAGTCTTTATTGTTGACTTGTTTCTAAATTAAGCGTTAATCTCCAAGCATGTTAAAGAGAAAAAATATTCATAGGCTGTGAATTCATAGTTTTTTGCTCAAATTACTGGTTACAAAAGTAGTTGAAACTAAATCCATAATTTGATGTCTCTCAATTAAAAGTTACTCTACTTAAAATCTACTCGCTAGTAGATTTTGACTCACAATCAAGTCTAACTACACTACTCTAACTGGGGCCTAATCAGGATGTATTATGCAAACCGAAAGGGTTTCGGTCTTTTATCCACATGCAAGAGACTTATAAGTGGTTTATTGTGTTTAAATGTATCTTGTTTAAAAATATATTGTGAAAATTTAATATTTATTTATTTTTCAGACAAACTGCACTCTTACTTTGTTCAACATTAGCAATGAGAACGTGATCATATCCGCCAGCGTGCCGCCCAAAGAGCAAGACGCTCTTAAGGAAGCGGGAGAAGGGTTGCTCGATAGAGAAAAGGTATTTTATAATACTAAAATTTCGATTCGCTTTACCATATTCACTTTTAAATTACTTTATAAATAAAGAGACCATTAAAGAGCATTGGAATCCCATCTGATTATAAAACCGATGCTTGTGTATTAGACAAAATGACAGCTAGTAAAAATCAACGAAATGTTGTAATCAATTGATGAAATAGATTACAAAAGACGTAATTTTGATACAAAGTGTAAGAGTAATAATAATTAATATAGAAAAAAGTATAAAATACGTCAAGCCACCAAAAAGAGATACCTAACCAAAGTGTAGCTTCGAGTTGGACATCGCCTGATGCCTGATTGGCATGGAATGTATCAGAGATTTTTTCCAGAAGGGCTTTTTTTTCGATAAAAATTTTAGAATACACCATACTATTCTGAGTTAGATATTTTTTTAATAAAATTTCAAAATACACCATACTATTTTGAGATCGATGAATGGTATAACAATAAAATTATTTTTTGTTTCAATATTTAATATCAATTAGGTTAATATTATTAATTGAATTTGATTTCAGGAGGCCTGTATCGACGTCCTCAAAATAGTCAAGTCTCGTATCAACTCGCAGCACGAGGACATCTCATCTCACTTATTGCTCTCTATCTTCAAAATAGCAGAAGTGGACGTAGTGTACCCAGCACCGCCCAGCTCCGCCATCAGCGCCAACAGACCATTCACGTCCCTTTATATTTTAATATGCATCTTGACATTACTGTCCAATATGAAACAGATTCGTATATTCTTATTTACCTTAATGTTCTCTATTGTCATTAATTTCAAAGAGATTTATATACATTCTGTTCTGGATTACGTCCTTAAGAAAGGTGGTATTCTTCTAGGTGATATATACAACATATTGAAGTCCTTTCTTATCAATTTAAACCTTGCACTCGGAAATTATAATGATATAATCAACATCAAAAATATCGTCAATTGCTTAACGAATTTATTCAACACTCATTCAAATACATTAGACGTTGTTCCTTTCTCAGAGTATATTGTAGAAGATTTTGTATCGTCTATTTTCGAATGTTATAGATTTAATAAAATTATAGATGTTAATTATAATCAGGCACTTGCTTTAGAATACGCACGAAACCACACCGACTTAGATATAAGACTAAATGTATATAAAACGTTACATATCAAAAAAGCTGTGAAGATTACAATATATACTTTAAATGAACTCGTCGCAATTATACCTAAATATTTTTCTATAGTGTATTTTGATTCGGAGATGCTTTTTGGTGTTTTATGTTTTGGAAAAATCGCGTCCTTTTCTTATGGGATTGGAGAATCCATTAGCTTAGGACTGACTCTAGTAGTAGTATGAAGACTGACATGAACTAAACATATCATAGTTAAGTGTTTTCATTTTAATTTCGACTTAGAACTGGTGCTTGTAGGTCGATCTTTAAGGCTGGGTTTTGTAAATAATGTACTATGCCTTTTACACTGTTAGAGTTTGGTTTACTTCGTTGTTTGTGAGGGGGCTATGGATCTGATACAGTATTGGTTGTAGTCCTTTTAAAAATGTTTTTATACATACCAAATAAAAGTCTACATACTTATTTTTTTTATTCAAAAGACAAAGAGTGCTGGTCACCTGGTTTTTTATTGGCGTACCTAAATCTTCAAATTCTTTATATTAAATGTACAACTGACTCAACGATCCGTCTTCTATTGTAACCGCTACAAGTTTTATAACATTTATTATCAAATGATTCATAATACCCCACAAAACTTTTTTATATTATATAAATATTGTAGCTTTTTTCAGCTTATTTGCCTCATTTAAACCCAACCCCTTTTTATCTTACCGTATTGGTATACATTTTTTTAATATTTCTTTCGTTTCAGTATTTTAGGGTAAATTTCTTTGAAATATTTAGTAGAATCTAATTGTAAAGGATATTTTACATAGGAGTAGTCTGTTGTAGAAATGCGCCTTTCTGTTAGATAAGTGTAAGTAGGGGTTATAAATGTGAACGCACGATTAGGACACGCGGGCAGGTGCTCAACAACGTTGGTGATATGACAATGAAAAAAAATTTAAATGTAAAAAGGAATATTCAACAATATACTGTGCGTATAATGTTGCATATGTGGCACAGGGACGCAAACATGTAACTAGCTATAAACGCGACAGCTTGTGGATTCGATTTCCATTCAAGAAAATGAAATGTTTAATATTTTTAATTTTTCGCTCTGGTCTCGACACAAAAGCGTACAGTTCCACTCAACACGCAATGTTGCCAAGTGGAGGGAGTGTTTTAACACTTGGCTATCTCTCTCTCTACTGCGTACCCTGCTACATGTGATGTACAGAGTGAAACTGAATAAAATACCATTATACGAATACATATATGTATAAATTATATTAAAAAAAAGTTTTTTTTTCATTATTTTTCTTTTGGGTGGAAAAAGATGATACAACAAAAATCAGCCCGCTGAAGAAACAATAAAAACAACCAACGTTGCTGTATTGAACCTGTCACCAGCATTACTTAGAACACCTAGATGCATATATAATTGAAACATTACAGATGGTAATGCTTTATTTGGTAATGAGAGAAGCTTTAATTTGAAGTAGTTAGAGTCTTGTGTTCGAAAAACTGTAACGAAATAGATCTGTTAGTTTCTTATAACTGTATGTACAAAATACTAGACCTTCATACTTGGTTGCTTTCTTTTAGGAACTATTAGAGTTGTAGTTACCGGTGTAACGTCAGAAGATAAAAAAGATAATGTTAAAATGTAATAAGTACATTTTGCATTACAAACACGACCCGGGGAAAAAAACGTTAGATTGTTACTAAATTGAATGTGTATTTCAATTTACATTCAATTTTATAACAATGACAAATTAAAAGTCTAAAATATTATACCTAATAGCTTATTCATATATTATCCTAAAAAAAGGCATAGTCCTATTTTATTTATCAATTATATTCAAAATTGAGCAATTTATTAGTAAATGTGTAAAATCGAATTAAAAATTCTAAACGAAACATATCAATATAGACTAATATATAATTTTTAATGTTTATAGAATATTTACTGTAATAAAATCATATCTATAATTATTAAATATTAAATGATAAATAGTTGAAATTATCGTATTAGACATCAAGAGTAGAGGCGAAGAGTATAAAGTATCCATCCATAACGTAATGTAAAAAAAAGATTATTCATTTTAAATTATCAGAAATTTATAATGTAACATTTTAGAAGTGAATTATTTGCATATTTTTTTTCCATCTTTACCAAAAATTACATTAAAGATACTAGCCTCTACTCCTTCTATAATACCATGATATTGTTGTCGTCATGACTTTTATATGTGGACATGCTTTATCATTAAAATCACAAAAAATTTAAAAGCAAGTGCTTGTTGCATTATATTTTTTCTGAATATCGCGCACAATATTTATCGAATATGCATCATTTATTTTTAACAAAAAAGTATATGAAAAAAATTTAAAAATCTAAAGTATCTTCTTTCATTCACAAAGCATATTATGTACGTCAATTTAAAAAGACAGGTCCATGTATATTTGTCGAAGGTTATAGTTAATTAAAATAAACTAGTATATTTATTTCTAATATCTTTGTTGTACGTTGTTAGATATATATAGGTGAATTTATATATGCCTTATCTGTTTTTTTTATATCAAATAATGTATGTATTATCAAAATTACAGTAACTTTTTGAGATCAATATTTATTTTTTTCTATATTTTGTTTTCACATCAGTAGATTAAAAGATAATGGGGCTTTGTTAACTCTAAGTAATTAATAGGGTAATTGAATGATCTTAATTATTTATATAAAATTATATTATTTACAATTTAAAATACATTTCATTGCATAAATTTATAACAATGACGTCATTATTGACACAAAACTAGCGAAATTGAAACGATACATATCAATAAAGCTCAATTTTGTACTTATCATATTCCTAGAGTAGCAGCTGTGGCGTAAACTAGAACATAGAATAGTATATAAAAATAGGTAAAATGTTTCTAAATGATACTTTCTAAATAATTATTTAAAGTTATTTTATATTCAAATTAGCTATTATTTATTCATATTAAGGTTTATATTGCAGATTATAAATAAATCGCACGCCTCATGCCTTCCATGTACATAGATAACATAGAATTACGGACACTCGAATAAATCCGATTATTTAACTAAATATTAAAATTGTTGATTATTTACACAGAGCACTGCACATATATTTTAAATTTAAGATATTTATTGTAACAGTATTATAAATATAAAAATTTAACATGAAGTAAACTCTATTATTATTAATGACACAATGATCGGTGGTCTTTTGAAAGTATTAAAAATAACATACCTAAACATAATATAATTGAAATTGGCTACTGATGTTCTCGGCAATAACATTAAATTACAATAAAACTGTAAAAATCTTTTTTAAGATCATATAAGTTTTTAGGTTCTGAGACGGACAGTGTTGAAAGAAAATGAGCAAATGTAGCCCATTTCGATCCGGATAAAATTGAAATAAAATTATAAAAATTGTTCGTTTCGTGTTCAACACGCACTTTAAATGTAAAATTAATTATAGTCTACAAAAATGTATATTACGAATATGTTAATTATTTATAACTGAGAAACGTTATTGTAAAATGATTTCTTTTTCTATGTTTTGTTATCTTTCTATAATTTCTTATTATCTGTCGCTTAAAAATTGTTGTGTGGTAGAAAGTAAAGACATAATATAGATTGCACGATATGTAGAATTAAGCTTAAATACAAAAGGTGTATCTATCCATTTATCACCTTTGTCAAAAGTTTAACAAATCGCGTAGTCCATATTATCGTCTATTTTAGTAAATTGATGTGCAGAGACGTAGCTAGACTTAATGTATAGCAATATGTTTATTATCGTAGAAATTTAATATCGGTTTGGAAATATCTAATATATATATATTATATAATAAAGTGTCGCTAAAAAGAGTTATGTTTATTGACAATATATAAATAACCCTTTGTTTTTATTAAATTCAATAGGTACAGCGTGATATCTAAGTTTATAAATTTCTTAATTGATATGGAAAATATGTATTTTTCGTATTTTCTTCATTCTTTTCTCTTTTATAAAAGAAACCTGCTTAAAAAATATATTTATTTTAAAAATTAACCCTATTTTTTTATCTAAGATCATATAATTATTTTCAACCGTTGTGTTAAACATAACTAGGTACTACAAAAGTAATAAATTTTAATTGAATTACATAGATTCATAAATCATTTTTATTACAAAATTTAGTTTAACAGACCAATAAAATTGGTATTTCACTTTAAAGTACATACATTAAAAAAATATTCTATTAATATTTATAATAATGTAATTTCAAGCCGATATTGACTTGTAAACAGCACTGTAGTGATATGCGGTAACAGAGCTTCTAAGTAAAACTGTTTATACACTATTACATCAATTGTATTATTTACCCACTTACAAGGTTCTGTCATTTTGTTGTAGATAATAAAGGGTTCATATAAAATATATTGTAGTTTTATTTTGTTGTGGTATTTAATTCTTATATTTAATTCTTTTAAAAAAGACATAACATAAAGAAAAACCTAGATTATTTAATCCATTGGCTGCATTTCTCATAAATTTTAATTTCATCTTGAAATAAATATATATAGTGAATATTATACTTACACGAAAATTAAATCACATTAAAAACAAAGATATCACATAAAAAAAAAAAGAAATAAAACGTAATTTAAAGAATAAATAAGTTTATTTACGTATATCACAATAATACTCGAATACACACGTTATCAGTCTTAAATGGCACTGCCTATCCTTGGAATGCTTTTTTATTGCTTATAATCACTGGTTCCCTCGTTTTGATCCTTGATGTCTTTACGAACTGGACCGGTTTGCTCTATAGGCACCTTCCTCTCCCCTTTTATAGCTTCTGGAACTTTCTTGGGCGCGGTTATTGTTAGGACACCATCAGAAGACAAACGAGATTCGACGGTTTCTGGTAATGTACCCTCAGGTAGAGCATATCTTCTTACAAATTGACGAGAAACGTAGCCATGTTGGTCTTGTTTCTCTTCATGCTTGCCCTCCACTACAACGAAACCGTCGACTGTTTTAACGGATATTTCTTCAGGTGAAAAATGCTGGACGTCCAAGTTGATTTGGAATTTGTCTGCATCAGATTTGATATTGGAGCCTATATCTCGTGCCGCGGCTGCCATGTGACGCCAGGGTCTGTAATATTCTCTTGTAAGAAGAGGTCCCGCTGCAACCGTAAGAAGATTATCAGGTGTCAATCCCAAGCCGAAATCCTGGTCCATGAGACGACGAGGTCGTCTGAAAGAGTAATCGTCGAACAAATAGGGTAGCAGAGACATTTCTCTTTTTAAATAATAACTTGCAGAATAAACTTGAAAACGAAAGTACGCGAATCGTAGACTTCAAAGTTTTTAAACTCCTAAGTGTTCACTTCAATGTTCAATTGGAATATGATGTTAGTTTTACCCGCGTCGCCTTTTATACGCACAGCGCCATCTGGTGAAGAGTAGATTATTCTAGTACTTTAGTTTGGATAATGTTGCTGACAGATGCGCGTAGCATTTAAATTTCGTTTGTTAGAAATATATTTTATTTTATTTTCAATAAACGTCTATGTATTTGTTTCTAATTATTATATTAATATATGTTAATGTTTTGTAAATTTGTATATTAACTAAAGTAGGTATGTCATTGTATTTGAATAAAATAATTAACATGTTTAACATTATAAGTTGTTTTTAATTTTAGACTTCAAGTATGTCAACATAAATTATATATAAAATAATAACGAAGTTTCTTAAGCGATGTTAAAGACCAATGTATTCATTGCGAATATATATTTAGATCAGTGATCATAAATGGATAAATCAATCTCTAAAAATGTTTATAAATTAAAAGTATTTAGTAATACGTAATAGTGAAGATAATAATTATATAATAACAAAATCTTAAATAAAAATAGCATTATTTATTGCATCAAATTAGTAAATAATTGTTTAACCAAACCTGTGGTTGTATGTATTAAAATAATATTTCCACATAGTAAGCGTACAAGTTACAGCCAAACGCGACGCAGAGACACAAGCGTGCGACTATATGTGATAAATCTGCAACTAATGAAACTAGATTCCAAAATAATCTATAATGAGTACACCTATAGTTTAATATATTATTTATTCAAGTATAATAGTCATGGATAATTAAATTTATTATCAATCCATATATCTACTCTTTCCTTATTTATGTAGGTAACTTGATTGAGAGTTCGATTTCCACTCGAGGATATCAAATAGTGAATATTTTCATTATCTCGCTCTGGTAACGGGGCGTTCAATTCCATTTAACGAGCAATGGAACTTGGGAACGAAAGTGTCTTAATGGGAACATAATATCTTAATGTTAGATGTCCAGGTTCCAGATACAACGTTGAGCTAAAAAATATATAACAAAAGTAGCGCCAAATGTTCTGTATCTCTGCAGATATAGTACGTCGACTGCGCGCGTACATTCGTGCAAATTCTCGATCGTTCGCGCATTTTCTCATTGAGGTAGGTCAGCCGCCGCGTGTCTGTGTTCATTGTGATGCTGTTATCAGTTACCTGTCAGCATATTTTTTTAATCAATTAAGTAAAAGAAACAGATTTAAATTATTTTTTTATAATTGTATAATGAATTTGAAATATTTTTTCTCAGATTTCGCTTAAGCTTGTTAATCAGTAATAATAAAATTACAAAAATCATTTGGGCTAGGCATTTATTTGGCAGAAAGACCTGGGAACCTAGTGTTAAATAAACTCAACGTCGTTCTTGGTTTCCTTGTGAAAGCGAGAATATTACAATATGATAAATATTTCATTACTCCGAGTTTGAATCGACCCCACACCCCTTGCGTTTTACACGATTGTGTTCCTGAGCCACATAAAATAAAACACATTTCTTATATCATACAAGAAATTATATTATCAATTGCATTGAGTTTGTAATTTTTATGCATGTATCGACAAAATTTACCACAAGTCTAATGTGAGAAATGAACTCACGACAACCATTACAGCTGTAACTGATTGTCAATATAAAACTTTTTTTTAATTAATTATACAATAGTATGTGTATTCTAAAAGTAACATAAATCTTATTTTTTATGTAATTACTAAAATATTAAATTTGTAATTTTTTCCAAAAAAAAATGCCACCAAACATAAGTTAACTAATATTTTAAAATATACGATTTAAAGGTTAACTATAAAATCGGTGAACGTTTACTTTAATGTTAATTAAAAAAAATATATAAAAGTCATCATATAATTATGAAATAATAACAACTCAATGAATAAATTAACTTTTTGCAACGACTTTTACCGAATAAAATAGAAAATTCCAAGATAATAATTGTAAATAGGTTATAATAATTGTAAATAATAATTGTAAATAGGTCACAGAAAGGTGAATAAAATCAATACTGTTTATAAACAAGGCGCGCCGGCCGGCGAAATTCACGAAACTTCGAGAGACAACACAGTACGAGCGGACATTGTACTTATAATACACGTTTTCGAGAATATTCCACTCATCGCTAGATGGCGTTGCAAGTATAAATACGGCGGGAAGCGGGCGACCGGCATGGAATTTGAAACAAGCGATCGAAGCGAAAACAACTCGGTGCAAAGCAAGTGTTCAATTTGAGTGTTCAGTTCAGTGTGGTTTTTTTTGTTTTTCAAGTTTTACCTATTAATTTACAAAAATGTCTCTTCTACCATTCGTCCTTGGCTACGACCACCCTCGCTACCGCCCCAGCAGACTTCTAAACCAGGATTTCGGCTTGTCGCTTACCCCTGACGACGTGTTAACCGTTGCCGTCGCTCCATTGATGTCGAGAGACTATTTTAGACCCTGGCGTCAATTAGCCAATGCTGAACGTGACGTCGGATCCAGCATTAAAGCTGATAAGGATAAATTTCAAGTCAATCTCGATGTACAACACTTTTCTCCTGAAGAAATTACTGTTAAAACTGCCGACGGTTATATAATTATTGAAGGTAAACACGAAGAGAAGAAGGACGAACATGGCTATATTTCTAGACAGTTTGTACGAAGATACGCCCTACCTGAGGGCTGTAACCCCGATACCGTCGAATCTAAACTTTCTTCCGATGGCGTTCTTTCTGTAACTGCTCCTCGGGTACCATCCATTGCTAACAATGAAAGAAGTGTTCCTATCCAACAAACTGGTCCAGTTCGCAAGGAAATCAAAGATGACAATGATGAAGAGAAAAAATAATTTCTGATTTTTTTTTGGGTATTATGTTGTAACTCTTAAGACTGTTTTTATTTCTAATATAAATAAATTGTAAGTTGTCAATATTTGATGTTTTATTCTTAATTTTATTCTCAGCGGGTTATAATTATCAAATTATATTTCACAGTACATTTATATATTTTAAATATTATAATAATTTAAACAAATATTTCTTAAATGTTAAGAAGATAGTTTCAAAAGTATATATTATAATATAGAAATATTTTTATTTTTATTAGCTTCACGTAGTATCCTGCGTGCAGGATACTTCGTGAAGCTAGGCATATAGCAGGCAGAGGGCCATGTTCCCTCTGCCTGCTATATGCGAAATCTAGTGTTAAGACTCTCTGTTCCAATTAGGACACTTCCGTTCCCTATTTTGACATGTTGAGTGGCGGAATCCAACCCCGCGCTTTACCTCGTTACCAGACGGAGTCCGAGTTGATTCTAAGTCAGTTGAGTTTCACCTATTGTTAGTATAACGTAATATATCCTTAGAGATATAGCTATTATAATTAAGCATTATCAGTACCATATTACTAGTACAGAATATGAGATTTATGAGAATAAATAAATAAAATGTATTTTCTATTTCGCTTTAAGTAAACATAAGTAATCCAATCAATCAAGTCAATAAATGGTTTTTGTGTAATCAAATACTATCTACTAGAGTTAGGACCTACGGTCTATTCTCCTCCAGTATAATGAAACATGAAATTTATTAAAACTATCTATAGAATTCATACTAAATGAAATTTCTTCATAAGTAAACACAAATGATAATAGTAACTTTTAAATCGAAAAATAAGTATATCTATATACATATATTTATATAGAGGTTCACGCTGTATCCCGCACACAGCAGGGTAAGTTGGCAGTAGTATGGTAGTGTTCTAGTGCACGTTGCCTCGACGCCAGAGCCTTCGCTCTGGCGTCGAATAAAAATATAAATTTAAATAAATATTATTTTTTTAGTAAGGGCTGCTTTCAAGGGTTCATTCTTATTTTTTTAGGCAAGGCAACTCATAGTGCAAGGGCACAAAGAATAAATGTAAAACCGACTGGTTGTGGGTTCGATCTCCACTCGAAAAGATGAAATATTTATTTAAATTTATATTTCCATTTCTTCGCTCTGGCCTCGAAGCATAGTCCTGCCGTGAAGCACGCAATGCCTCCAGAATTCGGCAGAAAGTGGGGAATGGAGTGTTTTAACACTAGGTTCGAGGGAATCTAGTGTTTAAACGCTCCCACTGTACCTAGATACAGCGTTAAGCTGAGCATCTTAAAACAAAATTCCATCTGCCTACTCTACTATATGCGGGATATAGCTTGAAGTTACTACTGAAATTAATGCTGTACGATGGAAACACAGTCATTGACATTAAATACTCTTATATCGTGACATGGTATAAAAAATTACATATTTTTTTAAATATTACACCTACTACAACCTTTCAGCCGGTCGTCGCTAGTTCTTTTGGGCACGTTAATTAGATCTTTAAAATGTTGTGTTATTTAGTTAGAAGAACCTTTTAATTATTGTGTGTATATCAAAAAATATCGATATTATAATATAATTATTTATTATCTCTGTATCAATATGTCAAAAATAGATTTGTCGTGGCCAAGGTGATATTTATTTGGCATTTATGATATAAATTTTACAAATGATTTTAAGTTCCTTTCTGAGCGTTAATCTTCGGCCAAAATTTTATTCTTGGGTTAAACAAACGCGAAATATCAGACCTATTATTAAAGTTGGTAAAGAAAAATTTCAATTATGTGTTGATGTACATCAGTTTGCTAAAAACGAAATAAGAGTGAAAGCACGACCGGAACACATCATTATTGAAGGGAAACAAGAGAGAAAAACCCACAATGGCTGCGTTATACGACAATTCGTTCGTAAATTCAAACTACCAGACGGTTGTAACCCTCACAAAATAAAATCTCAGCTATCTCAAGATGGATTCTTAACTATAACAGCTAAACGAGACACTTGTGATATAAACTGGCCGTGTGAGACCGTTGTACCTATAACGTACTCGAAACAATCCGAATGTACTAGTACAATTGAAGATAAGCCTCCTTCAACTGATAAAAAATGAACTAATAATGTAGTATTACGTTAGATACCATTGTTTATATTTACTAAATAAAAACATATCCATATCTCAACTATGCATGTCAACATTAGTTTTATGTATTGACAAACGTTGACGACTGTTCTATTTAAAAATATCCATCTATTTTTGTGGCGTTGTAAGCAGACGTTTTATAAGACATTTAATTTTAGTTATAAACAAACCAAATGAATCATTGACGAAGCTGCAATTCCGTTTGCACCTAGAAAATTCGGTACGCAAATACACCAGCGTCATTACTTCATATAAATAGGAGTGTCGAGGTTAAACTATTTCATACTGAAAACGAACGCGATTAAAATAACATCTAAACTAATACCAAAATGTCTCTCGCTCCTTACTTTTTCGAATACGACCTGCCGCGATGGCCGCGACGTCTTCTTAACCAAAACTTTGGTCTCACGTTGTCACCTGAGGACCTGTTCAGCGCAACGTCGGCCCCAATAAGCCCGATCATTCCGAGATATCCAGTATGGTGGACTAAGGATACAGGGTCATCAATCAAATTAGAAAAGGACAAGTGGCAGATTAACGTGGACGTTCAACACTTCGCTCCGGATGAGATAACTGTTAAAACGTCAAATGGGTACATAGTAGTGGAGGGCAAGCATGAAGAGAAACAAGACGAACATGGATACATTTCTAGGCAGTTTGTGAGACGGTTTAAGATCCCAGAGGACACTAATGCTGATGCTATCGAATCAAAATTGTCTTCGGATGGTGTTCTAACAGTTTTAGCGTCAAGAAAGGACACTCTTAAAGGAGAGAGGAGTGTCCCCATCACTCACACGGGGCCAGTGCGGAAAGAAGTCAACGGCTCGGCAGAGCAAAAATCTGACTAGTGATTTGAAAAATTTCATAGATATTTTTATTATTATTTTTTCTAATTGACTGATTTATGAGACTGTTATATAGTATTATAATAAAATCGTAGCTTTTATTTGTGTTTTGAAACTTCTTCCAAAAATATATAATTTTACAACATTTTAAATTAGGTAACATTAGTATTGTTATTATTTATCAACAAACTTTTTATCAATAAAAAAATGGTAAACAATTTCTACTCAGCAACGCCCGCCCGCTTATTTGCACCCCTAGGGGTGCTAATTCTAATGAACCATGAAACACATAAATAAATAAATAAATCAGCTTCACGCTGTATCCCGCACACTGCAGGGTAGGCAGAGGGAACGTAGTTAAAGACACTCCGTTCCTCACTTTCTGCCGAATTCCGGAGGCATTGCGTGTTAAGTGGCAGAACTCAACGCCGCGCTTTGCCTCGACACCAGAGCGAAGAAATGGAAATATAAATTTAAGTAAATATTTAATCTCCTCGAGTGGGGATCGAACCCACAACCAGTCGGTTTACAGTCACACCTTGTGCCGCTGCGCCACGACCGGCCACCGCATGAAACACATGTGTGTTCAATTAACTATTTTTAAGTCAAAATTTCAAATTTTATAAAAATCAGTTGCGATTTAAGGATTTTTCCATACAAACTTTCAACCCCTTATTTGCACCCTTAGGGGGCGAATTCTAAAAAACCATGAAACACATGTTAAATAAAATAGTTTTAGGAGTCTGAATTTAATTCCATTTCATCCATTTGGGGTTAAAATTTTTTGAAAATCCCTTCTTAGTGTAGTAGTAGTTTTCTTAGTAGACGTCCATTATGAAAATAAACGTCTGTCCAAATTTCACGTCTCTACTCACAGCGCAACACGCTCAACAGGCAGTCTCAAAAATTCGGCGGAATGTCTGGCACGGAGTGTCCTAACACTAAGTTCCCTCTGACTACCCTGCTATTAGAGATACAGCCTGCTATGTACGGAATCCAATGTGAAGCTAAAAAAGGTATGAAATATTTGGGGACTAATTGAAAATAAAAATATTCATTAAATGATCATAAATGTAGATTCCCAATTGTTACTGACATGTAAGTTATATGTTAACTGAGCTTGCGCTTGTATTGATTTTCCATGTGCCAGACACTGGGTATCTAGAATTTCAGGACGTTTATTGATATAAATGATTTAGAGCGTATTATAAGTTTCGTTACCATATTATTTAAAAAAATATTTATTTAGAAGCCAGCCAGCCATCGTGACGCAGAAGATCAATGTGTGGTTTCGATTCCCACTCGGAAGAGCTGAAGTATGAAGGAAATGAATGAAGGTTGTTTCCATTACCTCGCTCTGCCACTCAACACGCAATGCCTCAACAATTCAAAGAAAAGGGGAGAACGAATGCATTGTAATATAAATATATATATATATATATATATACCACTTTATGAAAATAAAAAGGACAAAATAATATATCATTACGGTATATTTACAATTGACGACGAATTTTTGTACCAGACTGTAAATAGGTTAAGTATTTTTTAAAGCCTTTTAATCGAATATACAATAAGATGAGATTTAAAATATATTGTCTGATTCCAAATTATACACCTTTAATCAGTTAAATTAATATCCTGTGCACAAAAATTAAATAAAATTGTACCATTGAACTGTATTGTGATACATAGCTAGCATATATAAGTTGTTACAAGCGTAAAAGCGTAAAAGCTCTCTTGCCTTGCTTGCCTTGCTTGTAATTATCTTTGCTTGTTTCCCGCTCCCGCTACGTTTAAATTTATATACGTTTTCTAAAAATTAAGTATTTTTCTTCCCCTTCTTCTTTAATTATTAATCCACAGATTAATATTTAAAAAAAATTAAAATAATGACTGTAGTATTAATTACAAGTTTATTAGTGCAAAAGTGCGCATATCGCATGTAGATTGAGTTTTTAAACAGTTGATTTATAACAAATATTTAGTTATACTAAAGATACGGGGTTCGTGTCCTATTTAGTTTGCTCGCCGACCGATGTTCGCTTTGCTCGCTATATCCGAGACCGGTGCATTCTTCGTCTAGAAAGTCTTCTAAGGTTTCTATAGGCTCGATTTTTTAACTTATCGTCGACATCATTGCCGGACCTTCGAGCTACAAAAATATTTTTTTTGCAGTATACAATAAAAAACTGCCTTAAAATTGATGTGATTATTTTAAAAAGGCTCTAGATTGTTGAAAGTGATTGAGGATAAAAAAACGAGCAGATCTTTTTTTTAACATGCATTCTCCTACTGTGTAACATTATCTCTTTTATCGTACAACCTCCTTCGTGTTTTCTCCACACAACGTGACATGTGCTCTACTGGCACGCTCGGAACGCCATAATCAAAGAACCATTCCATACCAAGTGTCCTCGATTTACCTAACGAAAAAGCATCATAGTAGATCAATAAAAAGATCAAATAAAATATATACTTGTATACCAATTCTTCTACATCGGACTGAATAGTGTGGTTTGTGTTAATAATGAATCGTTCCGTTACCATCGTCAAGAAGAAAATTGGACCACGAAACTTTTACTAACTTTTACTGTATGGTCACATACATTTTTTATTCTTATAAAATGAGTGTCAGCTTTATTTTTCAGTTTTAATAAATAGAAAACAAAAAAATGAGTAGAGGGAAACTCAGAATTAATACACCCCGTTTCCATGGAGACACGTTCTCCACTTATCGCTGAACTCGGAAGGCATTGGGGCAAAAATGATAATTGCCAAACCGATTAACAAGCATTTCACATACTTGAAATATTTCTAACAATATTTTTTTGGCTAATTCTTATTGATTTTGTAGATGTATAATATAAATTTTAGACAAAAGCTAAAATGTTTTCTATAATATTAAATTGGACAATTCAATTTATAAAAAGGGGATTTTAAGAGGCAATCGATAATATTTTAACATTGTATATCTAGATGTAGTGTTTTGTGTGGTTAGTTCTATTGAGCAGAGAATATTTGGATTTTTTCTTCTTTTGAATTTGCTTATTGTACATTTACTAGTAAACGGCAACTCATTGTTCAATTAATAAATTATTTATTAAATACTTACATAAGAAAGGTAAAGTAAGCTAAACTACTTAATATAAATTAATTTCATCAAATCATATGAAAATACTACTATTTTTAGTAGACAATCAGAATAAAACAACAAAATTTTAATAAAACGAAATTAGTTTATTAAACTAAAATAATAATCAGTCTTAAACAAAAAGAATGGAATGACTTAACGGTGGGTGATAGTTTACTGGGCCTTATCTCCATTCGCCTGGTCCTTTACTTCCTTGCGCACTGGTCCAGTCTGGGTTATTGGTACAGCACGCTCTCCTTGTACTGCTAGTGGAACCTTACGTGGGGCAGTAACAGTCAATACTCCATCGGAAGACAGACGAGATTCCACAGAATCGGGAGTACAACCCTCTGGTAAAGCATAGCGGCGGGTAAACTGACGGGAAATGAAACCATGCTGGTCTTTCCTTTCTTCATGCTTTCCCTCAACGACGATATACCCATCGGCAGTTTTAACGGAAATCTCCTCAGGGTTGAAAGTGTTGGACATCGAGGTTCACTTGGAACTTGTCTTTGTCATTTTTGATGCTGGATCCGAAGTCCCGTGCAGATGCTGCCACGTGACGCCATGGTCGGTAGTACTCCCTGCTTACCAGAGGATTAGCGGGGCCGGCGACGACGCTGAGCAAATCATCTGGAGTTATACCCAGACCGAAGTGCTGGTCAATCAGACGGCGAGGACGTTCAAATTCGTAATCCAATAAGAATGGTAGAAGAGCCATTGTTGAATTCTTCAAATATCACTTTCAAACGCAATGAAAATTATAGTTCAGAGCGCCTTGTGTTAAATTCTCGCAATGTTTCGTTTACGATTGCTTTCGTTTAACTGATACTAAACGGCGCTTCGCTCGCATATTTAAACGTACATACGTCATTCTAGTTATTTGTAGAACGTTCCAGTGGAGAATATTCGAGATGCTGCTACTCAAAGTCAGATGTTCTCAACTTCGGGTCGCTTTGAATTTGAAATTTGTATTGCAAGCTTATCATTTTATATAGTTGTAAATTTCATATTTATTTCCTGCATTTAATTTTATAAAATGCAGGATAAATGCATAAATCAATATTTATGCATTTATCCTGCATTTTTTTAATATTCTATTAATTTTGATGAATTAAATCAAAATAATATTTTCTTTAGTATTTTTAATATATATATATTGTATTCGTGAGTACTTAAGTAAATAATTTATTTTACCTTATTTAATATAGATTTTTACTATATCATAACATCTCTTTCTATCTGTTTATTATATTTTTTTTAATTTTTATCTATTATGATTTATTTTCATTCTTTAGATTTAGATTTTCATATTTCAGCAAATTATTTGTAATTGTATTTGAGTCCAGTCGTCACAAAGTGTGACAGTAAACGCGATCGATTAAGGGTTTGATCCCCACTCGAGGAAATGATACGTTTATTTAAATTTATATTTTCATTTCTTTCAACTTCTGTTCAGACAAAGCATGGCGTTAAATTCCGCCACTCAACACGCAATGCCTCTAAAATTCGTCGTTAAGTGGGGAACGGAGTGTCTTAACACTAGATTCCCTCTGCCTACCCTGTTTTGTGCGGGAGACAGCGTGAAGCTGATTTATTTAATTTGTATTGTTTTAATTATACTTTATTTTGAAGATGTCTTCTCTAATTTAATCTACAATGCTCTAATTTATTCAAAAGATGCAGTGGTAACACTTAATAATAAAAAATGTAAATTAATTTTAATATTGACATTGAAAAAATTGTATAGAATCTAGATTGATGCGCGTGTTGTAGGGACACAAGCTATGCGTTACTTACCGGACATGATGGGTTTCTCCGGATACTCGCAAGCAAAAATATAAATAGCTTTCTACAATATTCTGTGTCATTGGCTAAAATTATTACTGATACAAACAAAACGTAAATATGCTATGAGGACAATTTGTAAATGATACTATTATCATATAAGAAGTGAAATATAGAAATAAGCAAGTGTATAATTAGAATTAATATAAGTAGTTAATAAAATAAATTCTAAGAAAATTGTTTATTTTAAAAATATGTACTGTAGGTTTAAATAATAAAAATAATGTTTAATATATAATAGTAGTTATTACCCGAAGCAAAATGTAATAAACAAATAAAATAAATAAAAGATAGGGTAGAGTATCAGACATCAGAAAACCGCGTAAAGCGTAAAATCAGTGAAAAGTGGGTACTGGAAGTGTCTTAATACCAAAGTTTCATGTTCACTCTGCCTATAACCTACGGTTCACGCTGCTTAATTAAATTATTTTGAAAAAAACATTTAAGGGCAGCCCTATCTTAAAGCACATCTGGTTTCAAGACTATTTACAAGAAAATTCTAGAAATGCCTGCTGACATCTGTTGGAAAGTAGCAGAACTTAAACTTAAATTCTTTTATAATTTGCTACAAGATGTTCACTTTAGCACAAGTACTGCCATCTATGAAATATTTATTAGATACATGGAATTAAAGTTGCAAGATATAAAATTAAATATAATATTATTAATATGCTATTGTTTTGTTTTGTGTTTGCAACACAAATATAAATAAAAAACATGTGAAAAATAAATATTATCGTTATAAAATAATTTAAATAGTATATTTTTCTAAAAATGGCAATATTTGGAAGGTTTTATCGAAACGCGAATGACTCAGGGTAGGTGGTTGTCCATTGGCTGATCGTCGGCTTCAAGTTCTACGTCGACTTAGTTTATTATTTCGTAGTAAAGTAAATGCGTTACCGTAATACGCTACACTTTGAAATTTTATATTTAATTTAGTGCGTATTTTTTTAAAATACCAAGTGTATTGTCATTTTATATTTCTTATCTTAATCATTAGTGTAAGGAGACAGTGAATTGAAACACCTGAACATATTTAATATATGTTTGTGATTTTTGTGATATAAATTGTGCGACAATGACAGACAATTCAAAATTGACCGACGAAGAATTATCAGAAATCCGGGAGCAATTCTCACAGGTATTTCATATTTAATTTAAAATGTTTGCCGGTGTTCAAAATGCGCATGTTTCGATGTCACGATGTGTGGAAGGAGGGCATGCCATGCCGCATTTTGCAATAATTTTGGGTTTTGTTCACCGTTTAAGGAGTTCTCCGAGTATATTTTAGCGTGCTTAGCCTTGAGTTCGCGTGTGGTCGGCAAGACGACTGTTGTTGTTAGATATTAAGTCATACTAATATATATTATAGATAAAATCTAACAAAGTATGGGAATTATTAAGAAAGAATAGGATTTATAATTTTTAATTAAACAGTTACTACTATTATATCATTTTTAGTAATATATAAGTTTAAGTACCTAGTGAAATTAATAAATTATTTTTATAATTTTTTACTTTATTGTTTTTATTTATCACATATTTTTAATAATATGAGTCACATTCAAACTTTTGGCCAATTAAAATATTAAGATAAACAGAACTAAATCTTATCATTAGATTACACTTAATTGCTTCCAAGTATTTTGGCTTTATAATATCTAGTCATACTTAATAATATTTTATACTTTTTTCTTGTATAAAAATAAACAACTGTAATATTAAATTATTTTATAATTTTAATTATTTAACTTTATTCAGCACAAATAAATTGGTGTATGTTAAAGAGAAACATAAAAATATTGTTTGTTATTTGCATTATTAAAAGCAAAAAGACAACAAGTTGGAAGCCTAAGAGATAATATATTATTGATAAGCCCTTATCTCATTTTCATACTGATATTGATATTAAATTGAAACTGACAGATCTATAGTGCTTGCTGTCAATGTAAATTTACTAAAGCATACAGTTCATTCCAAAATATTTTATTTGCTTTAGATAAGTTAAACATAATTTTCAACTTTTATAATAAATAATTGACATAACATTGATATAAAATAAACATATAATAATTAAATTAAAGTTAAGTTGTTTTGGTACTTAGTTAATCTCTACATATAAAAGTAAAGAGAAAGTGTATGATTATGAACAAGATGGTTGTAGGTTTAATTCTTATGTGGAAGAAATAAATTTCCTTAATCTTAGACACAACATTGATTTCCACCATTTAACACACCATGTTGCAAATTTTCATTTCAAAAAGCCCAAAAAGGAGTATCTTTCTGCTTAATAAGCTATATGCAGGATACAGTGTAGTAAGAAATATTGCCTTCTTAAAACTCACCTGACAGTACATTTTTCATTTGTGTGTCATACATAATCTATCAGTGAGGACTGAGGAGTAGATTTTGTCGCAAACAGTTTAATATTCCGAATGTGTTCACGCCTTGCCTTGACACTATATTGCCCAACTCAATAACTAAATTGCTTTCAATGCCTGCTATTGAATTTTAATACTTTATATTATATAATCTTATTTGACCCGGATATAGAAGGATATACTTACAGAAGGATAACTAAATGTAAATTTAATGTTTGCACTTTCAAAATGAAAGTCATTTAATTTTTTATGATTGCTGTTTAAAATTATTTCAGCTTTATATTAGTAGTTTTATTTTATTTGCTATAATGTAAATGTACTTTTACTATATACATTCAACTCTCTTTTATTTTTGTACTCAGCACTTATTTGCATTAAGGGGAAAATTGCAGAACTCAATGCTGTATTTAGTCTCGTTACCAAAGAGAGGAAAGGAAAATAATTTATTCTTATAATTAGCATAGAACCCACAACTGTCACATTTACAGTCAGGTCCGGCCACTAAGAGTTCACATAAATATTACTTATTTAGAAAATGTATAAAAAGGTGCTTTTGTTTTTTAAATAAGTATTTTTCTTTCCTAAGTGTGGAATAACTCTTTAAAAATGTTAAAAATATTGAATATTACCTACCAACATTATTTTATAAACAATTTAAGTAATTAAATATTTCAATTGTCCCTTTAGATTGTGATTGTCCATAAACAATATCAATTCTCAGTATTATTTATTAATGAAAGCATTTGTTGTTTGTATACTTCATGTTTTCTTAAAATTTTTTAGCAAATTTTTTGGTACTAGAATTTAGTTATAAAAAATATTGTTTTAAATGACAATATATTTATTTAATTATAAGAAATATTATTTCATTAAAATTTAAAACTTTTAAAAAGCTTATTGACTTATTTTCTTAATTCCTGTACTAAAATACAAAGACACAAAGATACACTCGTTAAGTTTTATAATGAAAAAAATATTAATATCAGCTTCTTGTTATAAAATTAAATTATAAAATATCCGCAACCATATAATTGATATTAAATGAATTATACATTATCAGTTTAGAAATTAAAAATGTATACCGTATATTAGTAATTGAATTAAACAAAATTTTACTCTAAAGTTCAGCAAGAATGCGGTCATTTCGACGGGAGTGTGACCCGTGCGCTAAAAGGTTTCCGGTATCTGACTCACGCCTTGGTTATACCGTAAAGGATTTTACGACGTAAAACAATACCATTTTAGGTAATATAGTATTACTAAAATTTGAATAGCTTCACGTTGCATTTACGCGTATAACATGGTAGACGTTTGGAACTTAGTGTTAAGGCACTCCGTTTTCCACCATCCAATTTTCGATACATTGTATGTTGAGTGGTGAAACTCAACGCGGCGCTTTGTCTTATTACCATAACGAGGAACATAAAAAAAGTTCATTCTTTCGAGTGGGAATTGAATATATAACCGTCGCGTTACGTGCAACTGCACGGATCTGTAGTAATGAATATAGTTATTAATATCCATATTATTCTTGCTACAAATGTAGAAGTTTTTTTGCCTTCCAATTCAAAGCAAAGGTTTAGAAAAATTATAAAAAAATGTGAATCCCATCGAAATCCCGTGGGATAGTACAAAGAGGAACAATATTCCGCTATATTTTAGTTGCGTTTACTCGATGTCTAATATTAAATGCCTATAACAAAGAAGGCTTTTAGAGAAAATTATTTAGCCAATGACAAACCCTGCATTTTATTATATTGCAACTCAACGAGAAAACAAAAATATTCCATTCCCTGAGTGAGAATGAACTTACAACCGTTGCGTGTACATTCACACGCTTCTGCCACTGCGCCTCAAATAAAATAATCTACTTATAATTAAATTTCATTGAAAGCGCAGTTTCATCGCTAGTACATAATATATTCCATATTTTATGAAAATCATAACATGATATGTATTGCATTATTTTCTTTACTGATCTACATATAACGATCTTAACGATTTAAACGATGATCTACATTCATCTGGCCCTAATAACTCTTTGAGCTCGCTTTAAGTACTATAATACGGGTTTATATAAGATGTGCATTAACCTTGGACCGGAATGCGGTCCCTCATGCCTTTGTCCTACCTAGTGACGCAACGGTGGCTACAATCTATTAAAATAGCCTCAAGCCTATAAGTACTTACATATTTAGAGTTTCGTTTGAGTAAACGCTATTGGGTTTGAGTCTCGGTCGCAAGAATTTTTTCTTAATATATGAAAGTGATTAATATTTCTATTGATAATATTAATAATTCAGTAGGAGATGGTAGCAAATTGAAATTTTAACCGCAAAACTGTTTACATTAACATCTCACGACTAATTAGATTATTCATAGTATTTAGTATATCTTCATAATATGACACTATTTAAGTGAAATAAGAGATATTACTTAGAGCGACCTTGGTGCCAGAGCGAAGAAATGAAAATATTATTAGATAATAATTTATTTCCTCGAGTAGGGATCAAACCCACAACCTCGCATTGGGACCCTGCACCACGACAGCCTCAACATTGTTATTTAATTCTGTAGATGACGATAAGAACCACAAGTACGTTATACTTGCTTAGGACTCCACACTCTGAATAATCTCGTTTTAATCATGCTATTTATATTCTATCAACGCTGTTTGTTATTCAAATCATATTTTGCAATTGTCACTATGTTGTAGGTATTACTTACTGACATTGTAATCTGTAAGTGAACAAAATGCTTACGTTTTATTTGAACAAAATAAATCATTATAAATAATACAGTTTCACGGGTTTCCTGCATGTTGTAAGTAGGAAGTATATTGCTGTATAGGTAGGCAGAGGGAACCTAATGTTAAGACGCTTCATTACTTACTCTCTGTCCGGACATTGCATGTTAAATAGCGTAATTCAACGCCGAGCTTTGTCTACTAGAGCGGAGAAATGAAATAATTATTGTTTGTGTCTCTCGAGAATTTTTTTTTTCATTTGGTGAATTATTTTCATCTGACTCACAACTATCGTGTTTACAGTAAGCCCTTGAATTTTATTTATTTATTGGCACGACATTAATATATTTATTAAATTATTAATATGTTTATTAACTTAAAAACATAGATAAGAAATACGAAGAGCAAAGTTTAATAAACCAGCAAGGGTCGAAGGCATTGTATTTAAAGCAAGGCAGGCATTGGACTTATTCCCCTTCGTTACCGTGGTAAGATCCGACTACGCCCACAAGTAACGCGTCGACTCACGTCAAATAAAAAAATTATAATTTATATCTCGACAATAAGTTACAGTTAAGTGAATTTGAATACCGTTATATGATTGATAAAATTAATTTTGTTCATATGATTGTGCGTTGGGACCTTTGTGTTAATGAATATTGATAAAAAATTACTCATACGAAAAAATGGTAATTGTTTTATTATTTTTTATTTGTGGATGAATCATACGTGAATTATGTATAGTGGTTTTAATGAAATACCTATTTTTTCATATTCTCAATCTGATTATAATTTTCTTACATTCAAATATTTTGTGTATTAAATACAAAGCAAGGCAAGAGCAAAGATCTGTCTGTCTGTCATCTTCGTAAGCAAACTTTAACAATTGCATTTCAATATTATCATTAAAGGCCAGTCGTGGCACAGGGCCACAAACTGTAACTGTAAACTGTGTAACCACAGGTCGTGGATTCGATTCTCACTCGAGAAAATAAAATATTTAATATTGCAATTTGGCTCCAAAATTCAGCGGAAAATAGGAGGGTCTTAACGTTAGGTTCCCTTTGTCTAACCTAATATGTGCGTAATATTAAGCGACCCTAACAAATATAAATAGAAGGGTTAAAATTTTACTCTTATATTTTAAGTACACAATACATACGGTAGTTAGGCAGTAGCCACAAACGAGTTGTGTCATCGGATATGTCACGAATATCTAACCTCTCGCCGTTTGAATGCCACTGACCGGCCGGTATAAAGTTACATGCCAACATTAGCGTTCTGCCTTGATATTTACATGTTAAACAGACTAAAACAAGTTATTTAGTTTATTACTTTTAACTAATTATATGTATAGATCCCTGCTTGAATTTTTTTTTTAAACAGTACTGGGCTTCGACTTTTTTTTTAAATAAGACTTATTGTATAAGCGATAAGCGTCAAATGTTAATTATAAAAAAAAAATGTTCCAAAATAACTATTAATAAATAAAACAAGGAAAATAAAGCAAATACCTATTTGATGAAAAGATATAATATTATTCTGTTTGTATCAAAATAAATTTCAGCGCGTCTTAAACTTACGATTCGCTGTACGTCTTTAACCAAGCCTGACCTCTCGATACAGTTTTGAATGCCATTGACCATCGAACGTTATATTATTATGATGATGTCGCCTTTATGCGTTTCTTATCCCTTAACCGGTACTTTGTTACATATTAACTGTTAAAAAAAAAAGCATATCATTTTTTCATATTATAACAGTGATTCGGAACCGTTGTAAATATTATGAAAGAGTAATTGATATCTTTAAGTTATTTTATCATTAAATTTTATATAAACTCCCTTAATTATAAGAAATATCGACATTTTGGCTTCAATTATATATATTATAATTATCAGAATTTGCATTTACATGAAAGAAACTTGTTTTTCATATTTAAATTTACAGCGTAAATAACATAGTAACTAATTGCTGAGTGATTGCCCAGTACCTTCTTGTTAAATTTATTAATTTGTTAAGTTAATTGTAAATTTTGAGGCCGGTCGTGGCGCAGCGGCACAAAGTGTGGCTGTAAAACCGACTGGTTGTGGGTTCGATCCCCACTCGAGGAGATGAAATATTTACTTAAATTTATATTTCCATTTCTTCGCTCTGGTGTCGAGGACAAGCGCGGCGTTGAGTTCTGCCACTTAACACGCAATGCCTCCAGAATTCGGCAGAAAGTGGGGAACGGAGTGTCTTTCACTAAGTTCCCTCTGCCTACCCTGCTGTGTGCGGGATACAGCGTGAAGCTGATTTATTTATTTTATTTAATTGTAAATGTCAAGTGTATTTACAGATACAGATAACGGAGCAGGCAGAGAGAATATATTCGTTGTGGAAAGTAAAATGTATTATACAAAATACTAGAATAAAATTATACAAGTATCAATACTATACTGTTACTATACTATACTGGGGAATTAATTATTTAATATTTCTCTAGTAACAAGGCAAGGGCGGCGTTAAGTTTCGCAACTCAGTACGCAATGTCTCTAAAATTCGGCGCAAAGTGGGAATCGGTATTGTCTTAATGGGAAGGGAGCAGCTAAGTTGGTTCTACAAACTCTAATATGTGATGAATACAGCGTGAACTTAAAAAAAAATCAATTCTATAAGACACTCCATAAGTTTCACTTGTACGTGTATTACTAAGTATTGACATACCTATATTATGATTTCCTTCAATGATTCAGAAAGCTGTATTTCTATGCGTAAATTAAATAAAAACGTTATTATACTACGAAGAGGGACCACAAACTTTCGCTAAACCAAATACAATATCACACCACGATTGCGGTTTATGAGTAATGAATCATTCCATTATATATTTATTTGATTTGGACAGAAAGTTGCACACAATCTAGGTACTTTTCGTTTGGACTTATAAAACAATGGTTTTTCTATGTATGAGTAAAATGTATTGATGGTAATGTATGATTCAGTCGTTTAGATTCTTGTTTATTGTGATTGATTCAAATGAACCGTTTAGCTTAGGATTGTCAAGTATATTAGAAGATATATTATTCGTTTATTTTCATCTATAAACGAATAGTATATCTTCTATATACTAATATAATGAGTAGAATTTTAATAACAAAAAAAATAAGAAATTTTGGCACTACTTTAGATCAGATCCCAATTTTTGAACGTAGCCGTCGAATATACACATCACTGTAGTTCGAGCTCCACAATTATTATGATTTTAAAATAATAATTATTCAATATAATATAGTTTTTTTTATTTTCAACATTTTCTGTAATTGTGCAGCTTTTATAGGAAATTGGAAAATTACAATAACCCCCAAACTTACCTCTCTCATACAAAGTAAGTTCTATAGTAGTAGAGAGGTAAGTCCTATAGTAGTATAGAGCGCTAGCGCTAATACCAAAATACATGAAAATGAAATGTGATGGAATAATTATTATTGGAAAATTTCCCTTTCTTACACCATACATCATTTTGTTATACTTAAGGCTTGATACTTAAGGCTTCCGTTGATAATAAGGTAGGTACTTACCCTGCAATAACTACAATAAATATAGGTATAGTTCTTAATAGTATGACTTACACATTATATTACATTTCGAAATGTTAATATATATTTTTTTTGTAATTTTCCGCCCGTCCTTTAATACGTAACGTAGCGGAGTAGAGTGTCAAATTTTATCTATTCAGGGCTATGTAACTTTTTTTATTTTGTCGTATAAAATTTCCCCTTATTAGATTTATATATCGACAATAAAATTTACATTAGTGTGGTGTTACATTACTCCACATAGGTGGAGGCCATCGTGGGACAGCGTGTAAACGCAACGGTTGTGGCTTCGATCTCATCTCGGTAGTATACATTATTTTCATGTTGACGATATGCGGCGTTGAAATCCGCCACGCAAAACGCAATGCCTCGAATGTTGACGCAAATAATGGAGTGTGTAACACTAAGCGACGAGATAAAGCGTGAACCTAAAAAATAGAAAAGATATACATATAGGCAATTGCTTAGTTTATTATTTATGTAACAGTATATAAGTGTCTATACAACTGGTGACTCATTCGTGTTCTGATTTCCTAATAACGTTCAATTGGTGACAACTGTGATTAAGTATGTTCATGCATATTCTTAGAACGATTGCTCGGTATATATTATAAAGGACGTCAGTTCAGTTTGCGGTTGTTTTGACGTCACTTTTATTTCTATAGAATTATTGTTGATAACATTAATTTTTCATATTTTTGTTTTATTAATTATTAATTTGCTTCGGTCGTGGTCGTGGTCGGCTATTTTGAATTTAAATTTTAATATTAACACTTTTTTTCTTTATATTAAAACAATGTATTTATATAGGTTGTTTATAATTTTCAATATCCGATGAACTGGGTACAAATGATAAGGACGACCGATATGTTCTGATAAGATTAAAAACATATTATCGTCTATTGTAGATATATCCTACTTTGATATACATACGAATTACTTAATATATGTTGTATATATTTATAGATTAAAATATTTATTAAAACAAAATTTGAATTTGAGCAGGTGTTTGGCAGACAATTATTTTAGAAGAAATTTGGTATTTTACATTAGTCCCATAGGTTTATAGCCTTTTGTTATGCTATAATAAAACAGTAAAAAATATATAATTATTATTTTTAAGCCATGAATTTGATAACTGAGCATGCTCAAGATAGCTTTAGCATATAGTCACAATACGTGAGTCATCACTTCGTATCCCTCTCCCATTCTAACTAGTTTCAACACGCAATTGTTATTCCATTCGGACCGGTTCCATTTGGACTGTCCATTTAGAAAAAAGGGTTAAAAATCAATATTTCTGCGAAAGGGTGCTACCCTATTTGATGATATAAACATCATCAGTTCCATGTGTTGAGATTAATCTATTTTTAGTACAGTGAAATTGTCAACAATAAAAAAAAATATTAAAAATTTCACATTTTATATGTATATAAATATATAAATTAAAATTTATTTACTCACAACATAAAATGTATCTATTTCTAGTAGGTCTATCTATATCTTGCGTCGCCATTGTTTTGCTTGACAAGCATGTTTCATGGCGTTAATTAACGTCGCATTAGATCTGACCAAACGGATAGAGTAATAACAACATTTTATTTATTTTTTAACTTTGCTCGATTGGTCTTCTAATTCGTATCCTACCTTCAGCCGAACACTTGCCAGCGGCGCCATGAATAGCGTCACTTTTTTATTTAAGTTTAATAAAAAAATCTATTACTGATTCTATAATTCGTTTTATAATGTTTTAAAATTACAAATGATAGTTTTTCTAATTTTAATTAAACATACGGGATCTTTTGCATTTTAATTACATCGAGAAGTCGTTATTAATTCCATCATGCCAGTTATGAGCTCGCTCCGACAAAGCATGCCTTCATAGCGTTCATTTTTCTTGTCTAGACAGCTTCACGCTGTATACCGAGTACAGCAGGGAAGGCAGAGGGAACCTAATGTTAAGACACTCCGTTCCCCATTTTCCGCCAAATTCTGGACGCATTCCTTGTTGAGAGGCGAAACTCAATACCGCGCTTTGCCTCGAGACCAGAGAGAAGTTATGTATATGAAGTATAAATTTAAACAAATCTTTTATTTCCTTGAGTGGGAATCCAACCCACAACCAATCACGTTTAGAGTCACACACTTGTGCCCCTGCGCCACGACTGGCTTCTTGTCTAGACAGTAATCGAAATCAGTGAATTTATCCGGATAATTATTAAATCCCTTTATCTAAAGCACCAGCCGCATAACTCGAAGGCTGCCACAATGAAACACTGTCCGGTGCTCACACAGCTATGTAGTGTTCGTTCTTAGGTCAGTAGACGCTGAGTCACTCACTACTGAAACGAAAGGTGAGCTAAAGATACATAAAGGCTTTGCTCCTACGGTGCCCTCTTAATGTCATAAGTGATTGTTTTCTCAAAATCTTTTGTCTTAATAGAATGTGCCTATGCATTTTGCAATAAATGTATAATATAATCTAGAGGCGAAGCGTGCGACTGTGTTGGTTGTGGGTTCTGTTTCGTCTTGAAGAAATGAAATATTCAATATTTTCATTTGCAGGATGTTGAGTTCCGCCAACACGGAGCCTCCAAAACGGAGTGTCTTAACACTTTTCCTGGGTTCCGTCTGCCTACCCTGCTATTTGTAGGATGCAGCTTGAACCTAAAAAAATATCTTAATATCGTGGTTCAGTTTTATTGCATTTTTGATTGTACACGATGGTTGTTAGTTAAAAATCATTTTAGATAAATGTTGAATGTCTATTAGGACATATTATTTTACGCGTAAGTTATTACATAGTTCTTTAATTATAAATGCTTTTCGATTGGTTTCCATAGTGATAATTAGCGACGATATGCTTTGTCCCGCTTCTGGGATTATTATTTAAAATTGGTTCCCGTCTCTGTGGCATAGTTCATTTTGTGCAATAGCGCCATACAAATGAAAATATAAAAAAAAATATTAAAAGAAGCGTGTACTTATATAAATTGCAATATTAATGTACTTATAAACTCTATTGTATACATAGACTATTATACCAGTCTTTTTAAGTTCACTTAAGAATATTTACGTATAGGTATATACTGTATCAAAACAATACTGTTCATGGCTAGAGAGTTTGTTAACAAGAAATTAAACACGTGATTCATAAGAAAACAATGTGTTTGGTTTACTTATTTGAACAGTTATGAAATGGGCGTGACAGTACAGATCATATACACTAGTTAATATATTATAGTGCATTTACTATTTACTGAGGAAGGTGGATTAACTTAGAGGTGGCTGTAGATACGTATACGAGGGATTCAGTCAACTTTAAATGACTGGAGTGATAGTTCGTACCACACAAATCGAAAGATCTTTCAAAATTTAAGTGTGGACTTCATTGCTGTTGTTATTTTTTGACTATGAAGCGGAGTTACTTAATAATTTAAAATTAACAAAACAAAAAAATATACATTAATATTAACTAATTTTAGGTAAGTAAACAAAATTTATGAATATGTTTATTTTTATTTCAGTTTTTACTAAAACCGTACCGTATTATTTATAAATTGTGGTAGGTTTTGCAGTATTGTTCTCGTTGACCGCAATTTTTCCAGGAATGAAGCTATGCGTTTATTAAATGGGAAATCCCTTTGTGCCCGACTGCGGGACGCTAAAGATAGTAATGTCTTTAACAGTCTTTGTACGTGTTTGTTTGTTGCCATCTGGCATTGTAGAAGCGAAACGGGAAAGACCGATTTTGATAATTCTTACGTCATTCGTCGATTCGTATTAATCAGTAATATATTTCATTCTCCCCTCTATATTTTTTATTACAAATTTTAGAGAAATATAACCAAACTCATGGTATTGTAAATCACTACATACCGTGTGTGCGTGTATGTAATCAGTCATGATTTGTACGAAATAACTTAACCACTTACGTTGGGAGCGCTGCACGTGCGCTCGCGCAGCCTCCTCCACAAATAGTCGTGGCCGGTACCAGCCTGTTTGTTTATCGCAACTGAGCGTGTAACGGAACAGCAACTTATTTATTCGAGCTAATTCTAGCTTTGTTATTGTAACGATCTAAGTATTTTTTTTAAGCTTTTATTAATTACTATGTTCTTAAGGCTAAGTTTACATTGTGTTTTACTAATTGTTTACAAGCTGAATGATGACCGATTTATAAAAATTTAATAGATAATCCTAAATATGCTATGTTTAAGTGAAAGTCGATTAGTTGAAACTTGGAATATGAAGGTAAATAATGAGAGCGTAGACATGAACAGAAAATTATGTAAATAGTTCTTCCCCCGAATGGGGATTGAAGCCACAACTGTCGCGCTTACAGTCAGACGCTGCTTTTAAAAAACCTTTAATTTCTACTAAAAATTAACTCAATATGAAAACATATGCCGAAATAATTCACATAAATCTAGTTGAGTGACTTCTATTCGTGTACACTTACATATCTTTCATGTAGAATCTAACACTTTTCTTTAACATTATTATTTAATGAGAATTGCGTGTGTTGCGAAGATCGTGAATTATGATACGAATATCATTATAATTGCTAAATACTAGTAGTATACGTTCAATCTTATACGCATATACATAGATGATATATTATAGTTTCATATTTCTTTTGAATTATTGACGAAAACGAAAAGAAAACTGATCGTGACGCGTCAAAATATAATGTTTTGACATGATTTAAATGAAGAAAGTTCAATTGATGTATGTTTGAATGCCTATTTGTTTATTTAACGTAATGTTAGTTACAAATAATTTTAGGTATAAGCTCAATATTTATATGTGGATAACTGAAAGTGTCTTGACTATATGTTTCCAAAAAAAATGATTTCTAAAAGTATTTTAATATATTTCTATATATTATTTATTGACAGCGAAAACATCGAACTTGTGAGTATTGAATAAACTTTACCTAATTACTCATAATAACAATGTTCCCCTCATATGCATAATACTATACTCATATAGACAATATATCACTCGATAAACCTATATTTAGATCAAAACAAATGAAGTCCAGTACAGTCATCATAATTTATTCATTGTATGTTATATTGTTATCATCACGGTTTCCGTTAAAATACTACAAAAACAATCTACTATAGTTGACTTTACTAACTTTGTAGTGACGTGAAACCCGTTTGGTTTTCGGAAGAGGATGTGGAATATTGCATTTCGTTTCCACTGTATTGTAATGGCGACTCGGCAGTCGAATATTTATAAGTGTATCTATAGAGGAAGTGATAACTTAGCATAAAAGAGTTACTTGGCTACTTTTGTACAACATTTTCGCATATACTTTGAGAAATTGTGTATTGTCAATGTAAATACTTAATTTAAATATATTAATATAGCGATATGCTAATGTACCTATATATATATATATATATATTTTTTGCGTTTCCCTTATAAGGTAAGAAGGAAAAGGTCACATTCTCAATAAATTTATTCACAAGTATATAAGTCTTATAACTCTTGTACAAAATTAAAACAAAAGAATATCTTACCTAATATACTTCTTACACTAGGTTTATAAAAATGGTTTATTTAAAAAGAAACTTAAATGCACTATATATTAAAGTCCTTGATGCATTTAATGTAGCGATTGCTTTTTGTTATGGCAGTATCATATATTTAATTACATCAGTTTTGATTTTCATATTCATTTCAAAAAATCTAAACAATAAGATATTAAATATTACAAGCTATTTTGTTATGCAAATCGTTTGTTTCAATCGCTCGATCGCAATTGGACTCCCGAGTGCTTTTTGTTTCACTTACTTATTTTTTTCTTTTTTATTTCTGCATATGACTTGTTGACGGCGTGGCATAAGCGACTGTAAACGCGACGGTTGTGGTTTTGATTTCCATTTGGAGAAATTAATTATATAATATAATTAATTATTGGATATTTTTTATTTTTCATTTTCTTCTCCACACGCAATGCCTCGAAAATTCAGCCTAAAGTGGTGAACGGAGTGTCTTTATCCTAGGTTCCTTCCGATTAGTGGTATGATATTCCATTTCCAATTATCCGCCAAATACTGGAGGCATTGCAAAGAAAATGGAAATTTTAAATATTTCATTTCCTCGAGTGGAAATCGGACCCACAATCTGTAGCGTTTTAGTCTCACTTTGTGCCTCTGCGCCGCGACCCTGGCCTGGCCTCAACAAAATACATACGATATAAGGCTTATTCATGACTTGTATTGAAAATTATTATTGTTTAAAAAGGCTACTGGTGCTTTGGTAAGCACTACCTGCCTGGTATAGTATGTAATGTCTATAACAAATGACTGTATAATTATGTGCAGTTGTTTACGGCTGAAAAGTTTTATACTCTCGTGTTGTTGTAATTTTTATTTATATAAAGTTACATGCAATATACTGAAACGGATAATTAAGTACTAGTTGTATTTAATTAATATATTTTTTATTGCACAAGAATCTAGATACATGAGAGAAAATGACAATACTAATGTTATGTTACATATTATATATATAAGTATGTATATTTTGTATCAAATTACCATATAATTTGCTAGAAATTAATATACTTAGAGCTAGAATATTTGAGATTGAAGAATATTTCCGAGTATATCCGTAACAACTGTCAGATACCACATTAATTTAAATACCGTGCGAACTTTCCGTGCGCCGGCGCAGCGCGCTCATGCACCATACATAGGTGTACCGCTTGCTTCCCATGCTCTGTTTCTCAGCACATATTATTGTTAGTTAATTGTCGTGACCTGACCTTTCATGGATATGCAGAACTTGGGTACCGAATGGTGGATATAAAATGAATCCCAAAGTACAAATTAAGCAAAAATCATTTAATAACCTATTTATTATTTTAGTTTATTATTTTTAGGAGAGGCCAGTCATGGCGCAGGGGCACAAAATATGAATGTATCAACTGGTTGTGGGTTCGATCCCCACTTGAGATCCCCACACCCTAAATATGAAATATTTATTTAAAATGTGCATTTCCATTTCCTAGCTCTGGAATCGAGGTAAAGGGCGACATTGAGTCTCGCCACTCAACACGCAATGCCTCCAGAATTCGCGGAAAGTGGGGAATGGAGTGTCTTAACTCTAGGTTCCCTCTGCCTACCCTGCTGTGTGCGGAATACTTTATTTATTTAATAACGGATTTATTTATTTAATATTTTACTACATATATCTTTGATAAAAATCGCCTATCTGTCAGTTCTAATTGTACTATGATAGATTCACAGGATCACTACTTAGCTTCACGATATATCCCTAGCCAGAGAGAACGGTGTTCCGCTTCATTTTCCGAATTTCGTCCCCATTCCATCCCCATTTTTCGAACTCTAGAGGCACCGCGATTCGAATCGACAGCAGAGCGAAGACGTAAATAATAATTAACAAATTTATTTTTTTTCTTAAATCAGGCAATCACTGTCAATAGATAATAATGCTCTAGTTTGCCCTATAGGTACTTATTACAAAGAGTTAGAAACCTTAGTAAAGCCATTATCATTTTACGACGCACACACGACTAATACTCATTAGGAGATGGTGTAAACTCGAGCAAAGAATGGAAGTTAATTATAAAAGCATGTTAATAGTTGTGTAGGACATGCAACAGTTTGCTTGTGACATCCACTTGTCAGGATCTGCGTCAGGTGCACTCGAAGATGATGATCCATCAACCTTCAGCCACTAGTGGATGGCGATGGTGCTTCTTATATCGTTTCCAAATATTGTAATTTTTTATGTTTTAAAAAAATATTATGTAAATGTTAGAGTTTCATAAATGTTATAGATAATATACTTTGTTTTTCAAAGTAATGCTACTTTCAGAAAAAAATAGTTAAAGACACCTCAATGTCATTAGTATTTTGTAAAGATCTACTAGCGTGAAGTACTTTTTTTTTAAACACTTCCTAAAATTTATTTATATTTTTGTTTTAAATTATTAAAAAAATATTTAACATAAATAAATAAATAATGAGGCTAGTCGTGGCGCAGCGGCACGAAGTGTGACTGTAAAACCGACTGGTTGTGGGTTCGATCCCCACTGGAGGAGATGAAATATTTACTTAAATTTATATTTCCATTTCTTGGCCCTGGTGTCGAGGCTAAGCACGGCGTTGAGTTGTGCCACTCAACACGCAATGCCTCCAGAATTCGGTAGAAAGTGGGGAACGGAGTGTCTTAACACTAGGTTCCCTCTGCCCACCCTGCTGTGTGCGGGATACAGCGTGAAGCTGATTAAAATAAATATTAATTTTCTAAGTCTACTGTAATGTCGACCCTTACAGTATGAAACATATTCAATCAGAGCAAGCTGTGGAATCATTAATTAGCCGCAGCAGGGCAAAGGCCGTATCTAATGGACCGTCTCATTAGAGAATGACTTATCACGTCATTTAAATGACTACTTTACTCCTTTCTTGACAAATAGATGTCAATATTACATGGTTTTTATTTTGTTTGTTGTTTATTTACGCTTGATTTATAGTAATAGGAACTAATATATTGAATTGTTGTAGATTAGATAAGGCAATTGTTGGACAGTGTCTGACTATAAACAAAATATTTTAGTTAGTGTATAGGTTAAATATGCAAATGTATATATACAAAATATATAGTATTCGCCTCATACTTTTTGCATTAGTTCGTATTCTATGTTGTTTTTGTTTTATTGGATGGAGGATGCCAAATAAATGAGTTGCAAGTCTGATTCCGTCAGTTGGTTTTTGTAACATTTAATTCATGGTATTGCTGTTTTTAACTATTTCGTCGCTTTTAATTGGCTATACAATAAGATTATTTGACTATTTGCTAGTCATTTTCTCACGTACAATTATCTATTCTTCTGGTTAATAGCTATATTAGAAACTACCCAGTTTAACTTTGTTATTTTTGCGTACTCTTTCATTCTTTTACGAGACTACACATTTCTTCTCGAGAAAATATAAAACACTATAGTATTTTTTTAATTTTTTTTATGGCAAATGTATGTTTATATAAGTTATTGTTTTACCTTCACTCAGATATCGATTCTGATGAATTGAACTTACCGTTAAACCGATGACGTTATAATACTAGTAGTAAAAGGAAATGAATATTGATAGTCGCGTGGTCCACTTAAGAGCGTCCGGTGTCGCAGGTACTGTGTACATGTCCCATATTCTGCACAATGTACAGAATCACCTCTAACCTCGTCTAATAATTGGAATTATTCTAATTTTAATATTTTTGTTATTGGCTGTAGGTTCGATTCCGATTCTAGGAAATTAGATACTTACTATTTTCATTTCCTCGCTCTGATACCGAGGCAAAATATTGCCTCCAGAGGCTCCAGAAGTTGGCGAAAATTAGAGAATAAACTGTCTTAATGTGACTAAATCCAATAACGCTAATTAGGTAAACCTTACAATATTCTCTTTTTAAATCTCTTTAGACATACTTTCTCAAGGTAAAGAAGTATGTAAAAGAATATTTATATTATATTATTATCATGAACTTATTGGGCAACCCGCATGCCTGCGGTTCACCATTGCGTGATTCGCTCGCTCACAATCGTCACCTCTGATCTGGCAGCTGCTTACTTATCTTTTTAAGACGAATATATTCAATAAGAATTTCTCTCTTGATATGGGATAAATTGTATTATATAGTTACTGTTTAAGAATACATGTATTTTCTTTTATGTTAGCGTTAGTTTCTTTCCGCACACAACAGGGTAGGCAGAGGGAACTTGAGTTCAGAATACTAAGCAAGCTAACTAAACTAACAAATAAGTATTAGAGATTAAGACACTCCGTTCCCCATTTTTTATTCCGAATTTTGTAGCCCATTGTCTGTTGAGGCTCTGGCAAAAAACAAAAATAAATGCGCCACAACTGGTCGCTTAGACACTATGCGTAACTCAAAATTGTAAAGAAATTGCTGCAAACTCAGAGCATTCGTTCTTTTTTCTCGGTAATAAATGTGGATGCTTATATAGAATATAAATGTGCTGCAGTTACGCGAAATTGACGATTGATAGCAATTCCGTGAAAGATTTAAGTGATGCGCGTAACGTAACCATATTTTCCTTTGGATGCTTTTCTGAAGCCTTCTATAACCATTATGTGCAGAATATATAATTCTGTAATTTTTAGTTTTTAGTCTTGATATATTTTTTGATTTTGAGTGAAAATCTTTGAAGACATAACTTATTATTATGATTTTTTTATTGAGCAATATCGACGTTTGTGTTAATAGTACAGAGATTTAACTAAATAAAACACTACCTTAAACAATTTTTGACTAAACTACATCCTTTATAGGTGGTACATACTTCCTTTTCAATGCATATGTAATCGAAATAAAATATTTATATTGATTTATATTTAATTTAGTAGTATAATTACCTTATAATATTTTTCTTACTATTAGATATACAGTAAATCACCATAACCAAACGATTGAAATGCCCATAATGGGAGTCAGAAGACGTACTTATTTCTCGTTCGTAGACATGACTGTATGCGCATTCCACGTTAACTCCTAAACCGCAAATGTTATTAGTTGGAACCTTATAGGGTTTCCTAGATCCTTGCTTCCCCTATGATATTCTATACCTTTTATGTGACTCATGAAGCTGTCAATATTAATATCCTGACAATTAATTGAAATATGCATTATAATTTACTTTTATATTGTTGTTATACCCTTCATTGGAAGTTGTCTTTATTGTGGTTTCGATTCTCATTGGGGAGGGGAATGAATTTCCATTTCCTAGCTCTGATGCCAAGACGAATAGCGACATTGAGTTCCGTCACTCAATATGCAATGTCTCAAAAAATCGACAGAAAATACAATGGAGTGTGTTAACACTAGATTCTATCTGCCTATATAATAGATAAATATAGCGTAAAGCTGAATTTTTATGTTTTAGTTACTAAGGTAAGTAAAAGTTTTTAAATAATACCTTTTGCCTTCCATAGTCATTTATTTCAAAATGTTTATAAAGCGTTATTTCATGCGATGCGATATGCGTATACCGTGTCGTTGCTAACACATACTTTTTGACATTTGTTTATTCAGCCGTTTGCTCAAGTTAACCTACTTCAAACGGTTTTGAATATAGAATTAATTTTGAATAATTTATCTTTGTATAATATGTAAAAGTACGCGTTGTTTTGATACAATTTTTGAATGATCATCAAACGACATAAAAATACAAAAGTTATAAAGTAATTACAAGACTAATGATGTCATAAATGCATGAGAAAACACTGCAGTACTATAAGTCATTAGCATTAATGATAGAATAATAATGATATTTACTCATACTAAAATAAATTACCTCTTAAAGTCACTGGGCTTTTAACAAATATAGGATAACTAAGTAAATTTCCTCATTCACCGTCCTGTCTAGACGTCTGTCTCGCAGAATACAAGCCCCCTACTGCCTAGCGGCTTTTAATGTAATTCAATTCTGAAAGATTAAGTTATTTATTATCTTATGATTAAGCAAATTGCTATCTTATTATTACCTAGAGCACAGTGGGATAATCTTTGCTTGTTAACGTTAGTTAACGAGATGGTTGTGGATTCGATACTTATGACTGATTATTAATATGTTTTCCTCGCTCTGGCAACAAGGCCCAGCGCGGTGTTGAGTTCCGCCACTCCTACGATGGCTTGAAAACTTGACGGAGAGTAGAGATCGAAGATTCTTAACACTAGGTTCTTTCTGCCTAACTTGCTATTTGCGGGATACAACGTGAATTTATACTACTTAATACTATTTATACTATACCTTAAACCAAATCTAATCTTTAATTTTATACTATATTTGTTTATATTTCTTCAATTTACCTCTCATTGCATATAAGCAGTTCTAAAGAAACAATAATGCTAGTTGAAAACGTATGCAAAAAGATATTTTAATAATAAAATGCAAAATTTTTAAAGATTGTATAAAATAACAGTCACGTCGGACTCAATGAAACGAAATATTTACTTTTCATGTTCCTGAATGAAAGTTGATATAATGTCCATCTTTAAGATGGTAGTAGTATAATTTTACATTTACAAAACTCTTGGAGAGATAGTATAATAAAAACCCATGCGTCGCTCGCACCACCCACCACCTCATCTAAGTTTATGCAGCAAATAAATATAAATACCCATAGATACATTAAATTAAAAAGCTGTACGACGTCCACGTAGTTATCTCAATAAGTATTTATTATATTTTATAAAGTCTTATTTGGTATTGATTTTATATATAAATCAAAGTCGTGCGTGGCGACTGGGTCAACGGTCCCCTAATCGAATCATCGGGGAGGGTCCTTGACCTCGCATGTACTTGTGGGGTGTCCATGGTGTAGTTGTAAAGTTTTTGCAAATGTAAGTTGCTCGTTTCATTTTAATAGATTGTGTCAAAAGATTATTTATTTATTTTTTTACAATTTTTGTAATCGATTTTCGTTAATTCATTTTGGGGAACGGAGTGTCTTAACGCTAGGTTCTCTCTGCCTACACTGCTTTGTGCGGGATACAGCGTGAAGCTGATTAAATTGAGTCTGTATTAAATTGAGGCCGGTCGTGGCGCAGCGGCACGAAGTGTGACTGTAAAACCGACTGGTTGTGGGTTCGATCCCCACTCGAGGAGATGAAATATTTACTTAAATTTATCTTTCCATTTATTCGGTCGAGGCTAAGCGCGGCGTTGAGTTCTGCCACTCAACACGCGATGCCTCCAGAATTCGGCAGAAAGTGGGGAACGGAGTGTCTTAACACTAGGTCCCTCTGCCTGCCTGCTGTGTTCGGGGATACAGCGTGAAGCTGATTTATTTATTTTTTTTATTTTAAAGACTTTAAATCCGATTATAGCGTAACGCCTGGCGATCCTAGCTCCATACCTTGCACTGTCTTGTCGCTTTATTCACTATGTTCTACCAGAATGGAATGTTAAGATTCACAACTACATACGTACTTACTAACTTTCGCAAATACTGACCAAATATAGACTACTTGTTTGACCGCTTTGTTGATTGGCAGGCAAAAAAGGGAGGATTGTACTCTTTAATTACGAATGAATAAAATATCTTATTTTTGTAATCTTATGTAGTTCTTTCACTGGTTTTATGATTTGGAATTTCTATGTAGTTTTATTAAAATGTTCTATGTTATTAAATTTAAAAAAACTACACTTCTAAAGTGTAATTTCTTTATATGCCTATATTGAAATGACAAAAATGTGTTCTAAAATATATATTTCCAGTTATTAATATTATATTACGATAAGCATAAAGAAAGCAAGTAAAAATTATTGCTTCGACTGATTCTTTAATAGAATAAAAAGAAACTATCAAGACGACGTTTTTGCAACACTTGCTATGTAACTTGTTTGGAATTGAAAGGCAAGGTACCACACAAAGAAATTTCAAAGGCTGCCAATGCCAATGAATTGTCATTATTTACATTCATTTCAACGTAGCTAAATATCTCAAATCTCTATATAGTGTTCAGGCTGGGGGCACAAGAGTGTGACTGTTAACACGACGGTTGTGGATTTGATTCCCACTCGGGAGATCTATTATAATTTATTTGAATTTTCATTCTTTCGCTCTAGTGCTGAAGGAAATCACAGCGTTTAAAAAGAAATTTAGCGGAAAATGGGGAACGAACGTGTCTTAACACTAGGTTCCCTCTCTCTACTCTGCTACGTGCGTGATACAGCGTGAAGTTGAAACAAAAACTCAGACGAAACTGTTATAAAAGGTTCTAATTAGATTAAAAATATATTGAAATTTTATTAATAATTTTATTGATAAGTCGTAACTAATGTTCATTTCATGTAATGATTATCGTTCTGTAAGTATTATAGAGATATGCTGTCTGCTTACGATATAAGAAGTGCCTTATCGGCTTTAGAGCTTACAACATGATTGTTTTGTGCGTACTTTGACTTTTAACATTATTTATATTTTTAAATATATTTTTAATATTTTCATATTTTCTATTACTCGTATACATAATGTAATATATAATTATGTATAAATAGGTTTACCTCCAAATATAATAGTATAAAATTTTCAAAGAATCAAAAATCATTATCGTATTCTGTCTTCTACCGTATCTTATAAGGTAGAGTGAAACCAAGGTAAAGGTTTAAAATTTGAAGTAGGTACATATTTCATAGAACATAAAACAGCCATAACACATAAAATACGTACGACGGTGTTATGTAAACACGATTTGTCCTCGAGTGAATCATGTATGAGTCATAGAAAATGGCACATACACTATGGTAGTATAGTAGTATCTGTGTATGGAGAATGAGAAATAACCGCATAGTTGACAAATTCGTAAGTAATCATACTCAAAGTAACAAGCTCTCCTTAAAAGGATATGTTTATATGCTTAGATCATAATTGATACAACTTTTAGTTCCTAGTATAAGATAATAATTGTCGTCAGTGATTGAAGGTATGAGTGAGAAAAGATATATATTCTATGAATTTTTATCGTTTTTATAAGGAAAAAAAAATGTCTTCTAGTGCACGTTACGCGTGACTAATATAATATAATCTTATTATTTTTTAATGATTTATTTAATTTTTCTTGTTATAAATATTTATAGAAATAGAGGCCAGTCTTGGTGTAAGTGCGACAGATTGTGGATTCCATTCCCACTCGAAAAAATGAAATTTTTTTTTTCATTTTTTCGCTCTGGTCACTCAACACACAATGTCGTAATGGAAACAGAGTGTCTTAACACCAGTTCTCTTCTGTCTACCATGCTATGTGCAGGATACAGCGCGAAGCTAATAAATATATAGTATATAGATAAAATAATTGGCACTGACGTATCTGTGAACTGCATTGTTATGCAAAACTTATATAAACATTTTTGGTACCTTACGTATTTCAAGTACTTACGTTTTAGTACGTACATAATTTTTACTTTTGAAACATTGTTGAGAAACAAGACGAAAACATAGTCTAAAGAAGTACTAAAAATTTATGATATCGAACAAATATGAACAAATATTTGTAAGTAATCGTTAGGATGCTTAGATCCTGCAAACGCAATATAAAATCGATCGATTCGCCGGGAACTTAGGGTGTGCTGAAACCTTTATATTGCGTCGTGTAGGTACGTATCTGCAGTGTCTAGTCAATGTATGTTAGCTATTTCAAAAACTTGATAAATTCGCTCTTGGCTTTGACACTAGCGCTAAGAAATGAAAATATTAAATATTTCATTTACAGTTTGTGCCCCTGCACCATGACTGGCCTAACTAGAATGTTTTTTTTTTTGTACAAATTATATTTAAAAAAATCAGCGCTAAGAAGTATCCCGCACACAGCAGGGTAAGCAGAGGGAACCTAGTGTTAAGACACTCCGTTCCCCACTTTCTGCCGAATTTTGGAGGCATTGCGTGTTGAGTGGCAGAACTCAACGCCGCAAATTATATTTAAGTATATACAAATATGCTACCGTATAAAAGTTGTATAAAGACTTTGTAAAACAATTGCAATATTTCCTTTCTTACTGCATTATACTTAATTTTAAATTATATGCACTGTTTTAAATGAAACTATTTAACCGATTAATCCAGTTAAAAAGTTTCATTTAAAATACGTTATAATCGCAAAAATCAAATGTCTCCATATCGACTATTATTGGTAACAAAAGACTTAATTAACATAAATTTGATGAGACATGAGGCCAGTTTGGGCGTAGGGCACAAACTATGATTGTAAACGCGAAGGGTTGTGGGCTCGATTCTCACTCGAGGAAATGATATATTTATTAATATTTTTATTTCTTCGCTTTGGCACCAAGACAAACGCCAGGCGTTGAGTTCCCACTTGCCACTCAACCAGCAATGCCTCGAAAAATTAAGCAGAAGATGGGGCGTTCCCCAGTGTCTTAACTTCAAGTTCCCAATTGTCTATACTTTTGTTTACCTTCCTCTACGCGTGATACAGCGTGAAGTTGATTTGTTTCACACAATAAAAAAATTGTGATAACTTTGTAACTATTCTCAGTATATTAAATTCCGTTTAAAGATCAATTGAAAGTGTCATACTGTGTACGTACTATGTAGTTATTATATTTAACAAATGACCGCTCTGTCGTTTCTCTGAATTAGTTAAGAGTGAGTGAGTGAGTGAAGACGAACCATTATCTTTTACGATGGTTCTATTATACGGTTTATAGTACTATGCGTTTTTAGGTCCCAATTGTTTAAAAAAAATTGGTTTTGTTGTGGTTTTATACAAACATTTTTTTTTGCACATATGTAGTTATATTTTTGGTTTAAGCACGTATACTTTTTTCTGAGTAGTCTGATTTTAATCATTATTTTTTTATTGAAATTTGTGGTACGATATAATTTTTTTTTCGTGTAAATTTTAAGCACATTTTAAATTTTACTCAACAAAAAACCGTAGGCCAGTCGTAGTGCAGGGGCACAAAGTGTGACAGCAAAATCGGCTGGTTCTTTAAATGTATATTTTCATATCTTCGCTCTGGTGTCGAGGCAAAGAGCGGCGTTGAGTTCCGCCACTCACACAATGCCTCCATAATTCTGCGGAAGCAGGAGAACGGAGTGTCTTGACCCTAGATTTCTTCTGCCTACCCTACTGTGTTGCGGGATACAGCGTGAAGCTGATTTGATTTTATATTCAACAAAAAATATTAAAAAGCTATAATTGTTTATTTAAAAAACCGATTGCATAGTCCTTACAAAATAGAAAATAGTTAACTCTGAACTATCACATTTCACAGTTTGATATTGACCTTCTAATTAAAAATTAGAGCCACACACACGTCCGGCCACTTTAATAGGTCAGCGCTCTTTTCAATTAAACTGATATCATTCGAAGGTTATCATGTCTCCAATTACTTTTATGTGCCGGTGGAATGAACCAAGTGCAATATGAGCTGAATGCAGTTTCAACATACGATAAGAATATTATGCATTTATGTCGTTTTTTTAAAACTTATTTTCTCTATTTTGGTTATGAAAAATCGTGAACTCTCATGTTAAATATGTTAGTAGTATGTTTGTTTATTGAAATAATCATGATATTTGCTTTTTTTTACCTTGTCACCAGTGAGAGAAAATTAATATATTAAATATTTCAATTCCTCTAGTGGGAATTGAATTCATTACCTGTCGCGTTTACAGGCGCACACTTATGCCTCTGCGCCAAGACTCCACTTCACGCTTAATTGGCAATATTAACAATTTTACCGTTTGTTGCTGGATAAACTACATACATTGAACTTAACAGTTCATGCCATAAAAATAATATAATAATTATTATATTCAAAATATGATTGCTTTAATTGAAGTTCAACATTAGCTGGCAAATTTTTTTTGCTATATATTTCGATGTGAAAAATGTCGCACCAGGTGATAGTTTACTTGCGAATCTGGTTGGATATTTAAAATTAAACATACAATAGTAATTTTATCATGTTTACTACCTACAATAGCTATATTCGATATAATTTATCAATAAATACGGGCAAAATTCTTGCGAATTTTAACCACAAACCCAATTATAATATAATTATTTCTTTATTATTCAATAACAACTCACCTACAATAATATATAGAATCCTTATATTATAGATGAATTGTTAGCAAATAATAATGAAATATCTCATATTCCAATATTAATGTTTTTTATAAGTTTTTTTTTATAAGGTGGCAGAGATTGTAAATGTTGAATTGCTTTTTTTCATTATCTTCACCCAAATCTTAAAGATTTAATGTTATTGTATAACTTTCACAATCATTAATTTTGCACTTTAACAGCTTTTTTTGAATGCATCAAGCGAAACAAACGATGATGTTGAAATATGACTGCAATTTTTAAGAATTATTAGGTCGATATTGTGACATACTTCAAAAAGTATAAAGTAAAATGTATATTTTTGAACATTGTAGGAAAGGCAGAATACATACAAATACAAGTTTAGTACTCTGTTCTCCACTATAGTTTAACACTACAAGACATTAATTTATGTATATATTAAAAAAGAAATACAATTAAAAAGTATTAAATTTTAGCACAGACTGTGTGACCAATTCATTATTTGATTGTAATTAATTTCTGTTTTGTATACCGAACAATAAGAATGTATTGACATAAAGATTTTTCTTCCATTTAAAGTCTTTAACGATGTTGCACTAATTATACAGCGAGTTTCACGGTAATATAACAAGTGTTTCGCTTGTGTATGTGTAAATATATACATAGGTACAAATGGATGACCTTGTTATCACATCATTATGGAAACGAACCGGGGCTTCGTTGAAATATTATATGTAATGTTTCACTTTCATACAAATAACGGACCAAACTCGTCTTTAAATAAATTTTGTTTTTTTTCTAATAAATACGTTAAGGTGACGTTGTGGTGTATCACAATGTTATATCGATTACGTCGTTTACAAAGACAAAAAAAGTGTGCTGTAATAAATATAATATAATATTTTCTTCTTGCTGATTCTTGCTGATAGCTTAAGTTTATTTTGTTAAAGTTAAAAAATTAAGCTAAAAAATTATATTTAAGAGAATGTTGATTAAGGAATCCTGGAATCAGTTTATATTTTACAAATGAAATATATTCAAATTCTGAAAAACTCATAAAATAATAAGACTGTATCTACAAAGTTATAATAAGTATATGTAAAGATAAATTATATATATAAATATATATATATATATATATATATTTGTTATACGTAATCATGTGAATAATAATTTTGTTCTTGGTCTCTTCTATTCTCCTCTTCTATAGTTGAACTTGTTGACTATATATGGTTAAGTTATAATGACCTTAAGACCGTCGAAATAAACAACATCTCATTGTGCATTACCATAAGTATTTGATGCAATCTTGAACTATTCATTCTAAAATGGCTTAGCAAGGTTCCTTAAAATATAAGTACTGTTTATTTCATATATTATATATCTAAGAATATACATGTAAGTGATGGCTGGGCTAGTTATTTGTTCGTCTATCCTTTATTTGCAAAGGAATAGTTGTTTTTTAGTACGGGGTGGAGTGTCTTAATATGCACTAGGCTTCTCTGCCGACGTCTCTCCGTAAAAAAGAATAGTAATTTTATTATCTAGCCCAAAAAGTCTTTCTTTACGGAATTTCTGATACAATTTTTAAAATTATTTTAATTAAGAATCCATTTGATTGCGCCTTACAATCATTGTAAACAGTTTGTATTTCTTACATTTGTTCCAGCACACTCTAGTCTTGTATAGACTGATTTAACATAAATAAATTTCAAATGACACGTTATAATAGAGATTTATGTTGTAGTATTTATTATTGCTTATTCAATTATTCGCATGAAATAATCATTGCCCTACTTTGCGTTGTGCGGCCTCAGCATTATGAAAAACTCGCTAGTTCGTATGTTGGACTATATTGAGATGTCATACTTTGATACATTTTTATATTTCGTTTTAATATATGAGTGTTTTTGTTTGTGATTCGTGACTAAATATATTATTTTAATTATTTTAAAATCTTGGTGATCTTAAGGATTTTATTTACTTAATTATAATAATTTAGCATTTAATATTATTTTATTTTTTTCTTACCTTCATACTGTATTCCGCATATGGCAAGGTATGCAGGGGGAACCTAGGAACCTAGTGTTAAGACCTCGCTCTCATTAAAACATTTCCGTTCCCCACTTTCTGCCGAATTCTGTAGGCATTGCGTTGTTGGGTCGCAGGACTCAACGTCCCACGTGGTCTAGCTTAGCTAGCTTCAAAAACACACAAAGACTAATTATTTGTCTTTGTGTGTTAGTAGTAATTCATTATTTCTCTTTGTGTGCAAGACGTAAAAAGAAATATTAAAATATTCTAGAAAATACGACATCCAATAATGTCGTCGTTAACTTTAATCGATTGATAACTTATTTATTTAAGGTCAAGTGTTAATGTCCAATTTATCTTGTTGCAGCTGGACACGAGCGGGAATGGATACATTGACTTGAAGGAGTTGAAAGACGCCCTCGACAGCGTCGGCTACAAAATACCACAGTGGAAGGTAGTTTTATTATTTCTTTTTTATTATTTTAAAAAACAAGAGTAATACAAATATGTAAATAAAAAAGTCATGGTTATAAGTTTGAACAAAACATGGGATAGATTTTTTTTCTTCGATTCACGCTGTTTCCCGCAAATAGGATAGACAGAGGGCACCTTAATATCGAGTGTCCTTATGACACTGCATTCTCATTAAGACCCTTTCCTTTCCCCACTTTCCGCCGAATTCTTGATAAATACAATTAAATTATACCTTTAAAATATTTTATACAACGTTATCGTTCCATTTAATAATTTTAAGTAAATAAAGTCACTCAAATAAATGTTTTAATTGGCTTAAACCAGCTTAAACTTAATTTTAGTTTAACGCAAAATTGATATTTGTGGTTTGTAATTCTCAAGCCCTCAGAAATGCAACATCCGCTGTGCATGGCGGCGAGTACAATGGGGAGATTAAACTGTATCCTCATATACTTGACACACTTGGGTATAACTGCTCAGAGCCTTTGGCAAAATAAAGGAAATTTTATATTAAAATGTATTCTCGCATCATCTCGACGCTGTTGTTAATTTAAAGTTTTATCCTTGTGTATGATGCATATTGTTGTTAGGTAACACCTCACACCCCATATACATATAAAAGATTACATTCAAACGATAAACGTGATGTAGGCTATATCCCTTCTTGAATAAATATTAAATAAATATAAAAAAAATTCAAACCAATAGTTTCTGAGATTATCTCGCTCAAACAAACAAACTAATCTTAATTAAACCCCACTTTCAATAGGTACGATGCATGATCGAAGAATACTACGACAACGGTGGCAAGAGCGGGCGCGGCGTCAACGGCAGCATGAACGGCGACGCAAGGAAGAACGGCATCTCATTGTCAGAGTTTGAGGAACTCTGCGCCAACCTTAAAGCACAACAGGTAAATTTATATTACTGTTCATTAGTAATTCTCTTTTCTCTTTCGTTTTTCTTAGGTACTTTCTATGGCATTGTCCGATTTTTTCCTACGTTTCCCACAACTTTCCCAAATTTCGTACCATTTCGTTTGCAATGGAAGTTAACACCGATTTTTATCTTATTACTATAAAACATTAAAGCAAAAACCAAAATCTTTTATTCAATAATGATAAGTTTTTAATTAAACCGCTTTGACATAAACTACCCTTAAGCAATATTTTAAACTGAGTATAGTATAATTATGTAATTTCGATAAAATTGGTAAAAAAATTAACAGATGCCAGTTTACCGTAGACGAGTCGGACACAAGACAAGGCTTGCGTTAAATGTCTGACCATATTTAGGTTATGTTAATATCGATCTTAGCTGATATCGACGCGTGTAATTGTAGTGTTACAGTGACCGCACAGTAACGTTGCATTATATCTGTCGGTGCCAAGTCAGTATCGTTTTAAAAAACCGTCTGACATTGTCAATGCACTTAGCGCTTTGTTCGTGGTAAAAAAATGACAAAATTGTTTTGTGTGTTTAAAAAAAATTGTGTTTATTTAAAGTATAATATTTGTTGACGTGATTACGTCATATAAATCGATGTACGCCGGCAGTACGCACGGAAAAGGATGATGCATTGTCACGTTCCACCTGAGTCGAGAGTACAAGCGAGAGCGTAGAACAAGAGATAAAGAGGCACGATCGGCGTAAGGGTTCGGCTTGTGACTCTCTCATACATCACACATATATGTATATAGGTTGTAAATGAATTATTAATATAGCACATTGTTACTTGTATAATTCAAGTAAAACATAATTGAATTAACGAGTGCAAATCAATGTTAATTTATTAAAAAAAATATGTAATGCTTACTTCTTTGTATTTTACTAAATAATGATATACTAAATAATTCAATTCAGTTTATAAAAGTATGCAATTTTCCATCAATAATTTCTCGTGACGTTATCACGTAAAACTATTGTCCGTAAACTGACTTTACAGACAAACAGTTTTTGCAGTTGTTAAATGTTTCACTGAAGTGACTTCGTGACTTAAATTATCACGTTAAAAAAAACTTATAAAAAAATCAGATTCGTGCTGTATCTCGCACACGGCAAGGTAAGTAGGGCGAACCTAATCTTAAGACACTCTGTTCTACACTTTCCGATGAATTTTTCGAGGCATTAAGTGTTGAGTGGCGGGTTTTTGTTTTGCCTACAAAATTTTAATTCATAAATTTCAATCTACGATATCTGATAGTGATTACAGCTTTCATTCAGAATACCATATCGAATTTATCCAGTGAACTAATGTAATCTTCTTAGCTCAGTAGGCTGTACTAACAATACGAAGCAAAGCCAATAGACGTTCAGCGACAAAGGTTGCGAGGGTTAAATGCATGTTACAGTTCACTGAACGCTACTTACATGCGTGTGCAATTTATATTGCATTTTAACGGCGTTTAATTACGCTCATGAAGTGGTAAGTCAGGTGACCCGTACGCTCGTTTGCAAGTCAAACGTTGCTATAGTAGAGTAGGCTGAGGGAACCTAGTAATAAGACTCTCCGTTCCCCACCTTCCGCTGAATTATCAAGGCATTGCGCTTTGAGTGACGGAACTCTACGTTACTAGAACGAAGATATAATAATTCATTCCTCCGAGTGGGGATCGAACTTACTGCAGTCTCGTTACAGTTACACGCTTGTGCCTCTGCGCCACGACGGCCTCATTTAGAAAGAATGAATTAAAAATGTAAATATAAATTAATATTCTAGCCGTAGCTATAAGAAAACTGTTATGGAGCCCTAACTAAATAACATAAAGGTAATAATATACATATATAAAACACCGTCGTTTAAACTGTTACGAGCAGGTGTTCTCTATGGGTTCGAATACAGCGGTAAGAATAATAGAACATTAAATATATATTTTTATGTTCATCAAATAAACATGATTCCCGTGTCTCTATTGCAGTAGCATTTAAACCTTCTAAACTATAGCCTCTTTTTCTTACAGAAGTCGGTTAAAAACCGAATATAATATAATAAACCCTTTATAATACAAAAAGTAAATGTATTTATTTACTTTTTGTATTATATAGGGTAATTATTATACAAAAAATATATAATTAAATGTAGGTAAATAGGTACTTTATTAATTTCTTATTTATATTTTTAAATAAGACAAATGACTACATTTATTAGTTCGGTAATGTCATTGACATGTCCATTGATTGATTAAAAAAACAATGCACAACTCGTTATTGTCTGGACATCAAAGACAAGATACTCACGAGACAGCTGACTTATGTTAACATTAGTATATTGTAAAAGTGTAATAAAATTGTTGTAAAAGTGAAATAAAATTGAACTTATATCTATTTATTAGAAACTTATGTGTAGATATATCGAATAAAAAAACTAATATTAACTCTACACAACGCCATGGACGTTTTAGGCGTTTATTTTTTTCTTAACTAAAATTATCTAAAAAAGAATCCGGAACCCAACGCCGCGCTTTATGACTCGACATACTAGCGAAGAATTTAAAATATTAAATTTTCTATGTCCTCTAGAGGGAATCGAACTCACAACCTGTCGCGTTTTTAATCATACGCTTGAGACTATAATTATCTAGTAAATTTACCCTCTACACAGTTTACAATTCAATTTAACTCTTTTTGTTATAAAAACCATTTGTTTTTTCAGGTGTCAAGCACATTCAAACAGGCCGTCAGTAAAAAGGAGAACCTTGAGCATTTGGGCGGCATGAGCGAGGCTTCAAGTGACGGTACTTTCACTTTGTAAACAAGTTTTTTTTGTAAATAAGAGTTTATTTTTATATCTAAAACAAAGTAAAAGGTATTATGGGATTGATTTTAAATAACACTATTGAAGTATTATATATTTTTTGCACTGTAAAAGTAAATGTTTGGTTTATTTTTTATTGACATCATATTTTTATTTTCTTTAGCTATTAAGTAACTTTTCCTATCAATTTACATGAACATCATCAAAATCTGTGTTATATACCTTCCGTGTACAGACACCGACCCGTTTCGTTATGATTATTAGAAAATAATAGATAGAATCCCGTAGGATTTTTAATCTACTATCAATTATACAGTATTTTAATAACAGACTTCTCTTTCACCAATATATTTCATCTCAGTGAGACATCAATACTAACATTAATGTAATATGTGCATTTACAGCTGCATTAATAAACGATTTCAAATGATAGTTATTAAGCGAGTCGTGAATGGACCCCTTGTACTTGTTACTGTTGATACGTTTTGATCTGTATGTACTGATCGTAGGAGTTCTTATTTGATTTTGATTATTTTAACTTTTAATGAAATATTATATTTATACTCCATTTGAGCATATAGCTCCATATAAGCAGTGTCTCTGATTGAGAGTATCGGTTCGATTCCTTAAGCCTCTTTTCTCTTATGTCCTTTTTTCTACAAAATGACTCCTCTAGAAACTTTATATTTTCTCGTAATTTATTATTCTAGGTTATGATCTTTTGTATTTTTCTTAACCTTCACGCTGTATCTCACATACAGGTGGGAACACAGCGAGAATCTAGTGAACAGAATATATGTTTTACATGAAATACACATCCTGTCTATACTGTTATTAAATACATATTTTTGAATTAACGTCTAGGCACAACACATTCAGTGCGTCTGGAAGAACAAATGGCGTTCTCGGGGTGGATCAATAGTAATCTGGAGCACGATCCCGACCTCAAACACCTACTGCCCATCGACCCCGAGGGCAAACAGTTGTATGAGAAACTCAAGGATGGCTTGATCTTATGGTAAGTTTCATATACTACTTACGTACAGTACGATCGGCGAGTCGTGGCTGCCCTGAAGCCAGGCTTTCTGAAAGTAATTAAAAGTGAGAAAAAATTCTATGCTACAATCTGCACAGCCATCTATAGCAGCATCTACAGCTAGCTTTATGGCGGCCACGACTCGTCGACCGTACTGTAAAATTTTATATATAAAATACTATTTTATAGGCCTAAAATTTATTGAACTTTTCGGTAGAGTATATACTCAGTATATAATAATATAGAATTCACTCGCATTATACGCCTTGTTACTGATTAGTTTAATGGTATTATATTAAAAGAGGGCTTTACATAAGTCATGTGCAAAAAAGTTATAAGGAAGATTTATTTCTACGACTTCGCTTATTCTTATATATGCTTCATAAATAACTTAATGCTAACATGCTCTTTAACTTTAGTTAAATACTTAATATGCATTTAGTAAATGAAAACTCAAGACTTTCGAATAAGTTAATGTTCGATTTCTGCCACTTAATTTTTTTATGAATTTTCTTTCCTATTTAGAGATATAGTGGACATCTATGAATTTATTGAATCAACAGACTAGGGCAATCCTGACAGGACTCACCTGTTGTTTTTTGGTAGTTGAAACAAAGATCAATATGTAAGAATCTATTATGGCTATCCAGTAAGAAGCTGTCAAAGAAAGTTTTGTTAAATGTGTAAAAGTATTGCTTTTTATAATAGCACATAGCAATAGTTACTACGTAGAGATGCAACACTAGTGTGACTATTTAGTGACTATTTTCTTTTAATATTTGTGACTTATTATAATAGTATTTTTAATAAAGCTAAGTAAACTGGATATAGCAGGGTAGGTTCGCACACGCAGATTTGTAAAATTGCAAGTGGCGAAATTTCTTGAGCGGGAATCGAACCTACAATACAAGACCTTAATATTAATAAACCATTTTATTCTTTTTTCAGTAAAGTAATAAACCATTCGTGTCCCGACACAATCGACGAGCGCGCCATCAACAAGAAGAACCTAACGCTATACACTAAACACGAAAATCTGACACTCGCCCTCGTCTCGTCGCAGTCCATCGGGTGTAACATCGTCAATATCGATGCACATGATTTGGCTAAAGGTACTTTCAATGGTCTTTTATATGTTTGTAATATTTTATAGAAGCACTTTGTCGTTCGTTTGTCAATACCATTATCTCGAGATTGCGTAGAGGTATCAAACTGAAATCAATATCTTTTGTTAGAGGATTTTGGTTGTTTTTTTAAAAGGCCTTTAAATTAATCATTTAGCCAGTCGTGGCGCAGGGACATAAAGAGTGACTGTAAAATCGACTGGTTGTGGGTTCGATCCCCACTCGAGGAAATTAAATATTTATTTACATTTATATTTTCATTTCTTCGCTCTGGTATCGAGGCAAAGCGCTGCGTTGAGTTCCGCCATTCAACTCGCAATGCCTCCAGAATTCGGCGGAAAAGTGGGGAGCGGAGTGTCTTACCACTAGGTTCCCTCTGAGTGACATAACTCGACGTTGCGCTTTGTCGCGTTACCAAAACGAGGAAAGGAAATATAAAATAATTCATTTCCCTAAGTGTGAATCAAACCGAGACGGCCTTATATTTGTGTAGTATAAAATAATATTTTTTTAATAGAATGTAAAACTAAACAATTTTAATATACATTTAAAATAACACTATTAAAAATATTTATAAGTATAAATATTTTATATAATGATGTGATTTTTTTTACTATATGTAACATTATTTTTCAGGTAAACCCCACTTGGTGTTGGGTCTCCTCTGGCAGATCATCCGCATTGGTCTCTTCAACCAGATCACACTGGAACACTGTCCTGGACTCACTGAACTGCTTAATGACCAGGTAAAGTGTATCATATTTATTTACATAAATATTTAATGTTTATAGCGTATATTATAAAAAAAATTAAAGCAATTTCAAAAAGCAAATTATATTTTATTTAAATAATAAAATAATATTGTTTAAAAAACGTACATAATAAAATAAAATATTTTCAACAATTTTTATCT
>OU860797.2:10000000-10065000 GCA_917862395.2 Heliconius sara | reverse complement strand
GATAGTAAATTAATTGTAATTGATTATGTTATGTTGGTGTTTTAGTATCGTGTACATTACTATACTTGAAAAAACATGGTTATTTTGAAATAACAGACATTTTAATTTTATTTATAGATGTATAGATTACACATAAAAACTATTACAAACTTATAATTGTAGTTTACTTCATACAAAATTAGTGCATAAACCTAAACGCACGCTTAAGTTTATAAACATTTATGAGTTGTACTTCCCGCTGACCTACGAATATCATTCTGAAATTGGTACGTCATTCTCAGGCCTATTTGTCTCGTTGTTGACCACGTGTTTTTAATTATTATTTTTTATTCATACATAGGTTTTTTACTCGATTGTGCAATTGATACGTTTTGTGTGAAATAAAAAAACAGTCGTAACACCACAGTTTGTTCTTATAAGATTTTTGTCTTAGAAAGACACTATAACATTTATGTAACTATTTTGTATTTCATACATATAACCGATCATATATATTGCATATATATGATCGGTTTCAGAGATTCAAATATGACCTAAAAGTACTAAAAGTACTAAGTAAAGTTGTCTTTTTTTCCGTGAGGAAATCCCTTTACGGATACCAGCTTCCCCAAGCTGACCGCTCTCTGGCTCGTTAGGGCGGAAGGCGGCGATCGTGGGCCGCCCTCCAGCGACCCGGTCTCTTGCGACGGATGGCGAGTTCAGCCGAAGCCTCCCTCGCTCGCTCCGCCGCCTTCTTCTCGAGCACCACTGCCTCACAGAAAGAGGAGACCGCATCCCACGTCGTCCCACTGCCGGCCATGGCCTTGACCACGGGCGCCAGGGAAAGATCGTCCCCTATGACGTCGCGCAGAGTGCGACGTTGAGACGCCCAGACTGAACCCACCTCCAACGTGTGCTGGGCCGTCTCATCGAGGCAGTCGTCGCAGTGGTGGTAGCGAGCGTCGGGCTCCCTCCCAGCGATCCGACACAGGTAACCCCCGAAGCAGCCATGCCCCGTGAGCACCTCTGTCGTGGCCCCCGCCGACATTGTCTAGACTAACATAAAATTAATATCAACTAAATTATTAGACTCTGTCCTAGACACTGTCTCAAAGCTGTCGTCTATACAATATGATTGATAGAAGTTAGTTTGTCACCCACAAAATATATTTTCAAGGACTTGTCTTTTGTGAAAAACTGATCTAAATTTTACTTTTCAACTAGCGATAGAGAATTAAATAATATGTTACTGCTTTTTTCTTTGTAACTGCTTTTTTTTGTTACCGACTTGCGTTTAGAAGTTTTTAAAACAGGACATTCAAATTAATAAAATTACCTTATATTACTTGTATCTACAAGTTATAGCTCAACTTCGTTTGCGTGGATCACAACCGCAAGACAAAGAGAACCTGGGAACTTGGTGTTAAGCCAATCCTATTAAAAACTCCCATCTTTTTTTGAGTATGTCATACTACAGTCTACTATATCTTAGATATTTGTATTTGTGTATATATTCTAGGCAATTAGTATCGAGTGTCGAATCCAATTTCGCTTTCCTATATTAAAAAAAATCCCATGAAAATCACCTTGTAAACTTATATCATAGGTATCTAAAAATTTTATTTACAAGTTACTTTTAAAATTGTTTTCCACCTATACATCCTATTTAGAGGATTTGAATACAAAATTATCTTGGGAATTATTGTGGTTAAAATATTATAGCGTCTTATGAAAATCTAAGTAATAGGTATCCCACTTAATATACATGTAAAAATGGCTGAGGATGGTATGGAAAGCAGAGATTGTAATTGTATCGAAATTGCGTCTACTATACAAGTCTATGTACTATCAGCTCATTTGAATGAAAACGATGTCTAGACGACTGCTCTATACAAGTAAATTAATAAATCTCTATTAAGGTCGCTGCAAATAATTGAAAAAAAAATCTTTTAAGTGTAACAAAAGTAATAACGATGTCACTCAGCGTTTCGTACACAAATAAAAAATATATTTTGTTTCGTTGATATTATTAAAAAACACAATAAATATACAGCGTTTAATATAAAATCAAAAGGCAACTGTATATATTTGGTTTTAATAAAAATTGCTTTGCAGTAGAAAAGTTAAAATGTTTTTGCCTGGGGCTGTGTTATCGTTATGAGTTTCGTGTTAAATATCAAAGGATAATTCTTTGGTATCTAGTGTAAAAAGAAAATTAAGTGAACCGCTACCTATTTACCCAAAAAAATAAGTTGCCCGCAAATTTTGTTGTGTAATGTGCCCTAGCCATATTATTTTCGTTTACCACCTGCTGTCATCAGAAATAAGGCTCATATGTCCAATGCTTTCACCATGAGAAACTACTACTTATTAATTTCATAATATGGTCCATGGTTCAGTTTGTAACTGATTCCTGGAACCAATTTTATTTATATATTTATTGAATAATGAGGTGTCGAATAGTTAGAATCATTTAACGTTGTGATCGTGAGTAACTCAACATCTCCAGGGGTTCAGAGGTAACAGTGTAAAGAAAGTTAAATTTGTACACTAGAATTTTATATTAAAATCAGATGGTATCTTTTCAATAATATAATTGTCATCAAAAGTTTATTTAAGTAACTGGAAACTCGACAACTTTTGCTCAAAGCTCTTCTAAATAAAAATCAAGAGCAACCACTATAATAAAAAGAAGAAAGAGTAAGGACCCCTACACCTTGAATTGCTACCAGGCGGCTGCTGCAACCGACTATATTGAACTCTCCGGGACGTGTGTGTGTAATATTTCTGAAGGTACTTGTCCCTGACTGCTAAGGAAGGGTTAAGTTTTTCACGCGTATCGTGTATGTATGTATGTAATATTCTTTATTATCTAATATATCCAGAACCGCTGAAAGGATTTACGTAATTGAGATATCGTTAGATTCGTATTAGCAGCTCAAGTGTTCTTAGATAGGTGACGTTATAAAAAACAATCATGCCGACTGTGGGACGCCATTGGACTTAGTGAAAAAAAAAAACGTTTCGAATACCACAATATCAAAGGTATCAAATTCAAGAGCTCAATACGAGGACCTCAAAAACATTTATCGTGATTATCATTACTATAATGAATCCTGACAAAAAAGTGAAGAATAAAAAAATATTTATAAACAATAAAACCTCCCGACTACATAAAACAAAAGAGAAAATAAACAATCCCCATTAGTTTATTAGGAATAACAGTCGGGACCTATAAACAATATACCCCGCATAATTTAAAGAGGTCCCGACTATATTATATACTATTATTTATTCGTATTTTTTTACTACATCATAATTAACATATATACTGTTACAAGTTTTTTCCAAAACACGTTTTGATTGAGTTTATAACAGATAGATAAACTGTCCCAGATGTATTTGGAGATGAAATTTGAAATACAAGGTAATTGATTTGTTTGTCGTTAGAAATGACAATGAAATCATATATAATCATTATTGTTGCTTATTTAAGACGGCAGCCCCAAGAAAATGGCTGGTTTAATATGTATTTATAGATAACCTACTTGATTTCAAATTACATGGCAAATAAAAAACGGCTTAAGAAAAATATTTTTTTACTATTTTTCATAAGCCGTTTGGATGTCAACAAAGTTCAAAGGAATAGATTTGTCTGATGAAATTATTTATATGGAATATTGTATATAAATATTAGGTCAAATATAGGAAATGATCTGTTCAGTGGATATGCATTAAAATGTTTCTGTTCACTGGATTTGATAGACCCTAGATATGAGAAGAAAATCTTTAACATAACATAACATAAAAACTCTTTATTACACACCAGAAAATTACATAAATTAACAAATAAATTCATATAAAAAAATGTGAAAAGGCGGCTTTATCACTAAGAGTGATCTCTTCCAGGCAACCTAATCAAAAGAATCAATTTAAAAGAGCGGGCATGGCGCGGTGCAAAGATAAAAGAAAATCATTTATAGTGTCATTATATTAACATAAATTATAATAAACATTTATAAACCTACACAAATACTATCTCATAAACTACATAGAATACACATACATAATAGAAAAATTTAATATGTATTATAAATACAAATAATTTTGTAATAATAGTAGAAATGGGAAAACTTAAACGTCATAGTAAACTTCAAATTACATCCTGTTCACACGAGGCCGTCGTGGCGCAAAACACTAGGGGCGTATCTGTGACTGTAACGCGACGGTTGTGGGTTTGATCTCTACTTTGGGGATTGTGTTATTAGCTATGAATATTTTCATTTCTTCTCTTCATTTCAATTCTGGAGGCATTGCGTATTGAGTGGCGGAACTCAATGCCGCGCTTTGCTTCTACACCAGAAAGAAAACAAAAATTTAATTTTGTCGGGATCGAACCCACAACCAGTCGCGCTTACAGCCACACTTGTGCCCCTGTGTGTGCCACTATTGGCTTCTATTTCTTTACTCTGGCACGGCAAGGCCAAAAGCTCGCCGTAGAGTTCCGCCACTTAACACGCAATGCCACGAAAAATTCGGCGGTATGGGGAAAACGGAATGTCTTAATACTAAGTTCCCTCTGGCTTCGATGTGCGGGATTCAACGTGAAACTGAGAATCCTGTTTACAAAAGTGTGATTGTATTTATTTAAAAAAATTGGCACTCTTCTAACAATTCTATTATAACATGACTGATGCTTAAGTTTTATTTTATTTCCACTATTATTCTTATGCTAGTTTTTTTTACAATTATTAAATACATTCATATTTTATTAAAACTAGTTTTTCATTTGTAAATCTATACATCTATATAACATACATATAAGTAAAATTGAAGTGTCTGTCTTCGATTTCAAAATTAGCGTGATTTTTTAAGTGTGTATACTTATTTACTCGATGCCTAAATATAAACAAACAAGTTTAAAGTTTTTTGTCTGTCTTTATTTTTTCCGGGTTAATCTAAGGAACAGCTAAACCGATTTTATGACACTTTCACTGAAAGATTGAGGACAATTAGAACTGGAATCTGGAGCATATAGATTATTTATTAAATGAGGAAACCATTGGATTCGATGATAACATTGCATGTTGAGTGGCGGTACTCAACTAGGTACCATAGCGAAGAATTGAAAATACTAATAAATAATCATTCGGTTCTCCAATTGGGAATGAAACCCACAACTGTCGCGTTACAGTCACAGTGCCACTACGCTACGGCAGCCTCTAGCTCCTCAATAAATTAATTACTTACTTTCACTCACATTACATACAATATAATATATTTAAGTTAATGTTTTACATTTAGTTAAGTAATAACTTCCTTTTAATTAAATTCTAGGAAGGTTTTATTTTAGCGAAACGCCACGAATTGTCGCACCAGGTGCGGATAAAACTAAGTTACCTTAAGTTATTGTATACAGTGGCTTGTAACTACTGCGTTTACACTAGCAAGTGGAACTTTTCAAGCGGATTAAAATGTAAACAATAAGGTGGTTTTTATAAATACATTACCAAGATAGAATATAATCTGTAATAATGTAATTGGGATAAAACGTATTGTTAATTTCATAGGATCTTCGATAACGTAGTTTAACACAATTAATATTTTTGCCACGACTACAAAAAATAAAAAAGAAGAAATGAGAAATAACAAAACATGTTACTATATAAAAACTTTATAGCTTAACACTAAATTAAAGTAAATTGCAAACATTTTTGCGTTGTTGAAAGCAGTTCATCGAAAAAGATCGAAAGTGGTATTTTTATGTCGATTTATATTAATTTAGCGAGCTCAAAGGCTTTGGAACGGCGAAAAGGTTATTTATAATTTTAATAGATTAAGTTAGAGGTCAAATGGTTGTTTTTAATTTATGAACCTACTAGCAGAGCCACGTTTATCTATATGAATATTTATTTAAAATATTTTCAATTTTTAATAGGATTAGTAAGAAAAAATAAATGTGAATAATTAAAATAAACCAAATTAAATGTCATTGACGTGAACAAACAAAATAAGTAAAAGTAATTAAGGGAAATTTTTAATGTTACAAAACTAAAGTAAAATTGTAATATAAATTTAAGCAAATATTTCATCTTCTCGGGTCAGGGGATCGAACCCACAACCAATTGGTTTTACAGTCACACTTCGTGCCGCTGCGCCACGACTGGCCTCAATGATGAAAATGATTAATGTTGGAATAAATATTAATTACTAAGAAAAAAAATAAACAAAACCAGCGGTATTAGTATCAAAATAAAAGTAAAATCTAACTAAAAACTCAAGCAAAATAAACGAAGGGACCCAAACAAATATATATGTCGAAGGAAGCGATTGGAACGGAAATTATAATATCATAGATGAGTATTGATTGTTTAATATTATTATTTGTAGCAACTGTTTACAATATTCTGCTTGCATTAACCCACAATGGAGCCCACAGGGCTAGTAAGAGTCGTTTGCGATAACCAATCTCCTACATATATATTAATAACATACAGCAAATAACCATATAAATATTAAATCCTTACATATAAAATTGGCCTTTGATATGGGAAGAACATAAAGTCGAATATTTTTAAATATAATAACTATATTTATTTAATTAAAGCACTTTTGCAAAATTATTCGAACGGAAATCAATACAATCTTTGAAGGCAGATTGGACTGCCCCTAAAAGTAAATTTTTTCCCTTGCAAGAAATTCAAATTTTGAAAAAAAATAGCATTTTTTAGAGTAAGGACCGGAGAGGACGGTGGATGTCTTAGACATTCCAATTGAAGATTTTCTAATTTAATACGTTTTCAGGCGTTTGTTGTGCAGTGTGACGTCAGTTAGCTTTTCCAACATGGCTTGCAATTGCTGACAATTGATGTTTTTCATAATCGTCTGGCCAGATTATATCAAGGAATGTGTCAATTTCCGCTTGGAACAGGATTTGGGTGGCTACCCAGAGTCCAGCCATTCCGATGTGCAATAATGAAAATATGAAAAAATGTATGAAAATTGACACAACTATAAAAGTCGTCTACCCGTTTGGGTCGGTCATTTCATAACCAAGCCGCCCGTGTGGCTCGTAGGCTAGGTTATTTAGAATCAGTGATGTCTTCCAAAGTATTTACTATATTGATGCACAGGAAAATACAATTTCAATATAAATTAAATCTTTTTTTTACCAACTTTTAGTTAAGTATCCATTTTAATTATAAATATTAATAAATTATGAATGTTAATAATATTCTGTGATTATAATATTATTTGCCTAACTTCTGTGTGAAAATTACACCGTAGGGTCTTAGTATTTTATTTTTATTAAATATTGTTATGTAATTCTTACGTACAGAGGCTCGGTGAACAACGCCTAAATTGTGTCTATTACTAAATTTCAGCAGCTATAGAAAAATATTACACAAATATAGGCTAATCTAACGGCGGCAGTTGAATTTTTTATCTTACTACAATATCAATACCTGCTACTATAGCTTTATCGGTCATGTCTATGACATTTAATAAATCGTTCTCGATTGCGTTTGCACAATTTAACGAAGCGTGTGGACGGCGATCACTCGATCAGCAATACTTCACTGAGCTGTGGGAGTGAGCACGTCTATCATTACAATATGTCGGAAGACGGAAGAGGTGGACTTCGCGTATAACTGCAAGAATTTGTGGAGTGATATAAGACATACGAACTAAAACAGATTATGATTCGATTCTCGAGATTAGAAAGATGAGAAAATTTGTGGGCAGTCGTGGCGCAGGGGCACAAAATATGACTGTGAACATGACAGGTTGTAGGCTCTATTCCCACTTGAGGAAAATATTTAATTTAAAAGCAGCATATTCAAATATGAGCCTTCAGTCAAATAATTTTGCCAAATTTTTGCAACAGATTTCTACTGATTGAATAAATAAAGGCTAGTTGTAGTGCAAGATTACAAGCGTGCAACTATATGCGCGTCAGATTGTAACTTCGATTCTCACTCGAAGTAACAAAAAAAACTGTATGGGAAAATAGTTAAACTAGGCCTAGCATCGCTGTGGAGAACTAACGATTGAAGTCGATATAAGAGTCGAGTAGAGGCTTAAAATAAAATCTTAACGATTTCATTAAATCAATATATACACAGTATATGTGCAATAAAATACTAAAAAAAAATATTGCGATTTCAACCTATGTAGATAAATCGTTATATGTGTACAAGGCACAAGGTGACTTTATATTACATAATATTTCCTACACATGACACAAAAAAAAAAAAAATAGTTGGTGAAATAACACGCAATATTTTTTTAAGTATTTTATTCCATTGTATAGATATTTATTTGTATTACCAATATCTCGACAATGGTAAAATTTAAGGTCATGCTTTAGTTGGTAAAAATTGTTGGCAATAACATCCTCTATCAGATTGAACTCATATATCTTTCACCAATCACTCTGCATAATATAAAAATATATTTTTTAAGTATGAACACTGAAAAACTTTGCTATATTTATATATTTTTTGGTATAATGCTTTTTACTCTTAATAGGTGGAAAGAACCTAATGTCAAGACACTCTGTTTCACGCTTCGTACCATGTTTCGGTGTTGTATGTACGGAACGCGGAACTCAAAATCATGCTCTGTTTTATTGGAAATGAGGAGAAATGAAAACTGAAATGCGAATGGAACCCACAACCATCACCTTCACATATCTCATACTCAATTTGTAATTCTATTTATAAAAGATCAAATTTATTTGATTGACGTAAATTAATATGGATGATTATTCAATATCTTCTATATATATACAAATAATATATAATATAGGCCAGTCGTTGCGCAGCGGCACGAAGTGTGACTGTAAAATCGACTGCTTGTAAGTTCGATCCCCACTTCAAGGAGATGAAATATTTACTTAAATTTATATTTCCATTTCTTCGCTCTGGTGTCGAGGCTAAGCGCGGCGTTGAGTTCTGCCACTTACTACGCAATGCCTCCAGAGTTCGGCAGAAAGTTTAGAACGAAGTAACTTAGCACTAGGTTCCCTCTGCCTACCCTACTGTGTGCGGTATAAAGCGTGAAGCTGTTTTTTTTTATATATAAATACGTGAAGCAAACATTTTGGACGCCTTTTTACGAAACGTGGCGCGGAGAGAGGAGTACGAAATTTGGCACACTTACAGTTTATATGTAGGAGAAGTGCAGAACGCAATTTTTTTTTAATATTAATGCTTATAAAGTAGATTAAATTCATAAATAAAACATTAGAAACACTATTATGTCATTTGATAATATAAATTTACATTGTATTAAGTGACATATACGTTGCTATGGCAACGCGCATTGTTTACGCATCGTTTAATAAAAATAAAATTGCGTAAGCAGTTATCGTTTAATGTCGTGAAAGTCAAAGGTAGTTAAAACGAAGATTTCAAAGACGAGTTGGAAAGCATTGATTGATACTTTGTTTGAAGGTAGGTGAATATTCGTTTAAGAAACTTAACCAATCAATATTCGTATCGGTTTGGAGACTAGCTAACTTTAGTTAACAGTATTGCTAATTAATTGGGAAAATTTGTCTATTTATAAGACGACCGTCTTCTACCTGTGATTCATTCTGAATTTAAATTCTGAATTTAAACTATAATTCTTTAAATAAATTCCTTAGAGGCCAGTCATGGCGCAGGGGCACAAACGTGCAACATTAAATACGGCAGGTTGAGGGTTCGATTTCCATTCAACAAAATAAAATATTGAATATTATCATTTCCTCATTTTTGTAACGAGGCAAAGAGCAGCGTTGAGTTACATCACTCAACACGCGATACCACTAGAATTCGGCGGAAAGTGGGGAGCGGAAGTGTACTAGTAAGTATGTACTATGTGCTAAGCAAGGTAGACAAGGCAAGTCCGATTCCGGTTTCGTCGTGATGGTGTCGTAAGAGACGACTAAAGTATGTGTGAGTGAGTCACGTTACCAGCGATGACAATACTTATACATTGTATGTCGAATTAGATAACAACGGGATTCCAATGTGTACTTACAGATCTTAGAATGAGAGAAACAGTATCCCAGGAGAATACCAGCATGTCCGGTTCTGGAAAATCCCTACCTAAGTCTGTAAACTCAGGCCACTCGTACAATTCTGGAGAGAGGTGCAGTATCGCGCTAAGGACGAGGAAAACGCTCTACTGCAGCCTCTACCACGCTTAATGTGGAATTTTGTAACGTTAGGGTCTACATTGTACCCTGTTAACATTTTTAAAGTATTATTCCACACTTAGGAAGGAAGAATACTTTATAAAACGTATACAAATTTAAACGTAGCAGGTTTAGAACTCCGCTCACACCCTTTTAATTAGAAACCGTATAAACACCCTGGCTACTAATACGCAAATTCTCATTAAGCTACGTCAAAATTCTTATACGCTTGTTGCTACTTATTTATGTTGACAATATCTCTTTATATCATTTCATTAAATGTATTTAGCTAAAACTTAATTTGATATGCCGAAATATTGTAGTAGTAAGCTTGAAATGCAACATAGTTAAATCTACTTTAATTTTCACATCTAAGCCTGTGTCTTAATATGATTTATAGCAGACTCAATACGAATAAATACCTAAATCTATAATTTCTATATGTTGATATGCCATTCAAATTCTAATATTGATATATTTAAATATACTGTTAAAATAAATCAAAATTCTAATACTAAATGTCCTTCTGATTTTGCATATTTAGTGCATATTTTGACATAGTGCACATAATCCGATGTCTACTTATTACATTTATTCAAATGAGCGAAATATTTAAGGCACTCGAAATTAGATCTTGTGACCTCTGTTGTGGTTATTTAGGTTAAGTATTTTTTATTCCTTCAAGCTTTGCTGCATGCATTTGCTGTGAGAAACTTAATAACAAGTTATTCCGTTTTTAATTTTGCAGCGACGCTATACTTAATTTTTTTTATTATGCCACAACATCAGTAAATGTTAGCAGCTTTAATAAAAGTTTCAATTTGCTTAAAAGAAAGGTCCGGATAGATAGATAAACCTCGGCATGATTTTAATAAAAATTCAACCAAAACAGTAGCATTTATATATTTTCTACTAACGAATTGTTTTATCCTTTTAGTGTTATTGCTGGTGTTTTCTACCAAGTTTAACTATTTCCGAGGCGAATACGCCCCGCATTACGCAAATGTGCGTCGTGAGCGGGATTTTGTTCTGTATCTTCACCCCTTATTGCTGTGTATTTTGTGAAAGTACACAATGAAATTGCAACGTGTAGTGCTCCTGATGAACCTGACATGATATAACGAAGACACACCCAACTCTTTGTTTAGATGTCATGTTTTTATTATGTTTGAGTGATACTGAAATAGTGATGATATATGAAGTTATGAAAATATTTTGATTGCAATACATTATAACGTATATAGTATATACATATATATAGTATCGTATATTATATATTTCCGTGTTTAGAATAAAAATAAAAATAATGTCAAATCTAAATGGAAGTTTATTTTTTGCACTTTAAGTTGTTAATTGTATGTAGCGTGATATTATTTGATTACTTAAAACATTGTAACCTATCGCCGCACTGTGTAATGTCATATCGGTCACACACATTATTAAATATCAGCATTTCTCAAAGGGAAAATCGAACTCACTTCCATTGCGTTTGCTTTGCACTTTGAACACAAAACAAAAACAGATTATTATTACTTACAGAATTACCATTACCCGCATCCTGGTTTATCCCGATTTTTCTTTAGACGACGGCTTTGCGTAATCAAAGCGCTCAGTTTCATCTCAACTCAAGCTTATCTTGTACTTAAGAATATTTTCCATTTAGGGTTCGTAAATTAACCAACACTTGCCCTTGACTACTTTTACTTAGAAATAATAATTAATATCACTAAATAACTTTAACATTTTTTGTTTACAGTAAACTCAGAATAAAATATTGTTATTTTTTTTTTGTTTTTTTTTATTAAGAAAAAAAACGGAATTCTTACAAAATTTTGTAGTTTGTCTGTCTATACGTCTGTTTAGGCATCTGTCAAGACCATTTTTGTCATGAATGCGTAGAGATGTAAAGGTGAAATCAATGTCAAATATCCTGGTCTATGTTACCTTGGATCCCAGAAAAATAATGCTTCTAATTCAACGCAATCAAAAGATAAGAGCGTTTTTGCATTTGCTGCAGTTTGTATAAAATTCTTCCTAGTAATGAGTACTTCCCGTGGGCCTCCAATTATGACACTTGGCAAAAAAGGCGACCTTAGAGGAGGCTTACAATAGAAATAATGAAAAAAAAACCGAAAAATGGAAACAACAAAAAAAAACCTTTACAAACTTTTATTTGTAGTTATTATCATACAAAATGAGTGCCTACTTAAGTTTGCCTATTTCAAAAATTTGTACTAGGTATCCAAGCCTGACACGCATTTAACTGGTTTTTTCGCTATTATTTCTTTTCAAAATAGAGTATGCAGAGAGTAAAAAAAATCATATCTATTCTGTCCAATACCACGATTTAATATTAGTTTGTGAAACAAAACGCGGCAGTGGCTATTTAGAGCTCATAAATTAAACCCTTAGCCAACGTGACTACGCATTTTTTTTTTCAATTATGTAATTGGTTTAGGGGAAAATAAAGTTAGCCGAGTCATGATGTCTCTGGTTAAAAGGTAACAAGTGTAGTTAATAAATACTAAAGATATACATATATATATGAGTCAATCCCCGCTAAGTGGACAGATAGCAAAATTAGTTGTTTTCAGACAATAAATTTAAAAATATATAGGTACTACCGCTCTATTTCTAAAATTCCATGTCATAAAATAAAAATCATTTTTTTATGAGGAAATAAAATAGTTTATTTGACTTAGACAATGTTAAAATTATTTTTTTTTAAACACTGTTAAAAAGTTCATTTAATGAGGAATCTATTCCAATACTTTATTTATTTGTCATTTATTAATACTGGATAATGAGATTTGATGGAGTGCATGACCACCAGTTACTCACGACTTCAAGCCCCCACAACTCCTAAGCTAAACACTGTATTATCAAAAAAAAATTGTGCCGTGTGATCCCGGCCTAGAATAGGATCATCCTAGTACTGGTGGTGTCACGTCACGAGTCACGTCGCCAGCAATGGCAACACGCATGGGAAGACTCAACTGGATCATTACCACCCCAGGCATTTAAAACTGGCGTGAAGTATTGGCTTTATGCCACTGCGTTTTGCATTCGCTAGTTTGCCGTGCCTTTTCCATAAAAAAACAAAATTGTGCAATAGTTGAGGACTCATATAGGTCTAACATATTAAAAAATAACCAAAATCAGAGACCGTACTGTCTGTATTTTGAAAATAACTATATTTTTTTCAAGTTACTAAGACACAAACAAACAATTTAAAAAAAATTGTCTGTTTATCCGGGTTAATATCCGGAACAACTGAATTAATTTTTATGGGACTTTAATTGACCGATAGAGGAGGTTGTGGAGCAACACATAGGTTACTTTTTATCGATGAATAGTCTACCTAGATATATATGAAAAACTTCATATTTCTCTATTAAATATGTCATGATGGATATGTCATAAAAATGTAATAAAATCCCAAAAGATTTAAAGTACCATGTATTACGAAAGTTACAAATAGATTAAAAAATATACTGAAAGGATAGTGATATTGGGAAACATGCATTATATATTTTATTTTAAGGATCTTGTGAAAAAAAAACCTGTCAAGAAGTCGTCATGGAAAATTTTCAACGTGGCAGTACGTTGAGATACATAGTAAATTATCATTATGGCCCCCTTATGTCGTCCTCAAGAAGAAAGCTTTACACCATACGTATATTACTATAGAAATGCTTAGTATTATGAAATACGACAAGCACATACAGTAGGTTGCTTTCAGAATATGAACAATAAAAATGTTTTTATTGAAGAAAATTTTTGATTCGATAAATGGTCATGATTTTTACCAGTCAATTAATACACAATGTCTTGAATAGAAGAAGTCGTAAATTTTAAAACGATTGTCTTGATACTAGGTTGTCTCGGCGTAGTCTGCTATTTACAAATAAAGGAAAAAATATAATGAAAAATACTTTAAATTTCAACTCAATATATCAGTATATATAGATGTAATATGATATTTATATTTAAAACATGTTGTATATACATAAGGCATTTCAAAAGCTTTTGAAACTCTGCAACATTGTATACGAGGGTAATAAGCTCAAATATTAATAATCTATCCTATAATTTTATTCTGGGTAACTTCGATATCACCATAGGGAGGCGAGAATATGATTAAGGCGATCGATATTGCGCCCAGAAGGAGGATAAATAAGAGGTATAAAATATTTGCACTCTTCAAATTTTTCATGGCACTTGAGATTTAACGTATTCAAATTGAACATATATGTGGAATATTATATGTAGCTCAGGAAATTATTTTCTTTTTCGTTTAATATACTTATGTACGATCATATTATAAACGTGCCAAACAAATGACAAATCTAATTTTGATTAAATCATTATAAACGCACAAGCACATCTCCATTAGAAAAGCCCGCATTTCTTAGAACATATTTATATTGTAAAAATTATATTCTATTCAAATGTTATACAAAGGTATCTCTGAATTTTACTTACATTATTATGCCCGAAGTTATCTTAATTACAATTTATAACTACAATAGTGGTCCACCTCAGTTGCATTCCAAAGCAAATACGATGTTTGCATACAAATATTAGCACTTTTCTAGAATTGTGTGAAAAGCTTTGGTATATATATATATGTTCTTTTTAGGGTTCCGTACTTTTTTTAAGGAAAAAAGGAACCTTTATAAGATCACTCTGTTGTCTGTCTGTTTGTCTGTCTGTCTGATAAGATCTTTTATCTCAGGAACGCTTGGAAATGTCGAGTTGAAATTCAGATTCCATAATTTCTTAATATACCGATTTCCTAATAGTCCGCACGCTCTGGGTTAGGTAAGTCAAAGTTCACCTGTGCGCGTAAATTTCAAAACGTTCCACAGCTTACATCTATGGGACACATTTTGACCATTTACTCAAAAACTACAATTACAATTATTACCAAACTACTTCGCTGTAATCACCGTGTCGTCCACACCATTCTTGCAAAATTTGAGAGGTTAGGTTTAACAATCTAGGAGTAGCATTAGGACGAAACACATATTTTCACCAGTAAGAGCTTCGCTTCGCTCAGCTCAATAAAATGACGCTTTTGTTGAAAAGGTCAGTTTTACTATTAAGTCTATTGATATTTTTTTATAGTATTAAAGTTATATTCTGTTACAAATTGTAAAAAAAGGGGAAAATCTTAATGCAATACGAGAAAACCACTACAATTAAGCCTGTAAGTCCTCAAACAATATTACCGGTAACAGACAGAAATTGAAAATCTTGTTCAGTTTTTTATCCAACTCAGTAAAGTTTTAGTCGTCAATTCATTCAACAAAGTGAATATAAAACTGCATAGAAATGGTTCATTGAATAATGCATACAGTGGAGACGAATGCGACCTATTTGAATATTTCGTATTTTCTACCTGACTTCCTTTTGCATTAGCTAATCTTACTTTCAGTGCTCTTTACGTACGACATAGGTGCTCATATATCATTATGTGTATCCTATTTATATTATAAATGCTGAAAAATGAAAGTTTGTGAGGATGGGTGTATGCATGATTGTAACTCTGTCATGAAAAAAATTACTAGACGGATTTGGATTAAGCTTTACAGTAATGTTGGTACATAATGATAAAAAAAATTATAAAATCAGAATAACGTTTAGGCTACAATTTGTAATGATTTTATGCAATTTTGGTCGTAATATAACGATAGTATACGTAATATAAGAGCTAAACATAGATGATGTACTGTAGGATTGTTTATCTTGAATAGTTATAAATAAAAGTTCCATTCCCCACTTTCTGAGTTTTTGGAGACATTTCGTGTTAAATTGCGGAACTCAACGCCGCATTTTACCTCGACACCAGAGCGGAGAAATGGAAATATAAATTTAAATAAATATTTCATTTCCTCGAGTGGGGATTGAACCCACAACATGACGTAAAAGTACATTCTTTTTGATATCCATTGTCGATACAAAATTTAAATTCATGTAAAAAAACCGCAGGCATTTAAAAATTTTAACTGCCTTATAGAAAACGTATCTTTTAATAAGCTATGACAGTGCAGTATATTGTAAATTTCATTCCAGGCCAACTTCCAGGATTATCAAACCCGCAATCTCACATATTTCGAAAGAGAATAATTTATTTTCCTTTTTTCGCTCTTATCTGGTATTTAGACAATGCCCGGCGCTAAGATCTCTCACTCTGTCTGATACTCTTGAACAAAGGAGAACGGAGTGCCCTAACACTAGGTTTCCTATACCTACCCTGCAGGAAAAAAGTGTGAGGCTGTTTTTTCACTAACCTATAGATGTTAAAAAAAATACAATTAAATCAGAAAATAATTGGATTTTATTTTTATTAATCCACTCTGACATGACAGCAAATTATTAATGGATAAATCTCTTACACAACATGTATTCAATTATTAATTATAGGTAGTACTTATATTATTATTCATATATTTTCAATCAAATACAAAATAATATGGAAGCAATTACTTAAAATTCATTTATTTATTATACTGGAATTATTGTGAATAGCATTTAAATTGAAACCGCAAATAAAATTTATTTGTTGTTTTCAAACAAAATGGTCATATTCTGTGATAGAATATTGTAAGCGTATATCTGTTTATATAGTTTTAAGCATTAAAAAAAATAGTTTAATCTTCAACAAAATATCTGTGAAAATGCATAACTTTTAAGATTTATAACTCAGATTGAAGCTAGTCGTGACTGTAAAACCGACTGGTTGTGGGTTCGATCCCCACTCGAGGAGACGAAATCCTTACTTAAATTTATATTTCCATTTCTTCGCTCTGGTGTCGAGGCTAAGCGCGGCGTTAAGTTCTGCCACTCAACACGCAATGCCTCCAGAATTCGGCAGAAAGTGGGGAACGGGTCACGGGGTTAACACTAGGTTCCCTCTGCGTACCTTGCTGTGTGCGGGATACAGCATGAAGCTGATTTTAATATAACTCATATTGTAAACACGGTGGTTGTGGGTTCAATTTCCATTCGCAGGGATGAATTATAGTATTTTTTTTGTGCTAATTGAATAAACTGTGACATTGTGTTCCGCTACTCAACATAATTTTTCGGAAGCGGAAAATGGAGAACGGAGTGTTTTGTCTCTAGGTTATCTCTATTTACTCTGCTATATGCAGGATATAACGGGAACCTGAAGAAGAATTTTGGAGCGTGGATCAAGTTTAAAAATATAACATTGGAATCGATTAACGACACCTTGTTGTATATTTAATTTGAATAAAACATAAAAATATTTTAATCTAAAATTCTATGTTAAGTAATTATCTTCTGTAAAACGCGCGTGAAAAGCGATATTGAAGAAACATCCCTTCCATTGTCACCCTTTGTAATTTACTGCTACCTTGCAATATCAATGGAGACAGACTATTGAAATTCCATTTGGCGTGATTAAAATTGTCTCGTGAATGTCGACGTTATTCGATGGGATCGTAATTCATATTAATTTCATGATACTTAGGGGCCTGTCGTGGCACAGGGGCACAAAGTGTGACTGTAAACGCGACTGGTTGTGGGTTCGATCACCACTCGAGGAAATATTTATTTAAATATATATTTTCATTACTTCGCTTTGGTGTCGATGCAAAAGTGCGGCGTTGAGCTCCGTTACTCAATATGCAATGCCTTCAGAATTCGGTGGAAAGTGGGGAACGGAGTGTCTTTAACACTAGGTTCCCTTTGCCTAACCTACTATGTGCCGAAAACAGCGTGAGGCTGAAAAAAAATATAAGCATGAGTTGTAAAATTATATATACGAGTACATGTACTTTATAGTAGTTGACATGCCATAGACTGCTGTGAGCTGAAAAGCTGTGAGTTTAGAATGCATACTTTTATAGCAATTTTCCGCCTTCGCTTTTATTATTATGAATTTGTATTTAATATAGTTTAATATTTAAAATCAAAACAGCTCTGAATATAAAAAGCGTGTCGTGAACTTACTACATTCTTAAACTTTTTATTTCATCGCTCTAATTCTCAAGCGGTTTCAATTTCTAATATACCACATATATTTTTTCCAAAATATTTAGGGCAATTTCTTTAACAAATTTTTATAAAAATGCTATTACCATGAAACAGAAACAAAAAAAGCTCCTAAGAAATATCATCTTGGGGAGTAAAGTTTCCGGGAGATGGAAACTTACGATATTTTACTGTTTTTACGAAGCTCCTATCTTAAGAGGTTGCCCTCGCTCCATTTATCAAAAGTTATCAGGGTTTTATATATAAGTAGTATACATGGATATTTTTATAGCTTTTTTAATTTTAAAATACCTACTTTTAACTATTGCTAAAACCATCATAACAAATATATTTTTTACTTTATCGGCTATATATGATTTTTTTGGTACATTTATAAAATTTGGCAAAGAATGAGAGCTTGCAGTACAAATAAAGCAAAAAATTCGGAAAATGGGAATTTATATTAGAAATAAAAAACTTATATAAGCTTATAACTGCAATTAAGTTCATACAACATGAGTGTATTCGTAAATTCAAGTTCGTTAACTTTTATAAGTTGTACTTGCCGTCGACCTACAACCCTGAAATTAGTACGGAACTATTAGTAAGCGTGTCTGGACTAGTTTTTGCTTTTACTATTTTACATTATAAAATCTTTGATATTCGTGATTATTAAAAATTTTACAGTAATCCGTGATCAAGGGTAGACTGAGGTGGCATTCGTCTGTCAGTTGACACAATTATTATGTTCAACTACCGCCAATGATTAGTTAATTGCCTTACGTACTGCTCTTGAATTCTTGCCGAATAAGTTGACCATGAAACAGAAACAAAAAAAGCTCCTAAGAAATATCATCTTTGGGAGTTATATAAATATGTTAGGATAATCTTGTCTTCAGGTGCAGTGGGTTCGAGACTTCAAAGTTTTTATGGGTGGGTCCCAGGGGTTAGAAAGTTTCCAAGCGTCTTCTGCTCCTTCATCCTAATACTGATGTTGTCTTTGTTTTTTCCGATTTATAATAATACATAGTAACAATCTAGTCTTTACGTCTGCACACTCTTTTGCCTTAAGAATTGGCTTATTTTCATATTAAGCTTGTATATGGCTTTTATGATAGCTCTTCTTAAGATGTTTGTTAAGTTGTTCTTAAGATGTTTTATACACGGTGATTTATTTATTTATTTTATTTTATATGTTGCGAATTTATTAATAAATGATGTTAAAAAATATATTCCACACTATTGTTATCATGACTTTTTTCTATAATTTGGTTCGATGAGCTCGGTTAGGGATTTTAGAAGGGCTGATAAAAACACGTGTATTCAAGAAACTTTTTATCTTTAACACTAAGTCTAAATTATGGTTACACCTAATATCACTAAAACAGATAAAAGAAGGATACTAGAGTAGCATCAAGGTTGACATTTAAAATCCACCACTCAACGAAAGTGGAGAACGAAGTGTCCTAAATATTAGATTCCCGATGCCTACCCTGCTACATACTACATATGTACAATAAAATGACCGCTGTCTGTACATGGAAGATATATAAAAAATATTGTCTATCTATATAATAGAACTCATATAATATTTTCTGAAATATTTATCTGTTTTCCAGTTTGCAGACAAACGTGTCTGCTTGATTTTGCATGGTGATTTCAAAAACCGCTTAACCGATTTAAAAGTTTTCATGTATGTTTTATTTAAATCGGTTAATAAATAAAAAAAATATATAAAATATTTTATTTAACATAACCGCTCCAAATTTTGTTTAAAATGTACGGATCTTATCTTTTAAATGATTATGTCATTAGAATATGAAAGTAGTCCAGATTAAGTAAGTGATTAGTAAACAAATCATTGTGTAGTTCATGAGGGCGACTAGCTATAGTAAAATAAAAATATTGGCACAATGTTATGTAGCTCATTGCTAAGCATTTATAAACTAAAATATAATATAAAATAGAAACAGAAAAAACGTAACTATTAAAACTCAATGAAACGTCAATCCGAGTTACGTTTGATTTACAACATCTATAAAATGGACTTCCGATAGGGTATTAATGGTACTCTGAGTGGACTGAAAGGCCGGAGAATTCCTTTATCGATCTCTTACCTCTAATACGACGCATTTATCATATTTTATACGTTGGATTTAAGTTGATGAAATAAGCTGTAGTCGCTGTAAGGAAACCGTGAATTGTCTTATTGTCTTGTGTAGTTTAGCTTATTATTTCAATTCAATCTGACTATACATGTATGTGGGTTAGATTCCCGCTTGAGGGATATAAATATATAATAGGTACTCCTTACCTGAGGGAGTCGGGGAGAGTTAAACCATTTTTTATATAGAATATCATAATTACTTCTTCATTAGGTTCATTTTTAAGTTGCGGTACTCTAGTAGGCACCTTTTCGCTTAATTTTATTTTAAATATAATAATGCGCAGGTATAATTTTATAACGTTTTAATAAAAACTGAGAAATTAATGAAGTCTGCCCTCCAGCAGGGACACAATCGGAAAATAAGGACTGTTACACTTATTATTTTTGAAGAATAATAAATAGGTGCTTATTTTATCTTTTCTCTATTACTTTTATCGGATTTTTTTTCTTATATTTATTGTCATTGTCTTTCCTTAAGAAATATCTCCTTAATATTATGTACATTTTGAATTATTTCCTTACTTGGCAGGCAGGCTTGGAAGGTTTGTGCTCAAAGTACACCATGCATATCATATCATTATATATATATATATATATATATATATATATATATATATATATATATATATATATATATATATATATATATATATATATATATATATGTATATATATATATACATATATAATAATATGATATGCAAGGTGTATTATACAGAAAAAGATAAAAAAATATGACAGGGACCTGAGAATGTCTCCCACATCCGTAATCTCACTTTTAAATAAATACGTCACACACGTCAATCTATATTAATCGCACAATATAATAATATTAACATACACTAGGTACCGCAATAAACACGATAGCAGTTATAAGAATACTAAAATTTTAAAAAGTCCTCCACAGCCACAAGAACATGTTTTACATTTCATTTGACAAATTATACTGTCTTAATGAAAAATTATGGCATACATGTTATTGACCTCTTGCATATGACCCATGAACCTATTGATGTTCCGTTCACGTCAAATTTAAATACATTTTCGAAAAATAATTTAATAATGGGTTTAACTCTCTCATCTGGGCAAGTCTCCCGGTTCTCCCCTACATTTATTTTCTTCCCGAGTTGGTTAGTTAAGACTGAGTTTTAGTTCTTTTATTTCACTCGTAATGTCACTAAATTATATTTAAAATGAATATTTCGAACAATTGTCCTCACTTGAGTAATATCAATGGAAGTTTGAAATATATTAAGAAACAAAAATAAATAAAAAAGAAGACGCAAAAGCATTTCCCCGAGTGGGAATTGAATTCACTACTGTCGCGTTTGGTAATTACGCATGCACGACAAGCGTAGTTTTTCCTCCGATCCCGAGCTACTTCACATCTCGGTGCACTTACCATTATACAAATTCAAAGCTAAATATTCAGCCAATTCAGTCAAACAGTTGTATAAAATAACTGTTATAGCAATTAGCAAATTTGTCGAACTACGAACTTCTTACTTAGTAAGTACTATAAATTGACATAACTTCTTTATTTCTGAATTGATTGTAATAAAACATATATATATATATATATATATATATATATATATATATATATATATATATATATATATATATATCCGCCAGCCAGCCAGCATTAAAATATATATAAAGGACTTGTTCTGACTGACTGAGGTAAGACGCACGCACAGCCGTAACCGCTGATGGTAGAAACGTGAAATTTGGACAGATGATTATTTTTATAATCTGGACTATCCACTAAGACGGGATTTTGAAAAATTTTAACCCTAAAGGGATGAAACAGGGCTTGAAGGTTTGTATGGATTTTTTTTTAAAACAGCTGAACCGATTTTTATAAAATTCGAAATTCAGACTCTTTAAAATATTTCATTGAACACATTTTTCGTGGCTTATTAGAATTCATCCCCTAAGGGTGCAAATAAGGGGAAGAAAGTTTATATGGAAAAATCTTTAAATCGCCACGGATTTTTATAAAAATTTAAATTCAGACTATTAAAAATATTTTATTGAACACGTGTTTCGGGGTTTTTTTAATTCACCCAAAGGGTGCAAAAGCAGGCAAAGCCGCTCGCGCCCACTAGTGTTAAGATAATTCTTTGATGACGCAACTGCCAAATAGACAGAAAGTTTAAAAATCATTATTTTGGGTTTTACTACACTACTATATTCGTAAAGTTAAAGCGGACGAATCCGCGCGGGGGCAGCTAGTGTAATATAAAGGCAAAGTTCCTAAGATGTTAAGATTTATTATATATTAAAAGTATAAAAAAACACCACGAACCTTTTACTCCGGCCTACATTATTCTAAATAAATGGTGGAATGTATAAATAAAATAACCCTAGGGAGTCTCGACACTCTTCAGTATAATGGTCAGGCTAGCTTTAATTCACTTCTTATGTTAGCTTCACTCACTTCTTATGTAATCCTAGGTCCTTTTACATTGACTAGATTATTCTCAAGATTTTCAACTAAGTGCCCGATTACTGAGAAGATGAGTAAAATAAAAATATAAAAATTACAATGTTATTAATTTATGTAAATCTAATAATATAATGTCTAAGTTTGTTTGTATAATTAATAGTAAAGATAGTGTTATATAGAGGAAGCTGGCTGGATGGCTCAGTTCTATACTAAGATTAGAATGTAGCATAACATTTCTTTCTGCTCTCAAAGAATAAAAAAGGATGTTAAACTCAACTCATAAGAAAATTATAATACATGAAAAAAATGTGAAAACACGAATCTTAAGATATAATTTCAGATGTAAAGGAAATAGCAACGTATCACCCAAAAACCTTAAGAGTTGTTTTAACTCGCCCTCAAGTCTATCTTTGTTGTACGTCTACGGAATTTTATTTAGAAACTAGTGCCCGCTTCAGATACTTATGTTAATTTAAGTGAATTTAAGAAAAAAACTGGCCAAGCGCGAGTCGGACACGCCCGCCAAGGGTACTGTACGAATTTCAGGATTGTGACTGGGAAACCTTATAGCTTTTGATGATGCGGCGAATAAAGTTAACAAATTTAAATTTGCCATCTACACTTATTTTGTATTAAATGAACTACAAATATAAAAATCATTACAAATGTACCGTGACTGCACACTGTATACGTATATATACTATACTATAAGTTTTTCCACATAAATTCTGGATTCAAACGTAGATTATACATGTGATCTGATCTGATCCACAAATCTCTATCTATCATTAAGAAATCGCAAGCCCTACGTGGCTGCTTGATAATCTTAAATTAGCATTGGGTGATTTTAAATCGGTATGTTTTATAATGATTCAATCTCGATTCTTTTCTATCATCCTACAAATAATAATTTACATTTAATATTGAAAACTAAAGATTTAACCAATTTATTAAAAGAGTTGTATAAAATAGCTTTTTTCGGAAATAGCAATTTTGTAGAACTACATACTTAAAATAGATATAATATATGTTGTTTCACAACCTCCTCTATTTTTCAGTGGACCAGTTGAACCGATTATTATGGGACCTACCCATAATAATCGGTTCAACTGGTCCGGAGTTTAGCCCGGATAAACAGAAAGACAGACAGACAAAATTTTTTAAATTGTTCAACTGCCTTTTGGTATCGTGTAAATATTTTATTTATATGTATAATGTATGTTTCTAGTACCCCGCATATAGCATAGTATGCAGAGGGAATCTAGTGTTAAGATACTTTTTCTACTTTCCTCGCAATTTTTGTTTTTGTGGTAAAACTCAACGCCACTAAAAATACTAATAAATTATAATTCACTTTTTTGAGTGGATACTGGATCCACAACCGTCACATTTAAAGTCACGCGCTTGTGCCTCATTTAGAGTTGCAAAAAAATGTATTTAAAAAAAATAGCTATACGATATGTAGATAGACGGTAAGTACGCATGCACTGCAAAAGCAGTTTGTATCGCACAAACTCCGATCCCGATCCTAAATCTTGAAATCTCGGTGTTTTTTATCATCATACAAACTTGACCTCCCTACAATAATACAAGTAGAAAGCTACAGATTCACCCAATTTATAGCAATTTCTTTTATTAATGAACCAATTATAATAAAGCAAACTCTATATGTTAACAGAAGCATGCCACAATCCAATAGCGGAAACTGTATTTAAATCGGATAAGCAGATTCTGAGGTTAGCGTGAACTAACGTGCAGGCAAACATTTATTATAAGATTTTATTATAAGTATAAATATAAATGTCAACTCGATACAACTATGTAGGTCACGCTACGTTACGTGGTTAGACGATTAAGATATTCTGAAATATGGTCTATATTTCAGAACATCTTATCGAAATATTTTCGTACAAAAATGCCGATATTAAAATAAGGTTATTAGGCATTGAATAATTAGAATTTTCCGACCGAATTTATAGCTTCGACGTACTCGTATATTGAAATAAGAGCCATGAAATGGTCAGTTGGCGCTAATATTTTAAGTATTGAAGGCTAGTTTAGTCCCGGCGGGTCTTAGTACTAATAGCGATGTGCTTATGTCCATGACAAACTAACACGTATTAACTATGTTAGTCTTTTACTTTAAGTAGATCAATAGTATTGATATTTACAATTTTGAACATTTTAATGCAATCTTAACATTTCTATATCGCATAAGGTACTAACAAATAAAACACAAAACACCTTTCTTTTGCTTGAAGATAGGGACTGCACATTGGAGAAGAGAAACTGAGGTGATCGTGGGATGAGTCGTTGTTGACTGATGACGATACAAAGAATTAATTTTATGAAATATTTTTTTATGTAGCATGCCATTATGATATGTTCTGATTGTCATGTTGAACTACCTGAAGAAAGTATTTTTTTAGTACTACTACTACTGAATTAAAAAAATTTAGTTCAATATAAAAATATATATATTTTTGTTGTTGTTGGTTAGTACTAATAGTTTGTGATTTTTTCCAAGTCTGTAATCAAAGACAATTAGACAGCAATAGAGTATATGTCTGATATAAATTTTTATTTCTTCTACTAAACAGTCTACTAAAACTGCCTTAATACTTTTGGTCCATTACACCTTGCGCAAGTATAGGAATGCTAATAAAGATAACCTTTTAATTATTTTATATACATATCTATATATATATAAAAGGATATGTACCTGACTGACTGAGGTAAGACACACGCAGAGCCGTAACCGCTGATGGGAGAAACGTAAAGTTTGTCAGACAGATGTTTATTTTAATAATCTGGACATCCACTAATAAGGGATTTTGAATTTTTTTTACCCTAAACGGATGAAATAGGGGTTGAAAGTTTGTATTTTTTTTTTAAATCGGCACCGATTTTTATAAAATTTGAAATTCAGACTTTTAAAAATATTTTATTGAACACGTGTTTCGTGGTTTTTTTTAGAACTCACCCCTAAGGATACAAATAAGCAGGCGAAGCTGCGCGCGCCCACTAGTAATATGTAACAATTCTTTTCGAAAATACCTTCAAGAAGAGGCACGGGCACTAACTGTAAACGCGCTGCTTGCTATATGAGAGATGTAAAGTTAAGTTAAAAGAAAACTACAATGTGGAAACATTTGAAATCAAAAAAAAAGAAATCAATGAATTGAGTATTCTTAAACATATTAAAACCGCATATCTTGTAGCCCCATAATTCCGTTCGTTCTCGAATTATAGAGTTGACGGGAAACGGACCCGTGTCATTTTGATACCTTGCCTTTGTTTGACGTGATAGGGTATTAAGTAGCTATGTAATTACATTTGCCTACTCAATTTTATTACATTTTTTTATATATATATTTTAATGTTTTTTTTTTTTTTAAAAAGCTATTTGATTTGCAGTTTATACAACTCTTACATCTTATGCTTGTACTAAGATTAAACATCTATTAATATATAAAAAAAAAAAAAAATCAGCTTCACGCTGTATCCCGTACACTGCAGGGTAGGCAGAGGGAACGTAGTGAAAGACACTCCGTTCCCCACTTTCTGCCGATTTTCGGAGGCATTGCGTGTTAAGTGGCAGAACTCAACACCGCGCTTTGCCTCGACACCAGAGCGAAGAAATGGAAATATAAATTTAAGTAAATATTTCATCTCCTCGAGTGGGGATCGAACCCACAACCAGTCGGTTTACAGTCACACCTTGTGCCGCTGCGCCACGACCGGCCTCATTAATATATAGACTGTTATATTTATGGTTACAAAACATGCAATTCTATTTATACAATACTTTAACTTTAAAAAGTAATAACATATTTTAAATACGTGATCCGCTTCGTCTCCGATAGTACGATCCCATAATAAATCCCAGAATAATCCCATAAAGATTTTAAAAAATATTTATATAGCGCTATTAGCTATCACATTATTCTTAAAAACTAAAATATATTCTAAAATATGCCAATCAATATTAGATATACAACTCAAAGTATTAGCATAAATATACTTACAGTTATGTAATAAGATTATAAGTACTTATCTTAAATGAGTGCCAAAAATGTAATAGACCTGACAAAATGAATCGCTATCGAGCAACACTGATGTAAATCACGAATTAAAAAACTGCCGTTGACGAGTAATAAGGGTTGAAAGAGACAAGTAAGACGCTAGACGTTTGAGTTATTTGTCTCATGTTATTTAATATTATCGAATTTCTTATATTGATCCGATTCCTCCAGTGATCCGATTCACCTTCGTCTACTATACCTAAAGTTATAAATGCTATAAATTTAACATTTTTTTTAAGGATATTTATACTGCAAAGTACAATTTAAGCGCTCGTATGAACAAAACAACAACGTATAAAACGTTGTAATAGTATAAAACTAAACAAGGGCCTACAAATTTGCTTCCTTTGTCTTCAAAGGAGTTAGAATCCGTGGTATGTAGGTAATTGCATGGAAAGTCTTACGAAAGGACTTAATACTATTTAATATCGGAAATTCTTATAAAACACCTTGAGTATACGAGTACGTGATGATATGAACTATCGGAATGAGCACATATTGATTTATAATGGAACGTTAATATAATAGTTGTTATAAGTTGTATAAAATAACTATTATTACTATTTTAAATTGATTGGGACCATTCTAGCGCAATGGGAAAATGTCTAAAAATGTTATAAGCTCGACGGGTTCAATCTCAATTATTCAACTCAATACAATTTTATTTCATTCTGGATACAAAATTTTTATTATTATTATTATATTAAAAATATTTTATACTAGCGGCCCGCTCGCGGCTTCGCCCGCTTAAACCACAGAATTATTTGCTTAATACACTAAAATTATGTTCGTGTTTTAATATACCTATAATGTATGTTTGCAACGCACGCAAGTCGCATTTTCGTACCACCCATAAGAGAGATGCAACTGTCAATATATTAATTTCTTTAAACTTTTGCCTTAAGGAGTCTTTAGGACCTAAGTTATAGTTATAGATATATAGTTATAGTAATATCGCTACTTACAATAAAATCCTAACTCATCGGTGTCTGTACGTGGAAGATATTATTATTACGGACATTTAACAATGTAATAGAACTTGGTCAATTTATCTGCTTATCTGTGCGTTCAGGATAATCTCAGAAAGGGCTTAACCGATTTAAGTAACTTAACCTAACTTTGTGCCCCTGCGCCGCGATGGCCTTTAATATTACTACAGAATGGAAGCGTCAGCGCTCCTTTTACGGGGGCAATATATAGGATAAAATTTTTAAGCCCATACCTAAAGAAATTAATCAAGATACCTCAACAGTTTAGACGTAGACTTTTTTTTTCATTTCACGATCGATGTTTATCCATACCTGTATTTTGTGTGACGCAGTTACGCATAGATACCAATAACGTTAACACATACTACTACAAAAGTATTACTAAAGGTTAAGCAACTTTGAACTTTGTCGCCAATACCTACGACTTGATTTAGGAATGAGGCGTATGTGGCGGTTTCCCTTGATAGGCTTATGCCTGTGCCTGTGTAAAATAGCGTTTTATTTTAATATCAACGATAATATATAATTTATTTTGTATGAAAAATAACTTTTTCACTTTTAGGATTTTTTTTATTGTATTAGGCTTTTATAGAGTGATTAACTATGGTTTCATTTAAAGTGGTGCTGACAAAAACACTAATTGAGCATATTTAATATTTATAGTGATTTTTTAGTGAATAGAACTAATAGTTATTACAATACTTGCGAAGAAAGCATATTTTAGACATTTTTTAAATTCTTATACCTTTTGAAAAACTACCAACATTCTTATCGTTAATAAATTATTTTTTTCTAATTAAAAATTTGTCTAAGTTTTTCATCATAATGGCACGAAAATATTTAAGATGTTCAAAATTAAAAGTTCAAAAATGTTGATTAAAAATAATTATACTGCAGGAGGATACCGTTATATGTACTGTTTTTTTATGAGAAATCACACATTCCTCTTCACACTTTTTATTCTTTAACTATACGTAAATATATATTTTAGAGGTTACTCTGTACTAAGATGGCAGCTCTGTTCCCGCATTTACGTCCCACATATATAGAAATATAAATCATTGAAAAGAAAAGCAGAAACGCAATTTTATTGCATTTTTTCTTTTTTTCATACTTGAAACGTATTAATAAATTTACATACAATTCATTTGTTTCGAATATAACATTAAAAAAATAACATTCATAAAATAAATTTGATATTTCCCTAACATGATTATTTCATGTATTTTTTTATATACAAAGTTTTGATTAAGTTCTCTTCAGAAATATATCTACTATAAATTAATATAACGTACCTACATGCCAATGATTGAAACGTATTGACATCACCACGTGATCCATCTATTATAATCACAACATAAAATTTTATAAAATACAGCAACCAGCTCGCGGCTTCACCCGCTTAAATTTGTGAATTATTTGTTTGTTTCGGTACAGGGAATTACGTTCCTGTTGTAAATAATGTATGCTTGCAGTGCACTTATGATTTCTAATGTGAAAATGATTAAAACCATGACATTTTCGATTTTCATTAAACAAATTATTATTGGAGCAATTAACAAAGTAATAAAATCAGCAACAATAATATTTATAAATTTTGTCGGTTTCTTGGTTTTTCTGTTAGTCGACGTTTATCTCAGAAACTACTTAAGCGATTTAAAGAGCTAAGACGTGAGCGCGGTGCGGGAGCGGTACAATCGGCTTAATTGTTTTTATTGTAATATTCGTCATGTATGAATGGTGGAATGATTAAATAACTGACCTTTATAACTATTTATTTATATCTTCATAGAGAAATGATATCTTTGTTGGGCACTCCTAATTTTTAGGAAAATAAATTTGATCAAAATACATTTAATTATTTTAAGATAATAATTAAAATAACATATAAAATCTTATATATTATGTTGTAATTATTACAACGCATGCAAGGAAAAATCATTTTATAAAGTTGTTTAATTCTATTATAATTATAAAACTTACAAAAAAATATTTAATATATTAAATATATAGATATCACATTAGTATCGATACTTTACTGGTAATAATAATTGAAAAAAAATATACACTACATCCATACATCCACACATCCACACATCCACACATCCACACATCCACACATCCACACATAAACACATCCACACATCCAGACATCCACACATCCACACATCCACACATCCACACATCCACACATCCATACATCCACACATCCATACATCCATACATCCGTACATCCATACATCCGTACATCCATAAATCCGTACATCCATACTTCCATACATCCATACATCCATACATCCATACATCCATACATCCATACATCCATACATCCATACATCCATACATCCATACATCCATACATCCATACATCCATACATTCATACATTCATACATCCTTACATCCATACATCCATACATCCATACATCCATACATCCACATCCATACATCCATACATCCATACCTACCCACCTACCTACCTACCCACCTACCCACCTACCCACCTACCCACCTACCCACCCACCTACCTACCTACCTACCTACCTACCTACCTGCCTAGCTACCTACCTACCTACCCACCTACCTACCTACCTACCTACCTACCTACCTACCTACCTACCTACCTACCCACCTACCTACCCGCCTACCTACCTACCCACCTACCCACCTACCTACCTACCTACCTATCCACCTACCCACCTACCTATCCACCTACCCACCTACCTACCCATCTACCTACCCACCTATCTACCCACCTACTTACCTACCTACCTACCTACCTACCTACCCACCTACCCACCTACCTACCTACCTACCCACCTACCTACCTACCCACCTACCTATCTACCCACCTACCTACCTACCTACCTATCTACCTACCTACCTACCTACCTACCTACCCACCTACCTACCCACCTACCTACCCACCTACTTAAAATATAAAATAGATAGCGTTACTTGTATCAAGTTCTACTATCTCAAATATAAGCTTCTTGGAAACTTAAATACTTATATCTTTTGATAGAGTGAAGCTATTACAATGAAATAAACACTAAATGTTACTTTGATTTACTGGTAATTTTTACGTATAAAACTTGCTTAAATATATTGTGTACTTTTGACGTGATGCGTGTTCACATAAACAGGAAAACAGACAAACAGACAAACAGACAAACAGACAAACAGACAAACAGACAAACAGACAAACAGACAAACAGACAAAAATTCCAAAAATGTTGGAAATGGATTCTGTTAGTTATCCTTTAACACCCTAGCTAATTTTTTTTTAAATATTTTCAATGTACAGAAACGACTTTTCTACAGATTTATTATAAGTATAGATTTATCACTAGTCAAGTAGCGACAAATATAAAATATTTTTAACATGCAATATTAACGGAATTAGAGGGAAAACCGTAGAATGAAGTAACCGTAGGACTTCTTCGCCTTCTCTTATCCTAATAAGTAAAGATGTCTCGTAATACTTAGAGGAATAAGAAAAAGCAATTTCCCGTTTTACGATCCACGCTAAAAAAGTTGCGGGCAGGACCTCGTACATACATGTATATATTACAAGTCAGCGCGCTAAACATCCACCCAAATGCATTTTTACACTTAGCTGTACTTGTTGCAACTTTTTTTATTTTTGTACAATTTTCGCCTTCTTCCTCTGCGTGGCCTCAGTTGTGGCCTTTATTACCAGGATGTGCCTTATGATCCAATATATATATATATATATATATATATATATATATATATATATATATATATATGAAATAGTATAATAGAAATCAGAAATCATAGCGTTTATATATATATATAAATATTAGTTTTAATTTTTTTTTAATTTTAAATATCAGTATGATTGTGTTACAGTTTCACATGGAAAGTAAGTTCTAATTAATATGCATTTAATTAAGCCAATCAGTCTCATAGTTCAGATCCAATTAGCAGCGCAAATAAATCTATCTAAATCCAAAGAGTGATTGCTTGAAAGCTATTTAATGTTAGTTCTATAATTTATGCTTGAATAGTCTTTAGTTTACTCCAATGTAAAATGTATTAGGATTGTCTTTATTTGAAAAGTGAATCTTTTCTTTTAAATACCACTGTGCCATCAGAAATATATAAAAATATTTATTTATAGAACATGCTATTTGGCTGTTAGAATAATTAAATAGTTTATTGCTAAATTTAGAACTGCGTGTTGGAAATATTGCGTGTTGGATGGCGAAACACAACGCCCCGCTTTTACCTTGACACCAGAGATTATATATTTAATATTCTTGAGTGTTGATCGAATCTACAACCAGTGTCATTTACAGACGCACGCTTGTGCCCCTGCGCTACGACTGGCCTCAAAACATGTTTATAATAGTAATAAATAATGTTTATATCTTCTATTTATTTATCCTTTCTGAGTTACAATATATAAATATCGTGTATAAAGCTTTACATGGGCATGTCCCGCAGGATGATGGTACAATTAATCCTTATAAGCTTAGAGCAAGGCTGTAAATTTTCTTTTGTCTTATAACGAAAAAAGTGTCTATTATACTAAAGATAAGATTTCACTTTTATATTTTACCATAGTAAATTAAAATTAGCAATTTTTGTAACAACAATGTTACTGTTGTCACATTTAGTAACATTTTGTTTTGCTTTATAAGTTATGTTTTTTAAATAGAAATAAATCAGCTTCACGCTGTATCCCGCACACAGCAGGGTAGGCAGAGGGAACCTAGTATTAAAACACTCTATTCCCCACTTTTTGCTGAATTTTTGGAGGCATTGCGTGTTGAGTGGCGGAACTCAACGCCGCGCTTTGCCTCGACACTACAGCGAAGAAATGGAAATATAAATTGAAATACATATTTAATTTCCTCCATCCCCACTGGATCGAACCCACAACCGTCGCGTTACAGTTACAACCTTGTGCCCCTGGGCCACGACGGCCTTAAAAAGAAATAAGGATTATTTTAAGCTTATAAGGATTAATTGTACCATTATCCTGCCGGGCATGCCCGTGTAAAGCTTTATAGACGATATTTATATATTGTAACTCAGAAAGGATAAATAAATAGAAGATATAAACATTATTTATTACTATTTTAAACATGTTTTGAGGCCAGTCCTAGCGCAGGGGCACAAGTGTGCGTCTGTAAACGACACTGTTTGTAGGTTCGATCAACACTCAAGAAAATTAAATATATAATCTCTGGTGTCAAGGTAAAAGCACGGCGTTGAGTTTCGCCATCCAACGCAATGCTTCCATTGAATTCTAGTGGAAAATGGGGAACGGAGTGTGTGCAGCATACAACGTGAAGCTGATTTTTTATAAACATGTTAAATATTTATTTTAGCATATAGTCTATCTTTAAATCTCGTCTCAATATCTACAAAAAAATATAAATGACTAACTTACGTACACAAATCACCTGTATAAAGAAGAACAACCTCGTTTACATATCATATCTGCTTTCCACTGGAAAGAATTGTCGATATAAAGTACTGAATTTGTATTTCAGGCAGACTGAGTGTGGAGTCTTGTCGCGTAAACTACTATTTTTCATATTCAAACCGGTTTTATAAAGCTTTTAGTTCACGCACTTGAAACTGTACTGTTTGTACGTGAGAATCGTTTAAATGATCAACGCATTGTCCTAGTATGATTGTATCGTATTTTTTTATTTTGACCTTGCGTTGTAAGCAATTTCTAATTTTATTAGCAAATCGCTTAAGTTATAAACTTTCTAGCCACTGTCATATTAAGCTAAGATTGATTATCGATTATTAAACGTAAAAAGTATCGAATCATAGGGTTTATTTCATCAAGATCGAGCTTTAGCCCTGACAGGTGACGGAATAGTTTAGTTCTGTGATCCCACTGCCTAACAGACTTATTTTATATTGAAAGCTTATTATAATACTAACAAAGTCTGCGAGTTAATTAATCCATATTTTAAGGGTGGTTTAACACTATAGTGGCAGTCACGGTTCGATATCGGTCCGATCAATTAAAAATGTTCTATGAGAAACAATATTTTTTTTATTATCGTTTCGGTTAAGTTTCCGTCCATTTGCACATATAAGAATATTTCTCATACAAGTAATGATAACGATGAGATAAACAGATCGGACTCGGTTAAGAGTCTTTTCTCTAGACTCAGAAATCCCCATTACTCAGATTCTGTAATTTTTTTTCAAACATTACGTATGAGGTTCAGGACCTTAATGCGGCGCGTCGTCTCACTAAGCGATTAAATGAAAACAATTTTAACAATCATTTCCTCGAGCGTAGATCGAGTCATCAATAATACTGTTACTGTCCTCCCAAAACTTCCTAAACGTAGGAATCTTCGATAATGTAAATATATTTGCAGTTTTTGACTTAAGATTCTTTTGGAGACTTTGCTTACGTATAAGAATATCTTTATATCTACACACATAAATAAAATTGAAGTGCCTGTCTGATATTTAAAAAAAAATTTTTTTCAAGTATATATCGGTATCGAGTTTATATTATATTAAAAAAAAAATTTTTTTTTCAAGTATATATCGGTATCGAGTTTATATTATATTTAAAAAAAAAAATTTTTTTTCAAGTATATATCGGTATCGATAGTTTCTTTACTAGTGTTTTTTTTGTACAGGCTAATCTAAAAATATGAAATAACTAAACATTTTAACGATAACAAACAAACGCAATCTCAAATTTTCTTAATTACAATGTATTTATTGTATATGAGTATGCACTGCATAAATCGTAATTTAAAACCAATTTTCGATAAAAACTATTTAATTATATTAACATTCGCATAGTTCAAGCGGGCGAAGCCACGCGGGGGCTGCTAGATATACATATAATAATTATATTTTAAATTACCATAATTTTAGAACCATTTTTATAGAACCATTTTTATACCTCTTTTTTAATAAAAAATCGATATATCTAACAAAACAATGGGTATCAATAAAGCCAAGTCAATCAAAAATAAATACGAAATCATTCGTATCTTTAATAGAGTTGTGTGTTGATTTTTATTGCGTTTTCATGCTACGGCTTGTCACGTTGTTGTGTAGAAATAAAGCATTCTGAAATATTAATTGTACGGAATATAATCATATATAATATATTTTTATACACACCAATACTCTCGATCTATTAATATGTTATATAATACTATAGTTGCGTTCGGGGCTTCGTCCAAGTGGCACATTCATTAAGTCTAAGTACAGCGATTTCGTATTTTACAGTGAGTAGACGCATAAAAATATTTTTTTACAACAATAAATACTAAATCGTTAATATTGTTAGCTTTACGTTAATAAATTTTACCTTATACACATATATTCAACGAGTTATCAGCACTAGTTGAAACTCTCAGTACAGTACGGTTAATGACTCTGGAATCGTATTTTTAAATTAGATGTAGATAGCTGCGCGGTTTTGATTTTAGGATTTTTCTCACTTTATTGATTATTTTCAAAATGCACAAAATTTGTGAAAATCTGATTTTCACGATCCCTTTTACAATTAAATTGTATAGTGAACATAAAGTTAAGATAATTTCAGAAATTTTCATCATTTCATGAAATCACATCATGAAAAATAGTATTTTTAATAAAATAAACTGAGTAGCCAAACTTTGCCAAATGCAAACTTTTAACCTAGAAATTTTGTCGATCAAGGCAAAGCGGCGACGCTATTTATTTTATAACGGTACCGGAATGTAATATGAAAATATTCATATAATTTTACATGCAAATGTGCTCGTACGCCTGAGGTAAAAAATTATAATAAATGGTTTGACGTTTACGTTAGTTCAATCTCGCTATGTAGGAGATATTATTACCATATTTTAAGGCAGCTCTCTCTCTTCTTAATATTTTTCTATAGCTTTTTATGAATATTTTTATACTTTGAAAAGATTATTATAGTTATTGTACTTTACTGTAGTCAGAACATTGTTATTAATCGTGTAGGTAAATAAAAATATACTTAATACAATTTATTTATTGTATTTTTGCAAGTGTAAAGCTGTACCTTATTAAATAAAATCTATTTAGATCTATTTACTACTTTATTACAAATTTACTTATAAATAATAATAAATGATAGTTCTGTTAAATGCGTAAAGGTAAACAAAAGCCAGTTAAGTGTGAGTCGGGCTTGCCCATTAAGGCTTCCGTACCAAAATCAGTATTGTAGGTCAATGGAAAGTACAACTTTCAAAAGTTGATAAACCTAAATTTGCGAACATTTTATATGAACTTAATACAAATATGAGTTTGTATTTTTTTTTTTATAAAATATCCGCAAAATCATAACTTTTCAGTTTTATTCCTTTATTTGTATAGTTAGTTCTTACTTCGTAGGTAAGTATTGATTGATTACGCAGCGAATTTCTTTTTGATTGAGTTCACTCAGAAGCTTAATTTCTCTGTTCTCCAAAGGACCATAGATCTAAATATTTGATATTTTTTTCAGCTTTGTACCTCCTCCACGATACTTAAAGATAAATAGTCTAGACAAACGGACATACGGACAACAAAGTGATCTTATAAGGGTTCCGTATTTACTTTTTGAATACCAAGAACTGCGATTGCAATATAAATTGAAACTAAACAACCAAATTCCAATCTAATATGACATTCGTTAATTTTTATATAATACAAAACTAGCAATACAAAATTACATACAGCTTAAAATACATATGTTCGGCGAGATCTACACTATATTTATTGTTATCCAACCACATCTGACATTTAACAACTACAATGTAATTACTAACGATTTGGTAGAGTTCCAAATGTCATAGGATACTTTATCGTTATTATTATAATGTTTCATTAAAAATATAAAAGAGGCACGTCATGGCACAGGGGCACATAATGTGCCTGTAAATCAACTGATTCGATCCCCACTCTCGAGTGGAGATGAAATATTTATTTAAATTTATATTTTAATTTCTACGCTCTGGTGTCGAGGGGAAAGCGCGGCGTTGAGTTCCGCCACTCAACACGGAATGCCCTCCAGAAATTGGCGGAAAGTGGGGAACGGTGCGTCTTAACACTAGGTTCCCTCTGCCTACCCTTCTGTGTGCGGTATACAGCGTGAAGCTGAAAGAATAAAATATAACTTTCTTACTAACACAATTATATTTATATAAAATATCTACATTTTTAGAATTTCGTAAGGAAAAGCGTGGTGTCTTAACACTTAACCTAAATTTGGTAATTATAAATTTTAAATCTCTAAACTTCCAAACAAAATCAGAGATAACAATTTTTTTTGTATTTTAGTAGGTACATAGAGGATGTTTTATTTTTAAATAAATTACTATTTCATTAATAGACTTATTAGATTACACTCAGTAGTGCAAATAAGAAATCTACAAAGAGTTTAATGAAATACAAAGGAGAGTAATGTATGTATGTATGTATCTTTAACAGTTTAAAGTATCCGAAAAGTGGCTCAGGCGTTAAAATGCAACATTTAAATATGATTAGTATCAAATGTTGTAGATATAAATTGTAAATATAGATATAAATGAACCTGTCGTGGCGCAATGTGACAATATTTGACTGTAAATGCGATAGTAGTGGCTTTGATCCTTATTCGAGTAAATGATTATATTTAAATTAGTTTAACTTTTGCGCTGCTCAGCCATTTAACATATTACGTATGACTCAAAAAATTTATGAAAAGGAAGGAAAGGAGTATGTTATCCCTAAATTGAAACTAGTGAGCTGGAAATATAGCTTTAAAAATGAATAGGTACACAAAATCAACGCTGAACGTATAAAATGCTACGATGCCTATACTCGTTTAACATAATCAGGCGAGCACCTGCGTCTATTCTACGATCCGAAAGGTTAATAAATGTGTACTCGGTCGCTATCTGGGTTTTATTAAAATCTGAGCTTTATTTTAATAAATCGGGATACAGAATAATATTATCAAAAATATATTTTTAAAATTATATTAATAAAACAAATAGTGTATCTATCATATTTGTGTGAAAATACAGCTATTGAACTTGTAACTTATCGCTTCGCGTACATTTATCAATGTAACGAGTCACCCGCGGCGTGCATTTTTGAACTTAATAATTATTTATTTGATTATCTGAATAAGGTTCGTGTTCCAATGTATACTTACAACGCACTTATAGTGACTTCAGGAGTGACTCACTGACCACATGCAATCGGATATACACACCGCTTCGCTGAGGTCGTGATATTTGGCAATTTTAAAGCGCACAATGCCAATTGCCACCAGACCATTCTACCTTGCTGTGACAAATAAATTTTTGTAATTAGTCGATTCGCCTACGCGACTCTATCTTACGTGGACAGCCCCAATGCCTCCTTATTGGACAGTCTGAGTACAATCTGGAATAGAACGGGGCTGTGTGGCTTTTGGGGTCTTCAGACCATTTCCAATTGCAAAACATCAGCAGCTCGTCGAGTCTGACTACAAATTAGCAGATTGAGTTTGCCCTACGATCCTAGTGCCCGTGCCATTGCTGTCACCGACGTGATTGCAGGGCATGGAACTTTACATTCTTAGCTCTGTAGTGCCATTTGGTGATAAGCTACGGCTTTGATTTGATAAGTCTTGCAAACTTTCTGCCTCAAGCAAACCTAAGGCATATCAAACCTGGGTTGAGGCACTGGCCTTTAAGGATCCTAATGTAAAAGCCTTGAAACAAATAACTTACCTCTGGGTACTACAATTTTTTTTAGGGAAAACGTCAACCAGAGCGGAAATAAACCTGTGTTTCCTAATGAAGCATCCCTAAGAAATGAACCCTAATGAGATGATAGAAATCAGGTTCAATTCGACCCCCAAAAAACATAAATTTGCTCGTTTACCACTAAAGTTCCCAGGTTCCCTTTGCCTACCCTACTATCTACGGGATGCATTGTGAAGCAAAAACAAAATATTATCAGTATGATTAGAATCTGCAATCAAATATAAAAAGCATTCATAAAAAAAAACTGCTTTATGTTTAAATTTCAAATGACTATGATGAAAATATTGATTATGAATAAGAAACATAACTTTCAAAGGCTTTGTTTCTTCAAGAACGAGAAAAGGAATGTCAACTTTTAAGTGCACTTAAAAAACTTTTAAAATCATATTGAAACAACGTCTCTTAGCATTTCTTGTTATACGCTACTGCAATATTTTATTCAACGACATCTTTATGGTTACTTTTCCTCATACATTTTCCAATTGATTCAGTAGTTATTACTTATTTCGAAATCAAATTTGTGAAATAAATTCTTATTGAAACTAAGATAAATGAAAAATTATATATTTTCAATGCATATATGTATGTTTAAAAATTGTTTGTTATTTTGTCAACATATTCGGATTTAGGGTATATGCTTCACTCCTACTTTAACTCACTGACTTAAAAAACTTACTCAATTTATTTTAATTAATTAAATAAAATAAATAAATTAGCTTTACGCTATATCTCGCACACAGCAGGGTAGGCAGAGGGAACCTAGTGTTAAGACACACCGTTCCCCACTTTCTGCCGAATTCTGGAGGCATTGCGTGTTGAGTGGCAGAACTCAACGCCGCGCTCAGCCTCGACACCAGAGCGAAGAAACGGAAATATAAATTTAAGTAAATATTTCGTCTCCTCGAGTGGGGATCGAACCCACAACCAGTCGGTTTTACAGTCACACCTCGTGCCGCTGCGCCACGACTGGCCTTATTTTAATTAATCTCATAGAAAAATATTAAGTAAAAATATTTTTTTACCATGCTATAAAAACTACCTTACAAAATATAAATGTATCAAATATCTACAATAAAATTACGGTAGCCGATTATATTGATGTTTTCAAAACTCAAGATAAATAGCATCTAATAAGTTTTGTCAGTAAAATATAATGAAACAAAGGTATAATTTGTTGTTTCTTTATTTTATTCTTAATTTATGTTTTACGCCAAGAACCCGATGCTAAGACGCTCCGTTCCCCATTTTTGACATAAGATAATATATGCTGGCAAAATTCAATGCTGCGCCCCGATAATTTAAGCAATCATCCCCCGAAAGAGAATCGAATATACAATCATGGTGTGTACAGTCACATGTTGTTATATTGCACCACGTTGATTAGGTTTCTATTTTTTTAACAAATAAAAAAGGATTAGTAATGAAATTTATATCCCTTTACGTTAGGTGCAAATATAACGTGATTAAAAGTGGAGAATGGAGTGTTCTGTATAGTACGGAAGACAAAACGTGAAGCTGGATCTATTTTTTTAGCATATATTTCACAATATTAATATTAAACTACAGTAACTAATACTAGACTATATGCTAGATAAATATATTTACACATTTAATAATATTTAATAACAAGAAATATAAATCACCATTACAAAAATAAAGAAGTGACTTTTGTAAACACAACCAACATTTTCTTTTATCAATTAGCCTCAATAATTAATAAGAGTGACAGCGCGGGGATATAATTAACTTTTTTACAGTTAATAAAACTGTTTCATCGAACACAAAGTAATTAATGTCACCGGAAGCTTAACTTTTAAGCTTTACTGATTTTATGGTCGTAAATCCGACTATATATTCATAGTTATATTTTAATTTTGTCAACTTATCTTTAGCTTCGCTGTATCCCTCGGACAGTAGGTTTGGCAGAGGGAACAATGTGTAGACACCCCATTTCTCACGTTTTGCTCAATTTTCGAGACATTGCGTGTTGAGTATTATTCATTAGTATTCTGTCCCTCAATATATTCAATAATATACTAAAAACAGTGACCGGCATATGATAGGTACTAGAAACAAAGACTAACTTGTAACGCCTGGTCATCGCCTCGAAAAAGTAAATAAATCATTTATGGGCCTAAATATATATATTTAATATTCTACGATATGTTTTAAGAATACTAAGGTATCTGTACAAGCACGATAATTAAGAAAGCTAACACATTAATTAAAATGTTTTTAATTAAAATTATTTAAATTTTATGCAGGATTATAGTATTAAGCAATATAATTGACATTAAACCTTAATATTGGAAATAGCAGTTGCTGAGTTCCTTGACGGCTCTCTATCTAATGTTCATTCAATTTTGAATTTGAATTTGAATGGAGGAACTCAACGCCGCGCTAGGCATGCATTTTACCAGAGCGACGAAGTTAAAATAATTTTGTCTTCTAGTGAGAATCAAACTCACAAGCGTTGCATTTACGGCCAGATACTGCGCCAGTGCTTCACGAGGGCCTCTTTTTGTATATATTATACCTTTACACGTACAACGCGCACCAATAACACTAAAAAGGATTTCTCGTAATTTCTAAAAGACTCGTCCCGCTGTGATATTCTTTCATGAAATAAAATCAGGAGCGCGCTGAATAATATATTGTTTGACCTGAAAACGACTTTCCCTTTGGATATCATGATAGATGTATCAACGCTTACACGTTCAATATTTCATGTGTATGTTTTAGATAACGTTTTTATTAGCTTTTTCAATAGAGTGGTATATGTTAGTATTGATATTATATTTTGTTACATCGATTTAGTTGGGAGTTGATTTTTATGATATTCGTCGCCTTTTTTTATAAAATCTTATTTTATAGCTTCACATTTTTTAGTATATAAATATATAGGAGGATAGGTATATATAATCTAGTGTCAAAACACTCCGTTCTCCGCTCTTGGATCAATATTGCGTTGTGAGTGACGCAACTTAAGGCTACACTTTGTGTCACAAGAGCAAGGAAATAAAATTAAATTTTATATTAATTAATTTAATATTAAATATCATAATATTATTTACTAATCTGTACGCTATATAAGTTACGTATGTTTTAATTTCAAGATTTGAAAATAAATAGGTGCAAAATGGAAAACAAAGTGAGACTCTAAATTTATTTACACTAAGAAGCCAGTCGTGGCGCAGGGCCACAAGAGTGTGACTGTAAAACCGACTAGTTGTGGGTTCGATCCCCACTCGACAAGATGAAATATTTACTTAAATTTATATTTCCATTTCTTTGCTCTGGTATCGAGGCAAAGCGCGGCGTCGAGTTCTGCCACTTAACACGCAATACCTCCAGAATTAGGCAGAAACTGAGCAACGGAGTGTCTCAACACTAGGTGCCTGCCTGTTGTTTGCGGGATACAGCGTGAAGATGATTTAATTGATTTATTTATTTTTAATTATATTATCGGGAAAGATATAGTTTCACTAATATAAAACTATTTGCTCTATCAGTATTTACAATACAGTATGCCTATAGTACGAAAAAAAGTTCAAGTGACATATAAATACTACTTCCTGTCGCTCACCCCATAAGCTAAGAATCATGCGCTTAAGATTTATCCCATGGGGAAAAACTTGCTTATTTATTAATACAAAAATAAAATTTATATGAAATATTTCTTTCCGTTTCTATTTTTGTAGAAACATATATACTTACTTTACGTTACTTTAATCAATATATATTAAAGCCGATAAGGCTTTAGCAAAAGCTAAAATTGATACAATATTATGATAATAATACCATAAGTTTTGTTTAGTTCCACGTTTTATGTCACGCTTAGCAGGGTAAGCAAAGAAAACATAGTGTAAGGACACTTCGTTTTTTGCTTTTTGTTCAAATTCTAAACAATGCGTTAGTGGCGGAACTCGAAGTCAAACTTTCTGAATTGATGTTCAACAAACGATAAAGCTTTTAATATCTCTAAAAATTCTTCAAAAGAAAAAGTTTATGTAATGAATTCAAGCACAAAATTATCTCCATTTACAAAATTCAGTCAAAGAGACGAAATTGAAATAAAATATTCTTATATTTTTAGAAAATAAAAAAAATTAAACTGTGTCTCTTGAAAAACGTCTTACTGCTATTTGTTAGGGAAAGGATTTTTTGGTAAAATAGAGTAAAAATATACATATATAAAGTAGTATGTGTGATCTATTCTCTATATATATGTTTATATATTTGCTTTTGTAGCATATAGCAAGAATTTTTTCTTTTTGTTTGGGGAACGGAGTGTCTTTCACTACGTTCCCTCTGCCTATCCTGCAGTGTGCGGGGTACAGCGTGAAGCTGATTTATTTCTTTTTCTAATGCCATTATTATATGGTGTTTTATATTATATATTTCGTAATATTTTAATATTAAAATATTTTAACTTAACCATTTTAATTTTTACAACAATTTAGGGAACAGCAAATCGTTGTAAAAATGTATGTAAAAAAATGTATGCTGAATATATTCACGTTTACTTTGTGTAAAAACATAAAGTTACCGCGAATATATATAACGATTCATAATTACGTAATGACTAAGCGTAAGCTTTTTCTCAAATATGGCCCTCTGTTCCTCAGTAGCTTATATGACTTTAGAAAGGGGAAAGGGAATGTATTTCACAAACCTACAAATGGGTTCTATTTTTATGAAACCTTTTATTGAAGTTTTATTAAGTTAAACACAAACTTTCGTTTCTCCGAGCGAGATAAAGCGCGGCGTTGAGTTCCGCCACTCAACACATAATGCCTCTAGAATTCGGTAGAAAATTCTATTTTTGTGCAATTTATGCTAGATAACAGGGGAGGTCCCAGATGATTCGCGAGGTTCACAGGTAGACTTAGCAAGCCACAGGGCTATTAGTTATGCGGAAAGACGTATTGCTCCCGAAAATAGAGTTAACGATGTCTTAGCTGAATTGATGAGACGGCAAAACGTCAGCACAGCTGCACGTTTAGCCGTGCATAATGCAGTGTTAGCACCGACGCTGTTATACGGCAGCGTAAATTGGGTATTACAGAAGAAGAATGAGAGAAAGATGAATGCTGTGGAGATGCAATCTCTTCGTAAGATATGCAGAGTCAGCTTAGCTGATCGAATGAGTGATGAAAGAAGGCAAAATAGATTCACATACAAAACATGAGGATCCCCCAAAGGGTATGTATGAAGAGGTTGATGACAGTGGACGAGGCGAAAGAGGTATGCAAAGGCCGTAGCGTTTGCCGCTCCTTTCTCCCTGACTACCTCGCTAGAATTTTTGTTCATTATCCTCTCACTCTTGTCATAGTTATTATTAATACCTAGCTAAACTAAACGATTAGTGTTGATTCAGTCGAAATAAAAATATATATATATGCTTTATACAAACAATTCCCTAGTCATCAAATCATAACCAAGGTGAGTAAAACATTTTCTTATTACTTAAACATTTTCGAATAATAAAATAACAATTACATATTTCGATCTTACATAGTCTTTAATGGTATAGCATCCCAGTAAAACCTTCACTCATATTGTGTTAGTATTAATAAAGACCACATATAAAGGAACTCATAGTTTGTTTTGGGGATTACTTATTAATTCGGTTCAGAGCAGTAGAACCTTTGGTCCTCCTTTAAATGTTAGGATTATCTCAGGCTTATTATATTTATATATGAGAGTGTTTATTGCTGTTTATCCAGAAAGTCTCTTGGGTAGGGTAGAATAAACTTTGTGTGACAAATTGCAGAGTTATGTACGAGCCGTCATGTGCTTAATAAGCTCCGCTAAGAATTATTTTGTTTTAACGCTTCGAAAGTATACATTTACAATTTTTGACCTAATTGTTGCAAATTGTCGCAGTAGAAATAACTAGTACTAATAGTAGTTCATGATTTTTTGAGAAATGGCTCATATTTAAAACTATATATACTAACGCGGCTCTAACTTATTGTTATATAACCAAATTACATAAAATCTTTGCGGAAGTTATAACCAATTTGTTATTCTGATTTGTATAAAAACTAATAATACTAAATTACTGAAAAAAAAAATCATTTCAATATCACAAAAACAAAATCAAATGAGCAAAGTAACCACTTCGATGATATTATAGTCGTGATCTTTATTAATCCTAATAGTATGAAATCTAGGACAATTCTTACTTGAACATGACCACGTTATAAAACCCACGTGCCCCAGCTTACTTAGCAAATGTACTGCGGTAGACGAAAGTCGTAATGTTTAAGGGCTTATTTGACTATATATAAAGCACGTGACATAATCCCTGCGAATGAGTTTCGTCAGAAGGTCTCTGGTCTAATTTTCTAATATAATATTTAGAAAATTTACTTAGTCTTACTCTTTTTCGTTATCTTTTCATCAATTTGTGTGATTACGGAAAAACGTTTAACAATGAATGTGTTTAGATTACCACTATAATTTTTTTTGTTGTATATTTATAATGACATTATAAATGTACGAATACAACATTACTTTATGAATTTATATGTTTTGAATAAAATCACTCTGCTATTCAGTATTTTTTTTGTTCTTTATTTTATTCAACTTAAAATAATATAGGCTCGTGGGGAATTCAATTCTATACAAAAACAGAATTAAAGGACGAGGCAAGTTTTAAGAATAAATAAGTGTTCAAATCTAAGTAGTTTAATAAATAATGAAATAAACAAGGGCTAGGCTATGGAACCCACGACGGAAAAGAGAAAAGTAACGAAATTGACCGTCAGGACTATGATAAAACTAACATGTTACCTGTAAGATGTAGACTTCAACACTGACAAGCTGCGTTTTGGCTTATTTACAAAAAAAAAACAATATAATTTTTATTACAACCTTACTTTATACATTTGAAATGAAAGTGAAATTAAACTTTCATAATTACTTTCAAAATCTTTAGTCCAAAGCCATCTTTGGATGTACCTGCTTGAAACCGATCATTTATTTAAAACGTCGAATAAATTTACCATTTGGTTATTTCCGGAGTTCAGCTGTTGGTTATCGATTTATTCACTTTCAATACAAAGTTTTTAATTGTCCAACTCGCTTTTACAAGGTGGTTCGTGATTATTAATTTCGTTCCGGTACAATTGATTAAGCAAAGTGTTATTTGTCTTGGATTCCAATTACAAAGATTCTTTGAAGAAATAATGTTTTTTTTTCTTTTATTATTTACATTAAGTTTGCTTAAATTAATATTAAAATCCATTCATCAATCCAATCCATTATATCATTATCTATCTATATATATAAAAGAACATGTACCTGACTGACTGAGGTAAGACGCACGCACAGCCGTAACCGCTGTGCGTAGAAACGTCAAATTTGGGCAGATGTTTATTTTCATAATCTAGACATCCACTAAGAAGACATTTTGAAAAATGTTTACCCTAAAGGGATGAAATAGGGGTTGAAAGTTTGTATGGTTTTCTTTAAATCAGACACCGATTTTTATAAAATTTGAAATTCAGACTTTTCAGAACATTTCATTGAACACGTGTTTCGTGGTTATTTTTGGAATTCACCCCTAAGGGTGCAGATAAGAGGTCGGAGCTGCGCGCTCCTACTAGCATTGTATAAATTTTTAGCTATAATAAAAAAAATACATTATAAATGTTTACTAGCACCCCCGCACTGCTTCGCCCCCATACGAATATTTATATAATATTATTTAAATAATTGTTATACAGTTAACTCTTTTTATTTGATTTTGCTCGCAAAAATAATTGTATTTAATTGAAAAATGTTTTGTTATTTATATCTAATTATTTAGGTAGTAGATACGAGTTGTTATAGGGTCCAAGGTGGCCTTTGTGTTTTTAAAAGATTTCATAATGAAAGAATAATATTTATTGAATAAAATAATAAGAATGGAACTCTTAGGCAGCCGCGATCAAATGGATTTCATTAAATACTACTAAACTTATCCTGATCTGTCGGGAATTTATGAGTAACAATAAAATTTTAAATACTAAGAGAGGTGATTGTATGATTCAGCTATATGCCTATCCTTCACTGAAAATCTCATAAAATCAGTGGTCATAGCGCTTGGGTGGTTTCTAAGAGGCGAAGGTTCACATTCCGCTACGTTAATTTTTTTATACCTAAATAAGTATTTTTCTTTATTAGTTGTGGAATTCACTTCAAAAATGTAAAAAAAAATAGTTTAGCTTTTCCGGAGATTAGCCCGAAGAAAAGTAAACTAATTTGGTACTTTCTTATGACCTATCACAGTAAAGCTTATATTTTACTAAGATATAAAAGTACTTACTATAACTGATATGCAGAAAGAAAAAAAGATGTTAATTATTTTTGAAACATTTTTAAAGTGTTAATCCACACTTAGGAAAGATAAATACTTATTTAGAAAACGTATAAAAATTTGAACGTAGCGGGACTCGAACCCGCGCCTCCTGGACACCGACTAGGCGCTCGGACCACTGAGCCATACGTTCTCGCCAAGCTACGTCGAATTTCTGATACGCTTGTTACAACTTATTTATGTTGTTACATATATTTGTAAAAATCTCCCTACAGAGATGCTAACATAAATTCGACGACGACGACGACGGATGTAATTAGAATAAAAATATGCTTCTGATACCCAGTACGTTATGTCTCGTATTAACATGAAAGAGAATACTGAAAAAAAATACCCTTTGCATTTTAAAGATTTCGACAATTTACAGGAGATTATCAATTATACATTTTGTACTTTTGACACGTTTCTCAGGTTTCTCCTCACAAAAGTATAATTTGATACTAACAAAATAACTCCTAGAAAGTTACTACTTACACGGGAACATAAATTAATTTTCTCTATAAACGCCTTAATGTAAAATAAATTAATTAAGCAATTAAAAGCTCCTTTTAGTCTTTTAATTCAAAGGTGACTCGTGCGAAATTTGGGTAAATATTTCTAAGTGTTGAAAACAAATTTAAGTACTTTAATTAACAACAAAATTAGGCAACAAAATTAAATAGTCACAAGGTTTAATTACAAGACTAGAAGTTAATTTTCAAGGATTTTCAAGTTTATGTTTGAAATAACGACTCCAAAATTCTGGGACGTCTGTTAAGTGTTAAGACTTATATATTTATGTGAAAATAAGCTTGCTCGCTCCAATACAACTAGTCAAGTATAAACTCTGTTTCATAAATAACAAAATAAGCGTAATAAGCCAAATTTTATGTTGTTGAAATTATAATTAAGTGTTTCCATAAAATTATAGTACACAAAAAGTTCAAAGTTCGAGTCTATTATATATGTATGTGAGTTTATTAACATGTAACTATTTAAATGTACTTCAAAATAAAAAGAAACAGCAGCACAATTTTTTTATACACATAAAACAGGCAATTAAAAACGTTTTACCGTCCTGCATAATGGTACTTATTTTAACTTTAAAATGATTATGAAATAACTTTCATTTGAAACAATAATTTCAAAAGTTCTGTTATAAATAACATACGTTGTGTCAAAAGTTTATTAAGAGCAAAGTTTAGTATACTCTATATAAACACGTGGCAGTGTGTGTGTGTTGGCTAACTTTTGTAAAGTAACGCAAGATCTTTTAATATAAAATTATAGATATACTTTACCGTGATTTTTTTTCAGATATGGTCTTAATATTATTATGCATCAAAATTAATTAAACGACATTATGTTTTTATAAGTGTTTGTGGTACGATATTCACACATATTAGGTATATTAAATACATTTCTTCCAGTTTAATACAAATCATACAAGGTCTAACGGCTGGCTATATCATTTATTTTTATATTCACACGTCTATTACAGATCGTAAATAGAAACCAATGTTAAAAAAGACTCTTCACTCAAATTCATTCTTATATAAAAAAAACTACTGAAAATATTTTTCTCAACATTTTTAAGGTGGTATAACTACACTTAAAAATGAAAACTATTTATTTAGAAAACGTATAAAAATTTGAATGTAGCGGGGCTCAACGCCGCACCAGGAGGCGCGGGTTCGAGTTCCGCTACGTTCAAATTTTTATACGTTTTTTAAATAAGTAATATTTTTTCTTATTATTATCATACCAACAAGCGTAATATACTCCTAAACATAAAATTATGAAAGCTTGATTGTTTCATGTTTCCTACAAAAGAAAATTATACTTTTAGCTCGTAAAAAGTATCATTACAAACCGCCAAGCATACTTTTAAAGTCTAAACAATGAGAAAGTCCCCTTAAAACGGTACAAATATAATCTAGACGGTTTTTGAAGCAATTTACGCAGTAATGAAGATACTTCGGTAGCTCATCCTGAAAACTTTACCTTTAAATGCGACCCGATCTCTTTTGCAAGGCAAATCTTGCCTGAACAGTTGCTGCGAATAATCTCTTAACGGGTACCCAAATTAGTGTATTTTATGGAAAATGGTGTACACCTATTCAGTCGTTTTAAGATGTTGTTTTTTAATTCAAAATGAAGCTTATTTGTTATTATGATTTTTCAGTATTATAATGTCCTGCGAAAAATGCGTTGTTAGGCCTTTTAGATCTTACTACGATTTTTTACACCAAATGAATACAATAAAAAAAGATCAACCAAGGTCTCCCCCTACCTCTCTTACTACTTACTTTTCCGTTATAAATCTTTTTTGCCATTCTTTTATCACTGGACGTGTCCAAACTAGATGAGAACGTTCTTCTTCATTTTCACCGTGATATTTTTGCTATTTTGTGTGTTCTTCTTTCTTCTTATTCTTCTTTCATTGCAGATTCGATCAGCTAAGCTGACTCCGCATATCCTACGGAGAGATCGCATCCCCACAGCATCCATTTTTCTTTCATTCTTCTTTCGTAACCCACGTTTCGTTGCTGTATAACAACGTCGGTACTAACACTGCATTGTGTACTTTCAAACGTGAAGCTGTCGTTTCACCGTCTCATTAATTCAGCTAAGGTACAGTTAATCCTCTTACCGGCAACAATACAGGTACTGAACGTACTTTCCAAAAATACCATTTCATTCTCTTGTTCTAATATCTAACCATATACTGATATTGCATTATATATATTACTATTATTATATACTGATATTTCTCATGATGCAATGAGCATTATCTGCGTACAGTAGGCAATTTACACTCAAGTAACCAACTTTCACTATTGTCACTTTGTTTCACTCCTTGGGACAACTACCCAAATACAAAGTGAACAACCAAGCTTACATGGCGCATCTACTGGCCACGCTCCTACTGGCACGCAGGCTGAGTGATCTCTATAAAAATACTTCATATTATAACAGGTAATTAATTGTGTTCTATATTTAATTAAAATGTAATTTAACTTTTAAAACTTAACTACTTCTTGCTCCTAAGCAGGGGAAAGTTAGTTTTAACGCTTACCATAATATTTTCTTAGCGGAAATGATTTTTTAACTGTACGGCCTTGGGTTAATTGTACATCCTATCAACGACCAGTTTACTTAAAAAACTAGAGCACTGTTCTAGGGAATAAAAGGTTAATCTAAAAAAGTTAACATTTCATACAATAATTTACCATCTCTTGTAAAAACTGTTTTTTTTATTTATTATACTGTTTTAGTAAAAATATTTTCGTATATAATGAATAAAAATAGCCTGACTGTAAACGTGATTGATATAGGTTCGATCCCCAGTTTAGTGAATTAATTATTTTCATATAAGATCTTTGATTTTTAGCGCTTGTTATTATTATATCAAACTTAATATTCGATAATACAAGTATATCAAATATATTGCAACAAACTACTGCGAATGATTTCTTAATTGCCTTGCGTACAGCGTTGGATATTTGCAGATTTTAAGCTGACTGTATCTTGGCCTCTAGTATGGTGGTTTTGAAACTTTAAAGTTTTCATGAGTGGGTTCCAGGTGGTGGAAAGTTTCCAATCATCTTCCTAAATGAAATTATAATGTTTTTGTATTTCAATCAAAAAGGTTTAGGTTATACTGTTTTCCCTAGCGACCATGTAGGGTTTACCAAACGTGACGTAATGTCTATCCGCCAATATACGATAATCCACAGTCACAATCTACTATTGTATAAACCTGTACACTACGAAAGAATATTACTATTCACTAGTCTCATGAATTAGCTTACTTTCTTGTTAGGCTTGAATATAGTATTCAAGTATATTAATTTGGCGCGAACATAAGAGCGGACGGACAAACGGACAAAAAGTGGGGAATAGATTGTCTTAAATTTAGGTAGCCTCTGCCCACCTCTTTATGTGGGAAAGCATAAATTTTAATTTATATAATCAATGGCGTCCCATTTTTTATTTATATTGTGTGGCCAATGTGCAATCTAACGCAAAGTTATTCAGTTATTCTAGTAACGTTTTGTTTACTTAGTAGTAAGAAACTGACTAAATGAAAAACGTCTGCACGATCCTTTGAAAAAATTATGAGCCTATTATTATTCATAATATATCCTATTTCATATTTGACGTATATAACAAAACATGATGTATATGAAAAAACTGAGCATAAAAAATATAAAACGTCTTCCTTATTATACATACGTTTTGAACGAGTAAAGGTCTTAAGCTTACATAGCAAAATAAACATTTTCTTAAAATGAATTTATCGTATGGTAAAAAAATTATACTCGACTTAAACCTACAAATTATGTGCTTTTTAATCTGTTTAAAAAATCTACTTCACGCTGTATCCCGCACACAGCAGGGTAGGCAGAGGGAACCTAGTGTTAAGACACTCCGTTCCCTACTTTCTGTCGAATTCTGGAGGGATTGCGTGTTGAGTGGCAGAACTCAACGCCGCGCTTAGCCTCGACACCAGAGCGAAGAAAATGGAAATATAAATTTAAGTAAATATTTCATCTCCTCGAGTGGGGATCGAACCCACAACCAGTCGGTTTTGCAGTCACACTTCGTGCCGCTGCGCCACGACCGGCTTCAAATCTATTTATGACGTATTAAGTGACATCGTCGTGACGCAGAGGATATGACCCTGCGCTTAATTTTACACGATGGTTGTGAATTGGATTCATCAGTCGGAGGAGTGATGAAAATTTTTGTCTGTTCTGGTAAGGGAACAAAGGGCGGCGTTGAGTTCCGTCACTCAGTAGGCAATGCCTCGAGAATTCGGCGAAGAGTGGGGAACGGAAGTGCCTCAATGTAATCGGAATGTCTGAATATTGGGTGTCCTCTGCTTACCCTACTATGCGCTGGGATATCGTAAAGCCATAAAAAATATGGATTGAAGCCATCGTAGCACACTGAGATAATCTCTGACTGCAAGTGCGATCGCTATGATCCTCTCTCCGGTGATTTTTTTTTGTCCTAGTTCTGATAAGACGAAAAGCAGTCTCCGATTTGGACAAATTATTATGAACATAGTGACTTGACATTAAGTTTTCTCTGCCTATTTAATTATATGCGCAATACAGCCATTTTGTAGCTATGCCACAGTTAAGATATAAGATTATAAGATTATAAGAATAAAGAGATTATAAGATTATAAGAAAGATTATAAGAATATAGATTATAAGAATATAAGATTGCTATATTACGGTAGACGTTCCCCCATAACTTTTTGAGCTTACAAATTATAAAAACGAACGAATTGGAAAGAAATTTTGCTGAATAATTTTATTCAAGGTGGTTTTTTCCCGTATTTAATATTTGTTGCTCTTAAATTGAATCCACTGGAGCAAGTATTTAATTTCCGCGTTCTTTCCAAAGACTAGCGTATATCTTTCTTATTTACGATAAACTGGCATAACAGGGCTTTTAAAGAAAAACGTTGTATGAATATGTATTGCGCGGACAATCAAAAAATAATATAAATATCTTAGGGTAAAAACATTCAGGGGCAGTTTACCGTATCTAATTAAACTTGCTTTCAATGGTTATGAGGACTGCTTGTAATTTATTTATTAAGCAATGGGACCCTGGTGTTAAGATAGTCCGTTCCTCACTTTCAGCCAAATTTTCGAGGCATTACGTACGTACGTTGAGTAGCGGAACTAAATGCTGCGGTTTTGCCTTGGTGTTGAATAAATGATTATTTATTAATATTTTCATTCTTTTGCTCATTTCATTTCATTCTGATACTAGGGCAAAGTGCGGCGCTGTGCTCAGCCACTCAACACGCAATATCTCGAAAAATTCGTCAGAAAGTGGAAGATTGGATTACTTTAACACTAGGTTACCTCAGCCTACAGGATATACATTATATGTGGTATGCAGCGTAAATAAATAAAAGCTTGTAAAAATTAATACTTAAATATTACAAACGAATTGCCTCTTCAGTAATATGGTCAGTGGTCACGTTTTATTCCCGTGATGGTTTTGGTCCACGTAGCTTATAGTTGTTATTCATGGCTACACGGAAAAGCACTTATAGCAAGTCAATATTGTTATAGAAAAATATCCATACTTTCTTTGGGCTGTTCAGATTATGAAAATTCGTATTTATACAGTTAAGTACTTGCAATTTTAAAGTAGAAATGTAATTAACGCTCATTGAAGGCATTTATTGTAAAAGAAAAAAAATATAATAAGAAAAAATACTTATTAAGAATACGTATAAAAGTTTGAACGTAGCGCGATTTGAAGCCGCGCCACTTTGTACACTGTATCTTACACACAGCAGGGTAGGCGGAGGGAACGTAGTATTAAGACACTTCATTTCCCAATTTCCGCTGAATTCTGGAGACGTTGCGTGTTGGGTGGTGTAGCTCAACGTCGGGCTGTACCTGATACCAGATCCAGGAAGTAAAAAATATAAATTTAAATAAATATATCATTTGCTCAAGTGGGAGTAATTTGTTACAATTTTATTATATGCATAGATTATTACGACGTACAATATTGTTAGAAAACTCGTGTAGAAGAGGACAGACGTAGGTAAAAAAGACTATAAAAGCAGTGGAATTGTTGTGCTTTATCGGAAGGAAACTCGTGTGGAGTATTGTTATTGGGTGATACATATTACTTATTGCGTTACATAGAGTCTCTTTTTGTATAATTTAAAAATTTTTGCCTGTTTCTTTTTAAAACGTTAACCGCTTCCGATTTCTAACAATATACATAATATACATAGGTACATGTCAACATTTCAACTTGCACCCATATTGTAATTATTTTGATCTTCTAGTGAATTAAGAGCTCTACTAAAGATGAACTTACTACCTTACGAATTTATTGTTAAAAGTCTTCACATTTCGCATTTTTATACATATTATTAAGTGTCAAAGCTAACCTTAACGACGAATTTGTCCTTACGCGGGCAGGAAAATGAAATTATTTGTAATACAATCACTTATCCGGGGCAAAGAAGCTACCAAAAACGTGTGTCCAATCAGACACTATCTCACTGCGCCACGATAGCGTTAACTTAGTTTTATATATCGTGAGAAACGTTTAATTTACTGAAAACTGAAAAAGACGGCTGTCCCTATTCAAAAACTTTGGACAGTACGCTCCAGAGAGCAATTTATGGAGGGATCCAATACGCTAAAATGCCAATTGGCTTTAATTTGACCATCCAAAACCAATAAATACCGACATTTTCAAGCTGAAAAGATTTACATTTGATCGAAATTTAACAAAATTGCAATTATCAATGGCCGCTTAGTATTATTTACGTGTTATTTCTTCGTATCTTTCTGACGATAATTTTACGTCAGAAAGATACGAAGAATTTTTTTTTTAAGTATTAATATTTAGACATGTTTCTAATTAATAATATTATATTTATTTACACATATTCCAAAATTACACATACTTTTAAATTACAGATACTTTTGTCGGATACGGATCTTTATGGCTTTAATAGTTCTACTCATAAACAATTAATATTTACCCACGTTCTTTTATATGTTACTGCGGTTTTGTCATCTATGTGATTTCTTAATAGCGTGTTCTTTCAAGTGTGTAACAGAGTTAATGATACTAAACTAAAACACTAACCACTGGAGGCCAGTCGTGGCGCAGAGGTACAAGTGTGCGAATGTAAACTGAAAAGGTTGTTGGTGCGATTCCCACTTGAAGTAATAAAATATTTAATAATTTCATTTAGCGAACAAGTTTGAAATGGAAGTTTCTTAATGGAAACGAAGTGTCTTAACAGTAGGTTACATAGTTACCTCTGCCTACTCAGTTAAGAATAGAGGAAGCGGGTAAAGCCGCGCAGGGCCCACTAGTATTATATATTAAACTGCATTTATTCCGTAAAATAAGCTTATTAATAAATTAGGAAAAATAAAGTAGGTTTTTTAGTTTTCCTTATATCTTATTTTAATGCTAAAAGAATAAAACAAAAAAGTAACAATCCAATAAAGCATAAAAAAATCCTATATTTAGTATTAATATTTCATCCTAACAATAGAAAGTATTGTACATCTTACATTTTGCCTCATTAACCTTTTTAAATTATATTTTTCTTATTATTTTATATTCTTTTAATCCACCCTCGTTTTTATACATGACTACAGACTAGTACAAAGTTTAAATACTGTCAGAATTTAGGCATAACCTAATCCGAGTCAAGGGCACTCAAGCGAAGTCACGCGACAGAGCGTGACTATTACTCTGTTACATAGGCAAACTAAATTAATTCCATACGACTGACATGTTGTTTAACTGCTGTAAAGGCTACTCTTTAATTAAATACTGTATACCATAAACATAGATATTTTGTCATAGATTAATTTTAGTTAGAGGTGATAGGACATTATTTTCCTTTTTACGATAACAAGAATTGAAACTGTGCAATAAACATTTAAAACATTTTAAATATATATTTTTCAAAACCAGTCGTGACGCAGGGCCTAAGTGTGTTACAATAAGCGCGATTGGTTGTGGGTTCGATCCTCACTCGAGAAAATTAAATATTTGTTTAAATATTTGTTTTATATTTCTACGCTCTGGTGTCGAGGCAAAGCGCTGCGATGAGTTTCGCCACTCAATACGCAATGCCTTCAGAATACGGCGGAAAATTGGGTAAGGAGTGGTCTTAGGGCTAGGTTTCCTTTGCCTACCTACCCTGCGGTGTACGGGAAACAGTGTGAAGTTGACGTTGTATGTAGCTGAGTGTATTAATACTAGGTTCCCTCTACCTACCCTGCAATGTGTGAGACACAGGGGAAGCTAAAAAAATACAATATAAACTGAATGTAAACTTCTAATAAAATATGAACGATTTACTCATATGTACCTACTTAAATAGATACTGTGTAGTTTGAGAAAGTAATAAATAACTAGTAGAGATAAAATGTTTATATAATAATATTGTCAGTAGTTGAGGCCACATGAGGTCGTGGCACATTGGTACAAGCGTGCAACTGTAAATGCAACAGGTTAGAGGTTCAGTTTCCATTTAACTAATTGATATATTTAATGATTTTATTTCTTCGCTCTGGTAAAGAGGCAAAGGCGGAGGTGAGTCCCGCCACTCAACACACAATACCGTGAACGGAAGTATCTTAATGGCAACGGAGTGTCTAAACCCTAGATTACTTATCTCTGTCTACTCTGCTATGCAGAAAAAAAAAGATGTTGTTTGACTTATTAAAGTACAATAAATACAAAAAATTCAATCTGTTCTCATAAATTGAATTTAATTTATTTTATATATTGAAGTACCTTTTCAAATTCACAAGCATTATTTACACACATAAAAGTCTTTGTTAGAGTTCTTCAAAAAATAATAGTTATACTAAAAAAAATATTTATTAATACTTATTATCCACTATAAATTTATATAATTTATACAACTACCAGAGAATTCATAAAAAGAAGAATTAAGAAAAAAACAAGTTGAGTACAACTACCAAGTTACAAATGTCTGCCTTTTAAACGTACACGGAAATAATTAATTTTTTTCGCCATTTTACTTTTTCTTTTGTAATTTAAACTAATTCCAGGATAAAAAGAGCTAAGCCCTCTGAAACCGGCAGGCGTTCTCATTGCAAATATAATTTTAAATAAGTGCTTTATCTTCTAAACTGCAGCTGTACGTAACAGAGAAATATACATTTATTTATTCACTCTAGTAATATGATTTATATTGCTTTTTAAAACGTCCTTTGCATATTTGAAATAAGGTTCGCAAACAATACTGGTAAGTTTTGAAATCTATTGGAAAGAAATTAAATTTGAAAATACATGTTAAATTTTTACTATCGTTGGAATAGGACACTTTGAGGTTGAATCTCGGGGAAACGCCCGAGAAAACACCGTCATGTGTGTTCCTGGATCTGAGAATAGGATCCTGGTATTGATGGTGTACGACTCTACTTTTCTGCATATTAATGACATGTAAGAAGATTCTAGCATACAAATGATAACATAGTGAACGCTGTTTACTCCGATCGCGCAAGCCCTTCTCGGGAAACCGTCGACTAGTGCCAAAATAAACTAGTGTTTTCAGTTGAGGTATCCCTCTGGAATGTTTCCCCAGGGGGTGAAAGGAACTTGGTTCAATTCAATTCCAAGAAAACACAAATTTCCGCGTTAACCACTAAAAAAACTCCATTTGTCATATTGCCAGTCTTCCAAAACATTCATTCAGTATCACATTGAGCCTTATGTTTTTAAGTGACTGGCAGTATCGTGATACTGCCAGTCACAAGAAATCAAGTATCACGATACTGCCAGTTACTAGAAATAAAGACCAAGTTGACCTCGAAAAAACTGGGGGTCATCAGCAGAGCGAAACGAGAGCCCAGTATATATATCCGACCCATGGCCTGTTTGTTTGTTTTGTTTGGGTTGGTACCACAGTATCTGATTTAAACCATTAGATCACATTCAACGTAGAGCAGTTCAATTATTTAATTCTGAGATCGGTGAAAATCGGTGAATTCAGAGATCTGGGAAAGTCTTGACACATTGACTTTGCGTAAAGATGTCTCCTAGCTGTGCGTTCTTTATAGTATTTATCATGGGTAATGTTCTGGAGAATTGTTTTTTGTTGTTGTTTTGTGGATATTTTCACTTGGGAGAATGGAAGCGAATGTACAAGTGTGCACAATACATAATTTAAAAAACTATAATAATCAGCGCAACAATTTAAAATGTTTAATTGTATTTTTAAACTGTAAAGTTATAGTTATAGGCTTGTAGATAAAATGTGAATAATATAACTAGTATAAACAAAATATTTGTAATACGATTAAAATCTATAGTACGTATACTAAGTATAGAAAAGAATTTTTGCCTGTTTTTCTCCTTGTCTGTTGACAATTATCACAGAAAAGGCTAAACCGTTTCAATTGCATTTTGCACTACTGTATTATTTTATTTTATTTCAATCGATTTATAAATGGGAAAATTATGTTATATTAAATAAAGAATGTTATTCGACAGAATAGCTTTAAAAACAGACAGCATTAAAAATTAAATACCATTGAATAGCTAATGTACTTGTATAGGACAAAAACAAAGCTAGCGCAACTAGTGCTGCAACTACTTACCGTAATTACTAAATATAGTGACTGTTCAATAGATTTCTTTTGTTTCTCTTTTCATGAATACGATGATTGGTTCCCCATAATGGTTTTTCCCCTGTGCAACAGAGTGAATTTAGTAATACTCTAGATAATTATTTGCTAATCTAGATAATCACTGAAAAAAGATTATTTATTTTTAAGCTGTATGTATAATACATGCAATTTAAAAATAAAAACTTATAATAACTTAATATATACATCTATTTTGCTATTTTGTTTAAGTTTGTGCATATAAGCATAATTCAAAAGACAGTTCTATTTGAAAAGATAACTCCACATTCTTAATTTCACATTCAGTTACTCCTAAGTTATATTACGATAATATCCAAAATTCTTTATAAGCATGTTTAATTAAATAATTATTTAACGCGACTATCGTTTAATGGTCATTCAATTATAACTAATAGTCCTCCTCTCCCTTATATCACAAATTTTTTGTTGAATAGTTTATAATAACAATTTCCATGACACCGTTTTATAAATAATATAATGATATATCTGTCTTTGTGATATTTTTTCCGAAGTTTCAATGCTCCTGGAAGCAAACATATCTAAAAAATCACATAAATGACCAACTTTTTTCTTAAAATGATTATCTGTATCTATTCTATATACAGTTAATAAATAAAATTATCGTGTCACAGTGGAATACCACTGTGACACGAGGAGTATGGCAAATAGCCATACTTCCTATAAATCAAGGTCAAGCAGTTTTGGAGGAGTATGGCAAATAGCCATACTTCTCCAAAACTGCTTGACCGATTTATAGGAAATTGTATATGTATATTTAATATGTCTAAGAATAGGTAGGTCATAATCTATTTTTCATACCCTGAGTGACAAGGGTGGTCCACACCAAATTTTGTCTACATGTTCTCCAGCTCAAGCAAAGACAATGTGGAATAATCACAAAGATTGTATGATGATGTATTGTATTATTATTAATATAATAGTATATCATCAGTGACACTAAACATTCAGCGATGAACAAAGAAATATTGATTACTATTGAGGATCTTGACGGTATCGTTTTAAAGCTCAAGACATAACAGTAACCAGGGAGAGGATTTGGTGTCATACAAATCTGGAAAGGAGCTGTAAATCATCCAACAGAGTTTTTGAACACATCGAATCTGCCAGACATGCCACCGCATAACTTACAACTTCGTAATTTGAACCCACCACGGCTGTGTAACGACAAGCGATTAGTCATTAAAAAAATATTAAAAACGTTGTCGAAGCCAGCATTGTAAATGATAATTTTCGAGGTGGCACAAATGTGCCAATTCTCTCCAAATAGATTTTCTCCAAATAGATTGACATTTGTAACTATCAACCAGTCCCGATTAATAATTATTTCCGATAAATAGTTTTAACTTATCGCTGTCTGTACGTTAAAGATAAATGAGAAAATTTATTATTAGGGACATTTATCATGTAATTTTTGTTTAATGATTGTTTTTTTGTTTGTTTGTACGTTTATGCACGCTAATCTTAGAAGTAATGTTGTATTTTGGCAAGTTTCCCTCAAGAGTTATTGTTTGTTTTATTTCAATGGTTTCAGAAATAAAAAAGTCATATCAATTTAAAGTATTCAGTCCGACAAAATTGCTACAATATTTTTATTCGCCTAGTACAATGTAAAGATATTGTCTTTAAAGCGATTATATTATTAGAACTAGCGGCCCGCTCGCGGCTTCGCCCGCTTACACCACAGAATTATTTGCTTAATACACTAAAATTATGTTCGTGTTTTAATATACCTATAATGTATGTTTGCAACGCACACACGTCGCATTTTCGTACCTCCCATAAGAGAGATGCAACTGTCAATATATTAATTTCTTTAAACTTTTGCCTTAAGGAGTCTTTAGGACCTAAGTTATAGTTATAGCTATATAGTTATAGTTATATCGATACTTACAATAAAATCCTAACTCATTGGTGTCTGTACGCGGAAGATATATTAGAAAAATTATTACGGACATTTAACAATGTAATAGAACTTGGTCAGTTTGTGTGTTTATCTGTGCGTTCAGGATAATCTCAGAAAGGGCTTAACCGATTTAAGTAACTTAACCTAACTTTGTGCCCCTGCGCCGCGATGGCCTTTAATATTAATACAGAATGGAAGCGTCAGCGCTCCTTTTACGGGGACAATATATAGGATAAAATATTTTAAGCCCATACCTAAAGAAATTAATAAAGATACCTCAACAGTTTAGACGTAGGTTTTTATCGCGGATTTTTTTATAGATATTGATGCGCTGTACAATACTGTAGAACATTATTTATTAGGGATCTCTATTTTTTTCTTAAATGTAATATAGCCTATGCTGTTCAGTGAAATTGCAGCTTTCTAATAGTGAAAAAAATATTGAAATCGATCCGGTACTTAACTATATACATATACATCCATACTTCCATACATCCATACATCCATACACCTATACACCCATACACCCATACACCCATAAACCCATACACCCATGCACCCATGCACCCATGCACCCATGCACCCATACCCCCATACACCCTTATACCCATACACCCATACATTCATACATCCATACATCCATACACCCATACACCCATACATCCATACGTCCATACATCCATACATTCATACATCCATACATCCATACATCCATACCTACCTACCTACCTACCTACCTACCTACCTACGTACCTACCTACCTACCTACCTACCTACCTACCTACCTACCTACCTACCTACCTACCTACCTACCTACCCAACCACCTACCCACCTACCTACCTACCTACCAACCCACCTACCTACCTACCTACCAACCTACCTACCTACCTACCTACCTACCTACCTACCTACCTACCTACCTACCTACCTACCTACCTACCCACCTACCTACCTACCTACCTACCTACCTACCTACCTACCTACCTACCTACCTACCTACCTACCTACCTACCTACCTACCTACCTACCTACCTACCTACCTACCTACCTACCTACCTACCTACCTACCCAACCACCTACCCACCTACCTACCTACCTACCCACCCAATCTCCAAACTATATATCCATACATCCATACATCCATACACCCATACACCCATACACCCATAAACCCATACACCCATGCACCCATGCACCCATGCACCCATGCACCCATACCCCCATACAACCCATACACCCATACATCCATACATTCATACATCCATACATCCATACATCCATACATCCATACACCCATAAACCCATACATCCATACATCCATACATCCATACATCCATACATCCATACATCCATACATCCATACATCCATACATCCATACATCCATACATCATACATCCATACCCTACCTACCCCTACCTACCTACCTACCTACCTACCTACCTACCTACCTACCTACCTACCCACCTACCTACCTACCCACCTACATACCTACCTACCTGCCTACCTACCTACCTAGCCACCCATCCACCTAATCTCCAAACTATATAATTGATAGCGTTACTTGTATCGAGTTCTACTATCTCAAATATAACCTTATTGGAAACTTAAATACTTATATCTTTTGATAGAGTGAAGCTTTTACAATGAAATAAACACTAAATGTTACTTTGATTTACTGGTAATTTTTACGTATAAAACTTGCTTAAATATATTGTGTACTTTTGACGTGATGCGTGTTCACATAAACAGGAAAACAGACAAACAGACAAACAGACAAAAATTCCAAAATGTTGGAAATGGATTCTGTTAGTTATCCTTTAACACCCTAGCTAATTTTTTTTTAAATATTTTCAATGTACAAAAACGACTTTTCTACAGATTTATTATAAGTATAGATATGTAATTAATTCAGATTAGTAAGCAAAAGAATGTGTAGTAGTTCAAGCGATGCGAAGCAAAGGCGAAACTACGAGTGGATCGCCGGTTTTTCAATATAATTCATGATTAAAGTAAAATAAATTTAAAATGCTCTATTCATTTGTTTTATTATCTTTATATACCTCGAATTTCGTAAGGATAGACGGAGAATATAATAATATATCACCCCGTTTCCCATTTTCCGCCCATTCAATGCGTTGCATTGTGGATTGGAAGGTGGAACCAAACGCCATGTTTTATTTAACCACGCCTGTATTAAAATTTATATTATATTTAATATAATGTACATACAATGTTTGAAAGTATTTACTCGAATAAGAATTTTTAATTCAATCTCTTTTTGAGGCTAGTCGTGGGGGGCACAAAGTGTGACTGTAAAATCGACTGGTTGTGGGCTCGATCCCCACTCGAGATGAAATATTTACTTAAATTTATATTTCCATTTCTTCGCTCTGGTGTTGAGGCAAAGCACAGCGTTGAGTTCTGCTGCTCAACAAGCTATGCCTCCAGAATTTGGCAGAAAGTGGGGAATGGAGTGTCTTAACACTAGGTTCCCTCTGTCTACGCTGCTGTGCAGGATACAGCGTGAAGCTGATTTATTTATTTTTTTAAATCTTTATCAATATGTCTCAGGTCTTAGCCTACTATCTTTTTAAAGCTTCAGGTAGGCCAAGATTTAAGATACTCCGTTCCTTATTTTTCGATCAACTTTCAAGACGTTGCAGTGCTTACCGGGCCCACACTACGCATTATCTTGTTACTACGGCAAATAAATTAAAATAATTCATTCCCTTCAATCCATCCCCTCAATGGGAATCAAACGCAAAATCGTCACGTTTACAGCCGCATGCTTTTTTTAAAATTGCTTTTACTTAAATATTTGATTAATTAAAAATTAGTTTACTGTTCTTTGTTTTCAAATAAAATACATTTTTTACAAGATATAAATAGCATACATGTATCCAATATTGATATATTGATATAAAACATAAATTTAAATACTAAATTACAATCATAATAAATACTAAGATATTTATACAATGCAATTTTAAGTAGATACACATATATTAAAAATATTTACAATACATATCCATGTAATGAATACATATTAACAGACAGATGGCACAAAACTTTCCTGCAAATACCGTTTTCGAGGCATTGTGACTTATGACTTCACATTGCCTTCAAATTGATTCCATTATTCACATCATATATTTATATATATGTATATATATATAATATATATGTACAATTTGTATAGATTTACATATAACTCATTCGTTTTTGTCACATTTATATCTTATTTTTTCGTAGCGTTCCGTGGACGCTTGATGTTTACTTTGTTTTTGTTTACTTCGGTAGCCATGAGGAGTGCTATTCATATGAGTGAGGCAGTGAGTGAGAGAGTAAGTCAGGTATCAAGTAACATATTATATAAAATAAATGAATCATACATATAATATTTATACACTTATAAAAAATATTTTGATTATAATAACAAAGACAAAATTAAATATTCAAATAGTGATTTTTAAGTAAAGTTTTAAAATTTTGTAAGCTTGCATGGCATGTCTGATCTCAATTAGTCAGAAACTCCATAAATGATTTAATTATTAATTAATTATTTCAAAAAGAAGAGAAAAAAAAAACACTTTAAAATAGTACAAAATGTACTCTATTAACTAAGAAAGGAATAATAATGACAAATATATATGTATGAAAAAAAAAACATGAGTTGCTAAGTTTAGTAATGATTTATTCATAAAAAGTACAAGAATCCAAACTGAGCTCTTGTCATAAATTATTTGTGCTTCAAAAAAAGTTATTTGACAGATTATGTTTACATATAGCGATTTTTATACTTAAAATCCAACCATCATTGTTAAAAACATCCGATGTGTCTGCGTCGCGAATTCCAATCAATTTTAATTTGATTTTCGAAGCTCTGAACCGAACTTGTTTTTTTTGCGAATTTAAAATTCCTTTGAAATAAAGTAGCACTTGATTATTCGCTGCTTTTGTATTCACTTCCCGTAATCGGCTTCCGCTTTGAAATTTACTCGTTAAAGTTTGATTCTTACAGCTTAATTTGCCATTAAATATAATATGTATTTACTTTCAATAATTATTCTGCTTAGGTAGCAAGTCTTCGTGTTTTCAATACTTGGGAAGCATTTTGAGGTGTGATCTTATGAATTACAGCTGCGTTAGCAAAATAAGGTTTCGTACCTTTTAAGGAAAATGTAACCTATATAAGAAGAAGTTGTCCGCCCGTCTGTTAAATTACAATTAATTTTATAATTAAAAATAAAATAATTGATTACTATAAAAAAATAAAAATAATAAGAAGATTATTCAATTAATTGGTATTATTTGAGGGATAAAAGAATATTACTTTTGTAATAATTTAAATTTGACATATTTATGTTATTGATTAACTCCGTCCCTTGATTTCCTAAAAAAAAAGTATTTCTACAAGATATAGATGTTTATAACGCAAGAAACGCGTATTTCCACCCTATAAAACTAAATCAAAAATACTAGGGTACTTCCGGTTAACCTAGAGTTATGAAATTTGGCAGCACACGTAACACGTCTACACATAATACTTAGTTCAAGTAAAAGTTTGAAAACTATACATTTGTGATTACTATACATCTAAAAAAATATAACTTCTTTAAAAACGGGGCAAAATTTGTTGAAAAGTCGCTAGTTCAAGTAAGGTGTTAGAAGAAAGGGCTCTGGCTAAGCTAAGTTTGAATGCCAGAAAAAGACTGAGACCTCCAATTTTTGTACAGAACTCGGTGGGCGAGCCCGATTTGCGCTTGTTCGGTTTTTTTATATTTCATTTTATCAAATCCGCTTCATTTTGCCACTCATACGTGCATTGCGTGCGGAATAAAAATTGGGCATGCAAGACATCATTTAGTGACAGCTTGTAACTTACGTAAGCTTAAAA